>CM061036.1:41638381-42238381 GCA_030763125.1 Hippophae gyantsensis | reverse complement strand
CAATAGAATGATAATTTGTTAGGATTAATTCTTAACTCAGATATCCTTACTCTAATATTATGTTTGGTTGGATGTAATGTAATAGAATCAGAATTTATTCTTTTTATTTTTGTGTTTGATTGGGTTAAAAAATAAGAATATAATGGAATTGATTCCTAAAAGAGAAGAAATCATGATTTCATTCCCATATCAATTTTTTTTCCAATTCTACCCCAACCCCAAATATAATCCTAAATCCTAAATCTCAAATCTCAAAACCCTAAACCCTAAATCTCAAATCTCAAAACCCTAAACCTTAAATCTCAAATCTCAAAACCCTAAACACTAAATCTCAAATCTCAAAACCTTAAACCTTAAACCTTAAATTTCAAAACCCAAAACCCTAAGCCCTAAACCCCAAATCTCAAAACCCAAAAACCAAAACCCTAAATCCCAAATCTCAAAACCCAAAACCCTATTTAAAAAAAAATAATTTTAACCCTAAATCTTAACCTATAAATATAATCCAAAACTCTAAATCATATTTAGAAAAATAATAATTTTAATCATAAACCTTAACCCACAAATATAACCCTCAACCTTAAACCCTAAATCCCAAATCATAAAACCCTAAACCCTAAATCTCAAATCTCAAATCCTAAAACCTTAAACCCTATGTAGAAAATAATAATTTTAAGCCTTTACCTTAACCCATAAATATAACCCTAAATCCTAAATCATAAAATCCTAAACCCTAAATCTCAAATCTCAAATCCTAAAACCCTAAACCCTATGTAGAAAATAATAATTTTAAGCCTAAACCTTAACCCATAAATATAACCCTAAACCCTAAATCCTTAAGTCCTAAATCTCAAACCTCAAACCTCAAACCCTTAAACCTATTTAGAAAAATAATAATTTTAATAATATATTTTCTTTTTAAGTAATAATTATTTAGAAAAATAATGATTTCAATAATGTATTGTGTGTGACGAAAAAATAATAATTAAATGATATTATTTAAACTTTACTGAATATAGAAATATTTAGGTAATATACAGTGTTTTTCATTTCATTTCAGTTGTAAACCAAATATTGTAATATTGATTTCTTCTTTGATTTCAATGATCAAACTAAAAAAAATTATTTTCATTCCAATTCCGATTTTATTCTGTAAACAAAACGCCATCTAACTCTTTTTCCACAAAAATAATTTTGATTTTTGAACTTTATTATAGATAAGTTATTGGAAACTATTGATGCCATTGAAATTGTGAAATAACATGAATGGAAAGCTTCTTTTTTTTTGTTGAAATTATGAAATGAATGCATGCATTGCAATTATTTTTAAAACATGAGTATTTATTATGGTTATTTAATTTTTAATGAGATGTTGTAAACCATCTAAGACATTGAAACTATGACAAAATAACTTTGAAATAACTTGTTATTTTATTGTTAATACTATTAAGTGACTACATTCATTAAAACTACTTTCGAAGCATGGATATTTGTGATGGTTATTCATAATAGCTTGAACTCACATTAAACGTTGGAACAACGACCTTTTTCATCATAACAAAAATGTTTATCTATTATTAACTCTGTAATACCTCAAACTCTCCATGGTTGTAATTTAACATATCTACTTAAAGTTTATTAAGAGTTAAGGATATATTTGATTAAATGGTATAATATTGGTGGTATTTATGACATGTTTGCACGAGTATATTTGAAAAAATGTTGAATATTGGGGATATCATTGATAATTTTTTTTAAAAGAGATAAAACATTTCAAATTTATAATTATAAAAATAATATTGTTAATATTCAACTTGTATATTTCTAATTTTAAAACAAAAAAGTTTGATTTATTTATAAATATAAGATATTCTATTTATTTTAATTTTAAAAAATAAAAAATAAAAAAATTGAACGTATATTTAAACGAACCCAACAAAAAGAAAAAAAAGAGAGAACAACTTAGGGGAACAGAACATCTTGTGATTTGAGTGGGAGAAGCAGCTGAGTCTCTTAATTCAACGTGCTCGCCTATAAATCGAAGTATATAGACCCCTGAAGAGGAAGAAGAATAAGCTCCTTGGCATTCCTAACCACTAGATCTAGCCTCATGTTTGGAATCTGATCTATGTTTGCAGTTCTCACGTTTTAGAAAATCGACTCCATTGCGATCTTCCTATTGAAGTTTTGCCAAACAAGGTTTTTTATACTCGTCTCTACAATCGAATTTTCCAATTTTTAACGAAATTTAGCAGAGCATGAACTTTGCCTAATGCGCTGAAACTTTTGAGCTCGGAATTTTACCAGTTTTTATGCATACCCATTCCTGACCCACTCCCATTTATTGGCTCAAAATGATAAAATCAAGAAATAAATAAAACAAACTAGATTGGTATTGAACTTGTGTGTTTTATCTGTGTTGGCTGTTTAATTCTTATTCTGATTTATATCAATTTATCTTTTATTCATTACAGTTTGACCTTCACTTCTTGTTCTCGATCAGAGCAAATTTCTATAATAATGGTAGTATGTAATTTTACTTTAGTTTGTTTGAACCAAAATTGAACGAGATATTTTGACAGTTAAACACGGTATGGCTAGTCTCAGTACTGGAGGTGGAGGAGGCTACAGGGATGCTGAATCCATATTTCGCACCAAACCTGTATTGGAGATCCGAAATGTGGAGGCTACAACACGCGATCAGATCCACCAGAAACAGGAGGAACTGAGGCTCCTGGTGGGTAATCGCTACCGTGACCTCATTGACTCTGCTGACTCCATTGTGCTCATGAAGCGCTCCTGCTGTTCTATTTCCTCTAACCTGTCCTCCATTCACCAAGCCATATGTTCACTTTCTGATGAGTCTGTTTCTGTTTCATCCCAACCGACCCCAGCAAACCCTTCTCGTTCCCGGATCTATGGCATTGCTTGCCGGGTTAAGTACTTGGTGGATACTCCAGAAAACATATGGGGCTGCCTTGATGAGTCCATGTTCTTTGAGGCTGCATCCCGTTACATTCGAGCCCATCATGTCCACCTCTGCCTGTCCCATGTTTCTGATTCTGATGAAGATGGTGTTTCTGATAATCGACAACTCCTCTCCAACTTCCCACTGCTGCAGCATCAGTGGCAGATTGTTGAGAGCTTTAAGTCCCAAATCTCTCAACGTGCAAGAGATCGCCTTTTTGACCGGCGTGAAGACCTAGGGGTTGGTTCTTATGCTGATGCCTTGGCAGCTATAACTGTGGTTGATGAACTCATGCCTGATCATGTTCTGGGTCTCTTTCTTGATGCAAGGAAGTCCTGGGTTTCACAGAGATTAGTTGCTTGTCCTTCAGATGCTTCTTCTACTACGGTGGTTTTTGTTTTTTGCGAGACTTTGAAGATAATTCAGGTTACTATAGGCCAGGTAGGTGAGCTCTTCTTGCGGGTGTTAAATGACATGCCCTTGTTTTACAAGGTTGTGTTGGGTTCGCCTCCTGCATCTCAATTGTATGGTGGGATTCCAAACCCGGATGAAGAGGTTAAGCTGTGGAACTCCTTCAGGGATAAGTTGGAGTCCCATATGGTGATGCTTGAGAAAGATTACATTGCCAAGGCTTGTTCCTCTTGGTTACAGGAATGTGGGCGAGAGATGGTGGACAAGATCAATGGGAGGTTCCTGATTGATGCTCTGGGAAGTGGCAAAGAGCTTGCGTCTGCTGAAAAGTTGATAAGGGAGACCACAGAAAGCAAAGAGGTCTTGCAAGGTAGCTTAGAGTGGCTTAAAAGTGTTTTTGGATCTGACATTGAGTTACCTTGGAGTCGAACACGTGAGCTTGTTTTGGGGGATGATTTCGACTTGTGGGATGACATATTTGAGCAAGCATTTGTTACTAGGATGAAGGGGATTTTGAACTCAAGATTTGAGGGATTGATAGGTTCCCTCAAAGTAGTAGATACTATTCGTGCAATCGGAGGTGCTTCTGTAGGCACCGAGTTGGCTAATTATGATTTCAAGGGGTATCTAAACCGACCTTCCACAGGGGGCGGTGTTTGGTTCATTGAATCCAATCCCAATGGAAGTAAGAAGGATTCTTCTGTATTGGAAAATGACTTAAGGAGTTGTCTGAATGGATATTTTGGTGCTGATGTTAGTCGAATTCGAGATGCTACAGATAACTGCTGCCAGAGTGCTCTAGAGGACCTGCTGAGTTTCTTAGAATCTCCAAAGGGATCTCTCAGGTTGAAGGATTTGGGACAATATCTACCTGCTAAGTGTTATGAGAGCATATCTACCATATTGACTGAAATCAAGGATGAACTTGATAATTTGTATGTTGCAATGGAAAATGGGAAGGACAAGGAAGGACAGCCACTGCCTCCTGCAAAAACAGTTGAAAGAGCTCTTTTCATTGGAAGACTCTTGTTTGCATTCCTAAACCACTCCAGGCATATTCCTGTGGTACTTGGTCCACTTAGATTATGGGTGAATGAAACAGTGTCTGCAATTTCTGATAAGTTACCCTCATTATTAAGGCATTCCAGAGTTACTATGGATTCGCCTACTGGTGATAGCTTCGGAAGGGTAACACCATATGGCTCCAAAAGGCAAACTTCATCTGCCATGGCTGCATTGCTTGGAGCAGGTGAAAGTGCGAGCCCGAAACTTGAAATACTTAATACAACTCTACGAGATCTATGCATTAGAGCTCACAGCTTGTGGATATTCTGGCTATCTGATGAGCTTTCGGCTATTCTGTTTCGTAATCTTAAACAAGATGATGCTTTGTCGTCAGCAACTCCCTTAAGGGTGTGTACCATTTGCTTACTTTAGTAAATAAATGAAAAGTGCTGCTGAGTGAAAACTATGATTAATTTAATATTGTAGAATAGATGTGTGCACTAATGCTCAGAATTTAGAACGGTAAAATTGTATGTGTTTAATTGGGAAAAATATCTTAAACTGCTTGTACTATATTTGAAATTGCTTTGTGGTTTGTATATTCTGGTTATGGCTTGATAATATATTGTTACTGAGAGTTCAAAACGCTTCTTTCATAAATGAGTGCAGGGTTGGGAAGAAACTGTGGTTAAGCAAGAACAATCTGATGATAGCCAAGAAGAGATAAAAATATGTCTACCATCCATGCCTTCTCTCTATATTATTTCATATCTTTTCCGTGCATGCGAAGAAGTTCATCGCATAGGAGGCCATGTTCTGGACAAAAAGATTTTACAGAAGTTCACAACAAGGCTATTGGAAAAGGTAAGCAGCCAGCCTTGAGATCTAGTAATATCTAAGTCTTTGGAACTACTCGACCATTTATTGCTAAACCTTTGCTGCAAAAAATAAAATAAAATAATATATATATATATATATTGATTTCACTGTTCCTCTCTCTGTCTCTCTCTGCTATTTTAGGGTTTGTTTTAATGTAATTTACTCCCTTTCTATTTTGGTAAATGGTTATTACTTTGGTAGAGTTGGCAAATGCTGGGAGCAAAACTTTGATTTCTAGACATGCTTTTTTTTTTCGTGGCAAATAGTTTACTAGTTTTGACTTTACATATTTGGAAATGTTGTGGTTTCAAGTGGCTGAGAATGTTGGGAGCTCCTTTGTTTGGTATCTAGCAACGGTAATTAGCAACCTAGTATTATAGAATAGGATATGATTGTAACGTTGGTCCTTGGTGTTCAACCACTATTATGTTGGACGATTCTGTAGCATGCATTCTGCCACCTGTGTTTCCTTCCTTTGATTATGGTACGTCAACTTTCTTTGATTTGGTGAATTAGGGGCGTTATTAAAAAACTTCAAAAAGAAAGGGTCAGTATCAATAGCTTTTCAATTTCACAATGTGGTTGGAGTTTTATCTGGCATGCTGTTGACAATTTGTCTTATTTAATTCATAGGTGATTGATTCAACATCATGGAAGGCCTATATTTAAAATTTACATAGTAAACTTTAGATCATGCTTAATTGACAGTAATAGGAATGATAACTTGAAAAAGTTTTGCTTATTTTTGTGTTTAATTTGACTGTTAATCTAAAACAAAATAGAGAATGCACTTCACAACTACCATGAAAACTCATTCCATGGACTCCTCTAAGGAATTCTTCTCTCATTTAGAAAATAAAAATATTTTATTATTTTGAATGTTATAATTTTATTTTAAAAAGTTTTTTATTCTTATTTTGATTCCACTATTCAATAAACATGATAATAGTAAATAGTAATATTGCTGTCATTGAATTCAATTTCTATTACTAATATAAATTCTTTTTACGTTTCTATTATGAGAACCAAACCTGATATTTGCTACAAAAATTTGTATTTTTTACACTTCAGTATTTGTATATTCATTGAATCTCTATATTCATGGTATTATATGTGTGTGGACATATATAGGTTACTCAGGCTATGTGCGGAGCTCATTTTATATGTCGGGGGAGGGATGAGGTGGAAAGGAGAGAAATTTAGAAGGAAAAAACTAAAGAAAGTTTTCTTTGTTTAGTTTGCCCGGGAAAATCGTAAGGAATTTATAAATTTCAATGAAATTTTTGTTGGCCAGTAGGGAACTTTTTGAGGAAGAAAAAAGAAGGGGGAAGGAAACAAGGGGAAAAAAGCTTCATGATATCAAGAAAATAAGAAAGAAATGGTCGCCTTTTACCAGTAATTTTAAACAAATTGAGTTATGATGTTCAATAATTGAGTACAAATACAATGATTTGGGAGAAATGTCAAGTTATTCTACAGCGAGAAACAAAATTTAGCTTTGATTATACAAATAACACCCATAAGCCAGAACTTAACTAATGTTAATCACAAACCTTTAAAGTTCTTACTTCCTCTTGTACTACCAAGAATGAGGAAAACATGAGAAACTACTGGAAATGTTCCTCATTTTGCTCTTTAGATTACAAATGCATATCAACTCAAGCATACACAACTTTCCAATTTCTCCTTCTTGCAAACTCTTAATAACTGAGATAAACTGAACTATCTGGTTTCTTAACAATGCAGTTGGTCAGCAATTCTAAATGAAACAGGGACGTCTTCCATCGAAAAAAATAGGATTTATTCTTGACTTATGTGATTTTTTATTGAGCAAGTTAAAGAAATATTTGGAATTTATGAATGTATAGATGTTAAGTTGATTAAATGAACTTCAATTGCAAAATATGGACCAACTAATGTGAAACCATGTCACTGAAACTAAATACTTCTTTTTAATGAATCGTGAAAAAACCAGGGAAGCAAATTCAGATCCTGGCTTTAAGTTATCGTAACACTATGATGAACTGCAGCTGTCACCCACTTTGTTCTCTTTATGTATTGATGAACTGCAGCTGTCACCCACTTTGTTCTCTTTATGTGTTGACTACCATGTTTCTTTGTAGGTTATTGGCATCTACGATAACTTTCTTTCTACCACAAATGGAGCGCATTTGTCCGAAAAAGGAGTTTTACAGGTTATGTTGGACTTGAGATTTCTTGCTGATGTTCTTTCAGGAGATTATTCCAATTCTAGTGAGGAGCCGTCTAAAAATCCAAGAACTATAGCTACTTTCAGGAGAAAACAGGACCACAGTCAGACAAAATCAGCCACTAGAGAGCAAGTTGATGGGTTGATAAATCGTCTTTCGCAAAGATTGGATCCCATAGACTGGCTTACGTAAGTTTGCTATACTATTTTTAATTTGGAATTCATGCATTCTTATACCATGGAACTTACACAGTTACACTGTATTCAAAGTAGCTGAAAGAGCTGATGCTTTTACTTGTACATTTATTGCCAATGTTTTTCTATGTTCCGAAGATTGTGTATGTCATGCCAGTGCTGACTAAAAAAGGAGTATTTTTCAATTAGAGATGTCAAGTAAAGATTTTGTTGCCAATTGTGCCTCTTGTGCCAGTGTTCAAAATGGGAACTTTTTGGACTGTGAGCCATATCAGTGTGTCACCAAGATTGATAGTTTAAAACTTGGTGGATGCAGTGTCACATTCTTGTTTTGTTGTCGGTTTACGAAATTTGAAACAAAAACTGGGTTTTAAGCATGAGAGGGAAGCAGAAGAATGATAAGAGATAGGGAGAGAGAGAGAGTGGCTGGCTAGATGACGATCATGAATTAAGTCATCTAATATTATTTTCAAGTAGCAGTTTACTAGTCTTTAGAAATAAGTCATACATCAGAGTAGACACTTGATATAAAGTAAAAAATTTAGGACGGTCTTGATATTTGGGAAAAACTTGGTATTATTATTTATATTTTCCCTTTAAAATAAATTAGACTATTTAGTAAATATTTAGCTTAGCAAACTCTTTTATCTGATACTTAGACAGCAAAATTGATGAACATTCATACATAAATACATTCTGTTCTGCTGTTTAAATAATGTTGATACTTGATATAAAATAGTGCCTAACCAAAAAACGAGGCCTCTTGGAGTATCCCATCCCATCTAAAAGTTAAAATTTCGAATGTAGTGGACTAGTAGTATTTTTCTGCAAGCATAGTCTCTTAGTATATATCTATAGGAAGAATGTCCAACTTAGCCCAATTTTTAAGCCTGAAGTCAATTTATTCCCTAATTTTTTGGCTCCATGTGGCTAACCTAGTCTGATGGATAAGATCCCACCTCTTAGTAAGTCACAACTCACAAGTTCAAACACGCCAAGTTCGTTTCATCAAAAAAATGTCTCAATTTTAAAATTTGTAGTCAATTTGGTCCTAAATATTATATTGTTTTGAATTCAGGGATCAAAATTTTAATCTGCATGTGATCTATTTAACTATAAATATTTAATTCATGATAACTGACTAATATTTTAATTTAGGTACTACACTGAAAAACATTCTTTGGAACTAAATTGAGTTTTCTGAGTATGAAGAATAATTTAGATTTTCATCCATATTTTTGTCAACTTCTGTTTTTAAGTTTCCTTTTCCTTCTTTTGTTTTTATTTTTACTCCATTGTATAACCTCTAGGTATGAGCAATATCTCTGGGAGAATGAGAAGCAAACATACCAGCGACATGCTGTCCTTTTTGGATTCTTCGTGCAATTAAATCGCTTGTACAGAGATACTGTTCAGAAATTGCCCACCAATTCAGAGTCTAATATTATGCGATGTTCTTATGTTCCTCGCTTCAAATACCTTCCTATCAGGTTAGTGCTTTCTTTTCTACTTAACTTGCAAAAATTCTATGACATTGTATGTGCTAAGGACAGATTTACCTGTCTTATGTAATTGGATTTGAATTCTTGTAAACCCTAATTAAGGTTCTCTTATTTTTTTAGTTGCACTGGCTAATATATTACCCATCTGTTTCTCATGTTCTATTTGCTATGCAATCAGATTTTATTTTCCTTGGTTAATATTCTATCCTTTTTTTTTTTTGGTCGTGCAGTGCTCCAGCATTGTCTTCAAGAGGATCAACCAAGACATCTATTTCAACCTCTGCTGATGATATATCTTCTACAAGTTCCTGGAAAGCTTATACAAATAAAGAGCTTTCTAGAAAGATAGACGAAGACAACTCTAGCTTTGGGGTTGCAACACCATTCTTAAAATCTTTCATGCAGGTAAATCTGTTTAAACTTCTAAAATTCTTGTTAAACTGCATGGGGATAAAGTTTGTAGTTGTCTTCAAACTTTATTAATGAAATGTGTACCAAAGGTGCTATTATGCAATGAAAACATAGACTGTCATGGAATGTGATCGAGATAAGGTTGTAAAAATGATTCTATTTGTGATGAACAGGTTGGAAGTAGATTCGGTGAGAGCACTCTGAAGCTAGGATCTATATTAACTGATGGCCAAGTGGGCATATTCAAGGATAGATCAGCAGCAGCAATGTCCACATTTGGTGACATTTTACCTGGCCCAGCGGCAGGTCTTCTCTCGTCCTTCACTTCATCCATGTCTGATTCTTGAATCTTGATGTGGCATAGTGTCTCAGAGACCATTCTTGGGGAAGCTTGTTTTTTAGAGAATTGTAACAAAATTATAGCAACATCAGAAACATACCAAATGCCAAATTTTTGTAAGTAGTAATTGTCATGTAAGTTACTATCCTATTCTTTTATTCGTCTCTATAATCATTTGAATTCTGAACTGTACTCGCTCTTGAGTGTTATTTGGTGCTAGAAGACTGCCCTTAATAATTTGTGAAACTGAACTAGCGGAAAAGTATGGAGAAATCTCTATCGATCATGATGTCCAACTACCGATAGGTACTTGTAGCCTATATGTCTGAATAATATTATACACCAAAGAAAATTCCACACGTTGCTGAGAGGTTTGGCAGAGCCGGCTAACCTAGAGTGGTGGTAGAGTGTTAACCGTATAATCTCATGTTTTATTTAATATATTTAATAGATTGATACTGTAATACTATTTCATTTCATTTATATAGAATGTCATCTCATTTAGATTTTAACTCTAACGTGTTTAATTTTAAACATATATTGTATTATTTTTTTATTAAACTTATATTATAAATTATTATTTATTATATTTTTTATTGTTTTGAATTTTTATTTGTCTCATTTAAGTCCATTAAAGAGAAGTAATACATTTCAATTGGTATTATTTCATTATTATTTTATTTCATTAAAATTTAAGTAATATAATCATAACTTATGTGTTTAATAATTATTGGTCAAAATATTATAGTTTATTTTTTTCGGTTTATAGTTAATTGTGACGTCAATTATGATAATATTATAATTTGTAATAAATTAATATTTTTATAAGGTAAGATATGAGCCGATGATTGTCAATCAGCTTCAAAATTAAGGGGGTTTTTATTTTATTTTATTATTATTTTTATTTCATTTACACATATTTCAAGGTTTTGCAAATGAAGAACTTATTAATTTTCAAGTATTAAACCACCCTAGATACATCTATTTTCAATTTAAAAGGAAGATAAGCTTTTTAAGAGTAAATGTAATTTACATGCTAATAGTTATATAAAATGTTGGATGTATTAAGTTATTGTATATCTAATGTTTGATTGATTGTAAATTAAAAATAAGAGTTATTTAAATAATTGTGAGATTATTTGTTAGTAGAGGTTAATTATATTGTGATATTTTGAATAATGAATGTAATAAGTTTTGATAAAAATATATTTTTAATAATTATAAAAGGTGTCATATAAGTAATTGTCATGTGATGATTAATTGTTTTATTGTTTAATGATATTATTAATAATGTCACCTTTTATCAAAAATTAAATATCTTTATTATAAAAATATTAAAAAATTTATTTTAAATATATTTTTTTACCTCGTTTGTTATAATAATATAAAAAAAAATTAATATTCATAAAAAAGTTATAAGTGGATGTATTTATCAATAAAAACAAGAAAAATTTCTTGATTCTCAAGCTACAATTACAATGCTTATTAATATATCCTATATTCAATAATTAAAATATTATTATTTGTAAAATATGACCGATATATGTCAATACTTAGTTACTTACCATAATAATTTTATGAAAAGGATGATATTAAGAGTTTTATGGAGGTTAATTTTATAATCCATAACACAACTAAACCCAACGTAACATCCTACTCAAAATAGGTTTTTTATCTTTTTAAATATAAAAGGAGAACAGGACCTGCTTATTGTCATCGCAAAGTGCAAATTTCAGCAATAGCCACTGGGTTAAGCAGCATATTTTAAGCCGTCTCTCGCATCTCCGTCCTTTCTCTCCGCCTCTAAGGTAAGGTAATATTTCTCGTTCTTCTTCTTCTTCTTTTTTTCCCTCGCATTTTCTCTCTTTGTCCTCTTCTTTATGCAAGGAGCTATTGTGTTGATAAATGATCTGCGTATAGTATTGTTTGCTTTTGGTTGAATTTTAAGATTTTTGTTGTAAACATGTTTGATGAAACTGAGTATTCCCTATATTCTCAAACGGATCCAGTTTAATCCGCTCGGATTCAGATTGGTTTTTGATTGAATTTTTCCAAAATTTGGTTAGGGTTTGAATTTTCCAAATCCGTTGAGAATTGGTGTGGGGTTCAAATCGGAATAAAGCTTTAGATTTTTAACCGATGTGAGCCCTAATGCTAACAAAATTCAACAATGGAATCGATCTCTGGTCGAGTTTTCTTCCGAGATTCAGTTTTAGGTTATCAAAGCCCCAATGGAAAAATCGGGTGAATCTCATTCTACCTTACTCTCTAACATACATCCAAACCATATAAGCTCTTGGCTTTGCTCAATTTCACCCATTAAAAATATTTTAAAAAATAAATTATTTTGATAACTACCCAGCAATACATTTCATTTTAATATAGATAATAACGAAAGCAGATGGAATTGCAATTTTTTCTCTCTCCCCTCTCTTAATTGTTCCTTCCTACTAGCTTAGTTCAAACCCATTAATATATTTTCCTAAATATGTACATATAGCCTAACTTTTAACCTTTAGAACATAGTTAAACCATGTGCGGTTACATTTATAGCCGTTTCTGGCTGGCTGGCTGGCTGTCCTTTGAAACAAAAAAAATGCACCCCTATGAAATTATTTTCCACCCATGGCACTTTAATGAAAATAACCAATTTATAAGATCTGTAATTAAATGGATATAATTGAAGTCTTGCTTTCTCATTTTCTTATGATCACGTTTTAGAATGATAACCTTGCTTTATGCATGTTTGAAGAATGTATTGTGCTCCGCTCCTACATTTTTGTGTGAAATGGTCATCTTTGGGAGCTCTTACTAACATTTTTTTGTCGTGTCATTTTTGTGTTCTTGTATTAGAAATTGCCATCTTTTCACTCTCGGAGATATATTACACAACAATAACTCATTTGTCTATAATCTTATCAACAGGGAAAATGTCAGCATATGAAAATGTTGTAGGTGGGAAACTGAAGCTTAAAGGGAAGGCTCTTGATGTGAAGGCTGGTGGTATGAAGAAGAAAAGGAAACAGAAAAAGCATCAAGATCAATTATCTTTAGTCACGGAAAATGAACTCCCTGCTGGTAGGTTTAAAGTTGGTTTTTAGATATTTCTATCTGAACTGTCTGTTTGTGCCTTTTAGTTATGTAAATTGGGAAAGGTTTGCCTGTTTGGTCTAGAACACCTTGCCTTCATGCATGCCTCTGCTTCTAAAATACAAATTTTTTTGGTCCTGCATGAATTGGCATATGAATTATGCTTGTGCTGGTGAGTTTTCCTAGTGCCGTGGTTTATAAAATATGATTGTAGATTTTAATTCACTCGTCTTTATAGTAATTATGCTGGTAATAGTGCTTGCGATATCAAGTGCCTGCTTTATTCATACGGTTGACAAGGTGATATTGGTTATAAAGCATGCTGATTCTGGATTATGAAATGCTAGAGACAACATTTGAGATTTTCCATATTCTTAACTTTGTTTGATGCATCGAAAGCAACGGCCTTTACTTTTTCCCCCTCATTTGAAAATTTTAGTGGTTATGGTAATTACCACTAAAATTTGTAAAGAATAGGAAGTGCATAATTACCTATTACATGATTTGTAAAAAATAGGAGAATAAATCGGAGCTGAAAAGTGACACTAGTGTTCTTTGTGGTTTTAAACTCCTCAGTACCTTACCTTCTCTTTGCTTATAAATTGTCACGAGGCAGGCTATTGTGTTCCATTATTATTTATTCTTGATTTTATTGTAGGTGGAGGAAGTACAGAATTAATAACTCATCCCGATGAAGACGATGTAAATGATAGCAACAAATTGGATGAAGAGGGAAAGACGGCTCATTATGATGATCATCTTACACCTGCAGAGAGACGATATATAGAACAGAGGGAGAGAATTGACGTTCACAGGTTGGCAAAGACATCTAATAAGTCTCACCGTGATAGGATTCAAGATTTCAATCAGTATCTAGCAAACATGAGTGAGCACTATGACATTCCTAAAGTCGGTCCCGGCTAATTTTGGTTAGGGTTTGAGGTTAAAAGCCAAAAAAATCACTTATTTGTGAGTGACTCGTTTCAGTGTCTTTCATGTAGACTGCCCAATGTTTAAAATGGAAGTTTCCTTTTTTATGCATGTATATCGGTATCATTAAGATTGTATTTTGTGGATTAGACTAGAGTAATCAAACTTGTTGTATCGGATTGAACTGTAACAACTAATCATTGATTTGTGTTTTTCTGCATTAACAAATTTAGATAACTTGGTCTTTGAAGAGTGGATCCTCAATAGAGGAGTTTGACTGATTAGAAGTATAAGCCTGAAAAGGAACTACTCGTGAAAGAAAGACTCGAGTGACTAGCTTATGGTATATGGTCAATCTATCCAACAAATTGAGTTATGTAGATGCTAGTCATAACTATCAGAACAATCATGAGATGAGAATATGCATATCTCAAAGAAAAATTTCCCATTGTTTTCATGTAAATTTCTTTACTTATAAAACATTTAAAAATCAGTTTAAATGATAAGCCAATTTGTGTGACCAAGGGAAATAATTTTCTTTTTTAAGTCAATTTGTGAAATATCAAAAATATTAGTACTATTCATAAGTGTAACTATTTTGTTAACGAAATGCCAAATTATTAAAAAAAATTAAAACGTGCGGTATTAATTGATAGTAAAAAGACATAAGATATGATATTCAAATTAATTTAAAATATTTGGTATCCAAAGGAATGTTTTCTCATAAAATATTGACCTTTATTTTGGATATAAATTTTTTAGGAAAATAAACTTATGTTTATTATATTCCATTTCAAAATAAATTAAGTTCTTTCCAAAACAACTAAGACAACTAATTTGATTGCGATATTCATCTAAAACAACAAATAAAAAAGGAAAAAAAGCTTTTTTATTTTAAATCCAGATAAAATCTCAACTCATTTAGCATCTTGGTCTTAAAAGATCCACAATGTAATAGATCAATCGATTATTAAAATAACATTACTCTTTATACGTTTCACTTTCCACTAGCGACAACGGTACCCCCAGTACTTGCAAATAAAACTACTCTCGCCATAATAATATTTTACATTTCAAATGGAATAATGTCGACGCTATTTGTACTTCGAATCCAACGCCAAACGCAGGATTGCAATTAAATTTGAATATTTTATTTTATTATTATCTCATTTACATTTTATTTAAATTAAATCTTTCTTTAATTATTAACATTTAATTTAATTTAATTTAATAATAAATTTTATTTATAGCAACCAATAAAAATACGACTATAATTGATATTCAAGTAACATCATGCAAAATTTAATAAGAAAAATTGAAGATATTAACGTTACGTAAATAATAATAAAAAAATATATGATTTTTTTTCATTGTAAGTGAAAGGAACGTGATAAATATTGCAAAAACTAAACAAATTTAAATGTTTTTTTAATATTAAATCACTAGTGTTAATTATCAAATGTATATTTGTATCTAATTTAAATAAAAACTTAAACTACATAAAAATAAGTTGTAATAAAATTAAATACATATATTATAAACACATAAAAAGATTAAATATATGAAAGAAAAAATACATATCAATAGTATTACATAGTATAAATAAAAATTAATATTTTATAATTATATATAATGTAATAAAGAATAACTAAATTATATGAGAGACAAAAATGAAAAAATAGCTTAAAAAGTCTCTTGTTTTTTAAATTTTTAAGGTGTACATAAGTTCATTATATTCTAATTATTTTAATTTGATTATCATTTAAACATGTAAACGTTATGTGTTATTATAAATAAGAGGTAAATTTATTATCAATGAAAATAATTCATAATTTTTAAATTTTGAATAAAAATTAACATTTTTATATTTATATCCACAAATTTACTCATTATTTATAATATTACGTGAATATTATATATTTAAATAATAATTAAATTAAAATAATTAAACTAAAAGTAACTTATATAACCTTTAAAATAAATACTAATCATCAGGTTACTTTTAAAAAAATTAATTAAGAACTAAAGTTAATGGGTAGATATCTCCCTCCTCAACCATATTTATAAAAATATATAAAAAATGTTAAATAGGTATCCTATTAAACTTAAAATAAAATATAATCTTATATATCTTTGTAAAATAAAATAACCATATTTATAAATATAACACATAAAAAAAAATTAACAGGGACATATGTCCCTTCTCAACCATAGTTTTGTCGTTAGATACATTAGTGAGATGCAATCATATTATATATAGTGCACTTTTTAAATAAACAAAGATCTTCAATGTACTTTTAAAAACAAATTAAGAATTAAACTATACATTTTCAAAAATTAATCGGACTCGTGATCTAGATAAAAACCGCAGCTTTTTTAAGAAACAATATTTAAAATAATTTTTTTTACAAAAATGTGTTAAATATTTATTACTTTCTTAAATATTATTTAATAAAAATTGTAATATTATAATAAAAGTTAAAAATATATAGAGAATATTAAGTGAGTATGTAGTATGATAATATATATGTATATATAATCAAATAATAAACTTAAAAATGAGTAATATTATGTATTTTTTTTAAATGTATTTATAAATAAATCACAGAAAAATTTATTGAAAAGTTAAAGGGAACATATGTCCCTTCTCAAGCATACGTGGCTTCATTTTTTGACACATTATTGAGATACAATCCCCTGTATACGTATAAAGATTACTCAAATAAATTATGTATGTTGAGGATTAAGGATAAGCTGAGAATTACCTTATATTGTAAAATTAGTGTTTTTTAATTCTCTAAATTATAAAAAGTTATTTTTTAGTTCACAAATATTATTTAAATTTTTTTAATTAAATTATTAAAATATAATTAAAATACTCGCTATAAACGTTATAAAAATGAAATTTATATATTATTATTTAAGAAAAATAACAATAACAACAAAAACAATAATAATTTAATAAAAAAAATATTTAAATATATATATATTTTTAAAATAATAAAAAGCATATTAAAATAAAGCAGTAAAAATAGTCAAATATTAAAATAAATATTTTATAAAATAATTTCATATTAACAATTACTTTATTATTATAAATAATAAAATATTAATTTTTTTAATTATTTAATAAAAATTATTAAAATAATATTATATATTATTAATTATTATCTTTAATCACTAAATTTGCTAACAAAACATAGGCCGAAGAATTATAACGATCTCTTTGTTTAAATCAAAGGTACTATTTAGTATCATAATTTAAAAAATATAGTTTAAAGTTATTATTTATAAAAAAGTACCATTAAATATATTAATGTGATAATGATAAAATTAAAATTTTAAATATAATAGAATAATATACTTAATATATATTTTATGTTTTAATAAATTAATATTTAATTAAAAAATTATTAATTTTATATATTTTTTATTAAATTTAAATAAAAATTATATTTTCTAATATACGAAATCATGATAAAAAATTTATTTAAATTTAAATAAATTTTAATTAAAATTTTCATAATATCTATCAAAATATATAAATATATACTTATCACATATATTATCTCACTATATTTAATAAAAAAAATATTATTTTACATATTTTTTATAAAGGTTAGTGATAGTAATATTATTAATTATATTTTTATTTTTATTTACAATATTTTATAATTTTTTATTAACTTTTCTTATTAATTTTTTTTAAAAAATGTAAAAAATAGTCTATTATTTAAAAAAAAAATTAACTGTGCTATTTTCATAAATAAATAAATTGAGTTAAAAACACATCTTTTAAAATTGATTAAATAAATAGTTCACGTACTTAAACAAATGGATTTCCACCGATGGTAATTACAAAACCCAGTCCCAAAAATAAATAAATATCTAAAAACCCAGTGTTGTGTAGACCGCTATCATCTTCGATTCTCTTTCTCTCAAGCCTCTCTATTGTAAATCTCTGTCATTGTATCTTTATAATTCGATCAAAACCTAGGGTTTGGTTGCTCGAGTTCTCGACCCTCAGATCTTGGAATTTTAGCATCCATTCACTTCGATCCACAACTATAATGCCCGCGGTGTACGGAGGTCGGTTGACCACGTTCGAGGATGCTGAGAAGGAGAGCGAGTATGGTTATGTCCGTAAGGTACGTACATCAACTCCTTCCCTGAATTTAGTTTCCAGTTTTTGCTGAATTTTTTATTTGAGATTGGATTTTGTGTTTCATTGGTTTGGATGTCTGCTTCAAAGCAATTCGATCCGTTTCGATTTTGGCTTTTGGACTTGACTTTATTGGCTTGTTTTCGATCCTTTCATGTTCTTTAGTTTCTCAGTTTCGAGTTTGTACGAGTGTACTTTCGGAGTTGTACCTCTGTGTTGTATGAGATATTAGGAATAATTGGATATTTCAATTTGTTTGGTGATCCGATCGGTAATCCGGTCAGGCATTGCGATAGTGTTCGTTTCTCTTTTAGTGTACTGGATCGGCCTGAATTCGAGTTCGAATTGTCTGGTTTCAAATACTGAATCATTCTTATCCGTACCGAAGAAAAAATGCAAACACAACAAAAAAAGAATTGAGTGATTGATTTGATAAGGCATTAAGATGCTTGGATCTGAAAGTGAATCATACAACATAACTGAGAATTATTTATTTTTCTTCAAAATTCTCCATCTTTCAATAATCATTTAGTTTGAGAGTTGGATTTTTATTTTATTTTGGGTATTCTATTAGAGACCGATTAAATGGCGGAGGATAATCATTTAAGTTCAGTACTTTTTGCTGCTTGATCAGGAGTAATTTTTAAAAACATTTTTCACCCGTTAACTCTTGCTACATGGGTGACCGGAATGCCAAATATAATTTGACAGGTGTCAGGACCAGTCGTTGTTGCTGATGGCATGGCTGGAGCTGCTATGTATGAGCTCGTTCGTGTGGGACATGACAACTTGATTGGTGAAATCATTCGTTTGGAAGGAGATTCAGCAACAATTCAAGGTTTTTATTTATTTATTTATCTTAATCTCCTTTCTCTATTTTCCATTAACTATTGTGAACTTGATTCTTTGTTCTGCAGAGGAAAAAAGAAGAAATAATAGTGCTGTCATTTTTGTTAGGTTTTACGGTCTTTCGATAAAATGGAGTTTTATGGTTTAATTGGCCCTAAGGTTTGCATTTTTCCTGTTTTGTAGTTTACGAGGAAACTGGTGGGCTGATGGTGAATGATCCTGTTCTAAGGACACGCAAGGTGTGTTTGCTGGGTTTTCCATTTTCTTTTGGCTTTTTCTCCATGCTTAATGAGTTGGTGAATTTGCTGTGTTAACTTACAAGTATTATGTTGATGTTGCAGCCTTTATCTGTTGAGTTGGGACCTGGAATATTGGGAACTATTTTTGATGGAATTCAGGTTTTTGGACAGTATAACTTTGTGCTTTTTGCTATTAATATTAATGAAGCAATACCTTTTCATGCTCTTTTGTACTGTTATGATTTATTTATTACTTATTCTGCCTTTGATAATTATAGAGGCCTTTGAAAACCATCGCAAGGATATCCGGTGATGTTTATATTCCACGTGGTGTGTCTGTTCCAGCTCTGGACAAAGATGTTTTGTGGGAGTTTGAGCCTAAGAAAATAGGTAATAGCAGTTACTGGATAAGGAAACCTTATTGTCCAAGTCAAATGAGAAAATAATGGTTAGGGCTTTGTTTGGTTTTGTTAAACTCATAATTTATCTACCTGTTGCAGGTGAAGGAGATCATCTTACAGGAGGAGACTTGTATGCTGTAAGCTTCTCGCTTTGACTGTCTTAAAGGAGTTTACAAATTGATATTTTCTATTTGGCTCTTATGATTTCCTTGTATGGAGCTGAAATTAATGCATTTAATTTTTACTGCATGCAGACTGTCTTTGAGAATACCCTTATGAAGCATCATGTTGCACTTCCTCCTGATGCTATGGGAAAAATTACCTATGTTGCACCACCTGGTCAATACTCACTGAAGGTTTGTCCATTTCTTTCTTAATTTTTGTTTCATATATTACTTCTAGTTTTTGGCATGGCTAGCTCAGTATTGATTTTTGCTATGTTTTTTTTTAACATATCATAACTCAATTGCTGCAAATAGTTGATGCATGTTTTGTTGTTGTACATTGTCGTTATTATCTTTCTTGCAAGTATTCTTAGATGCTGGTTCCAATGGTTCCTTTTTTACTTGCAGGATACTGTTATAGAACTCGAGTTTCAAGGTGTGAAAAAGCAAATTACAATGCTTCAGGTTTCCAACTATAACCATTGGATATGCTTTCAGAATATGTATTTTATCATCTGATTGAGATAATTTTATAATTAATCTTATTTTCTAATAAACTTCATTCAATTTGCAGACTTGGCCTGTACGTAC
The DNA here is from genome assembly GCA_030763125.1 of Hippophae gyantsensis. Taxonomy (NCBI): domain Eukaryota; kingdom Viridiplantae; phylum Streptophyta; class Magnoliopsida; order Rosales; family Elaeagnaceae; genus Hippophae; species Hippophae gyantsensis. Next base: position 42,218,035 of record CM061036.1, on the reverse strand, counting down.
ACCAAGGCCTGTTGCATCAAAGCTTGCTGCTGATACACCTCTGCTTACCGGGCAGGTATACTGGATTTTTATTTTATAAATTTTGAGCTTTTATATCTTTCGAGTTATGTATTTATGAAAAACTCTGCTCTATGTCAGCGAGTTCTTGATGCACTTTTTCCCTCAGTTCTGGGTGGGACGTGTGCCATTCCTGGGGCATTTGGTTGTGGAAAGACGGTCATTAGTCAAGCTCTTTCAAAGGTAAAGTTATCTTTGTTACTTATGTGGCTTTGCAGTGCTTATTACTGGCTCTTAAAAAAAGGCTCCTCAAACACTAGTTACAAGTTAATAATTAAGACAAAAATATCTTAACAAAAAATTATTAACTAAGACATGAAAATACATTAATTAGCAAGTCATTCAACCACAAAGACATTTGTGTTTTAGTCTCAGTGTGAGAAGAAGCTAAATATCAATGTTTTGATTTTCCAAAAGCGAAATTTGTTCCAATACTCGAAAGGACAAAAATATGTTCCCCATTTTAATTATTTCTTGATAGTATGACTCATCATTTAATATAAATTGTTTGTTCTGTACACAGTATTCAAACTCTGATGCAGTTGTATATGTTGGTTGTGGGGAACGAGGAAATGAAATGGCAGAGGTACTTGTTTTTATTACTTGGTCCATTAGTGTTTTATTCTTTATATGCATATATATATATATACATGCACACACACATTTATGTGTGTATTTTTACTTCGTTGGGATTGATTAAGTCAACTGATCCTTAGGTTCTCATGGATTTTCCTCAATTGACAATGACATTGCCTGATGGCCGTGAAGAATCTGTCATGAAGCGTACAACACTTGTAGCCAACACTTCTAACATGCCTGTGGCTGCTCGTGAGGCTTCAATTTATACTGGTGAACATCTAGAGACTGGTTTTATTGATGAAATGTTAGTTTGCAAGATTAAGGGTATTTTTAGAAAGAATTTTTGTGATGTCTTTGGCACCATATTTTGAATGAAGTGAAGCTGTCGTTGCTTTATTGAGTACCAAAATTTTGTGGAGCTGTATATGTCTGATGCTGGACATACGAAGTGTCTAGAGACCCATAAAACATTTTTGAGGGGAAAAGGGAAAGAAAAAAGTAAAAAATGTAGGATACAATTAAGAACATCTTGAGGTGCCAAAACATGAACTTGGTCTTGTTGATTTTTTTGATTCTATAAGTAGGTTTCATTCACATGCTTTAAGCTTATTATATATCAGTTTTTTCCCCTTTTTCTCAGAAGAGAAGAATATTCTGGTGTAAGCATATTATATTATGTCAGATTGATAATTACTATTTATGTCTGAGTTACCAGGAATCACGATTGCTGAATACTTCAGAGATATGGGTTATAATGTGAGTATGATGGCAGACTCAACATCCAGATGGGCTGAAGCATTGCGTGAAATTTCAGGACGTCTGGTAATTTCTTTTCTCCTAATACTTAAAATTGTGCTAACACTATGCTGGTGCTGTTGATTTATACTATCTTCAATGCTTCATATGTTTACTTTTATTGGTTTTGTGAGGGATAAATTAAAATACTTTCCTCTGGTTTCCTGAAACAACAAAAATCTTCTCCAGATCTGACAAATGACAATTGCATTGCTTATAATTAGTTTTCAGAGATTTTTCAGGGGAGGTATTTGCAATCAAATTAAAAATAAAAATAGGGTAGTGTACTGTAATTGAACAACTCAAGGGATGTCTTTATATTTTCAAATTTAAAGGTTTTTTTGCAGTTTTAAAAAACCCTAGGGGGTTTTGTAATTTTCTCTATGATAAAGCTTAAATGCAGGTCATAAGTAATTTGTTTTTACTTATCTTGGTAAAAAGGAAAAAAGTTATTGTATCAACTTATCTTGGTAAATAGGCATGATCTCAGCATGTGACTGAAACTATTTTTTTTGTTTTTCCCTTCTAAGCATTCACTTAAATTTGTTGTACAGGCTGAGATGCCTGCAGATAGTGGATACCCTGCTTATCTGGCAGCTCGTTTGGCATCATTTTATGAACGTGCTGGTAAAGTTAAATGTCTTGGTGGGCCTGAACGTACTGGTAGTGTGACCATTGTTGGAGCTGTTTCTCCCCCAGGAGGAGACTTCTCAGATCCCGTGACATCTGCAACCCTCAGTATTGTCCAGGTAAACTTATGATACGATATTTTGAAATTGAGGGCATATTGTTGTGATATAGCAAGAGGGTCTTTGAATGCATAAAATGCAGCAATATATGAATTTCATGTATAGGTATTTGAACCTCCAAAATTGCACCTATTACCTAACCCCCAGAACCCATCTATTTAGTTCCTGAACTGCTGTTATAGGCATCTAATATGGATAATCTTTTATTTATTTACAAGCTCAACTTGGGTCACACTTACCTCTTTATATTTCAAAAATGCATGAGTTTGAATTTTCATCTTGTTCTGGCTGAGAAATTTTGAATTATCTTAGATAGCTGTTATATTATTGAAATTGATTTCTTCTTCCTTCTCATTTTCTAGGTCTTCTGGGGTCTGGACAAAAAGCTTGCCCAGAGGAAGCATTTTCCTTCTGTGAACTGGCTTATCTCATACTCAAAATACTCAACGGTGTTTTTTTGAACTGTTCATCCATGCTTCTAGCACTTTCTGCCCATACAGTAACCTATCATATTGATATATTAACTATTAAAATTATTTTACTTTATAGGCATTGGAGACTTATTATGAGCAATATGATCCAGATTTTATCAACATTAGGACAAAGGCACGTGAGATTCTTCAACGGGAAGATGATTTAAATGAAATCGTTCAGGTATGTTCAATGGATATTAATTGTATTTCTTTGTAAAACATTTTTGCAACATTGTATTAAAGGTTAGTCATGCTATTCCTCACAAGCTCAATTAGGATGCCAAATAACAAAAAATATCTGTTTTATACAAACGTAAAGTACAATCGACATATCATACTGATGAAATAATTGGAGTTTTATTATGTTGTTTGCGATGATTGGACCTAGTTAGAAATTCATATCTGGCCTAGTAATTGCACTCTTATATGCACATAAACAAAGATTTTTTCTTAGGGTAAGGAAGAGACGCAAGACATCACCTTTCTTTTTTACTCTTGACTTCCTCTAGTAGCTTTTCAGTTTCAAGAATGGTGGAAGTGATCTACGTTTTAAAGATTCTTACTAGGGCCAAAAGCAATGCAACCAGATTGTGCAACAAGAAGTATTCCAATTTCATACTATTTGGGGCATAACATTTTATAGGACTCTAATTGAGCCAAAACTAGAATGTCTTGATAGTACCTACAATTATTTTTTCTGATGTAAATACAAAATGAACATTTAAATGGTTTCATGTGTTCCACTAACCTGAAAGACTGTTTTGGGTTGCTGCAGCTTGTTGGAAAGGATGCTTTAGCCGAAGGAGATAAGATCACTTTAGAGACTGCAAAGCTTTTGAGGGAGGACTATCTTGCGCAAAATGCATTTACTGCGTATGTCATGCTTCACTAATCCTTTACATTATCCCTGTTGATCTTTGTTCATCATATATTATCCTTTGACTTTACAGATATGACAAATTCTGTCCTTTCTACAAGTCAGTTTGGATGATGCGTAATATTATCCATTTCTTTAATTTGGCGAATCAGGTTAGCTCCTCTTCTATAACCATCTTACCCTTATATGATTGTTTTCAAACCTTTCCATTGTTTGGAAATCATGCTGTTTAGGTAGGAAGGGTGAGGGAAAAACATGACAATCAAGTTCTTTTCTCCCCCAATTTCAAATGTTGAAAGGGAGGAGTTTGTTTCTCTGAAGCATAGAACTCTAGATTTTTGTTCCATATTTTCAATGTACTTTGCCATGTTAGTGGTGTCAACTTTCAAGATGCTAAACTTATAATTGTGGTTGGATCTATGATTTTTTTCCTTCCCTTTTTTGGGTGGAAAATTTTGCTTTAACGTAGAATGAGCAAAAGCCTGGTTGTGCATCGATGCTTTAACGTGATGTGTTTGATATGCAGGCAGTTGAGAAAGGAGCTGGTATGGATGGTCAAAAGATAAGTTACAGCTTAATTAAGCATCGTTTGGGGGACCTCTTTTACCGCTTAGTGTAAGTATTATTGTTGATCCATGACAAGCATTAAATTTGTGTTCTTACGTATTAACTAACCAACTATCTACATTCAGATCTCAAAAATTTGAGGATCCAGCAGAAGGAGAAGAAGCACTTGTTGCAAAGTTCAAAAAGTTGAATGAAGATTTGACAAATGGTTTCCGTGCACTTGAGGATGAAACTCGGTGATTGGAAAATGCAAAACTATGATAATCCGAGTGCTAGAACACACAATTTCCAGTTTTATTTATTTGTTGTGGGTGAAGAGACAGCACTTGTTATGTTTATGCGATGCCACTTTCTATGTGCTATGTGGCAGTTGTTTTAATTGAGATGCGTAGCTTTAATTTATTGGATTCTAGCCTTCCCATCTCTTCTTTAATCAGAATAAGACGAGATCAAAACACCATTCCTTATTTATGTATTTATGCAATAAGGTATTTATGATTTTGCTGTCTAGTGCAGTCAGTGATGCTTTGATTTTTGCCCCATTATCGCCATTTTGTCTCTTTCCTTATGGCTTATGGTGAATGCGCAAACTATATAATTTTGACAAGTAGGGAGATCCTTTGGGGTATTAAAAATTATCGTTACTGTTAAACGTCATCATTTCCAATTTTTGGGAGGAGCGGTGACCTGCAACTTTTTAACATGGTATGATGTCGTGTTTGAATGTTCAATTATTTTTGAATTTCAGTGTTAGAATGTATAACAAATATTTGCTATTTGCATCTCTCAAAGGTTGGAGGATAAAGGTAAAGATGTTTTTTTAAATGGACGTGTCATGCAATGAAGAAAAAAAAAGGGTAGGAATGTCTTTTTAAATGGGCAGCCAAAATATTCAGCATTGTCTCTATATATGTTCCCCCCTTTATGGTAGTGAAGAGAGATGAATACATATGAAGAGAAATATATCTCTAATTTACTTATATTTTGGGATTTTTTTCTTTCCTTTTTTTCTTTTCTCTTTTATACTTATCAGTATCTTTCTTTGTCGTAATTAAGGATGAAAATATAGACAATATCATAGATGATGTTGTTATTTTGTATATTTTGACATTGAAACATAATATCTATATTTTTTTGTTTAATTATCATGAAATTATTAAAAATGTTGAAAATTTATTTCTTAAATATTATTATTGTTAAATTATTTTTTAAATGTTTTTTTTGTTAAAATATTTTAGATATTGTGGATATTATTGTTAAAATTTTGATAAAAATTAATAAAATATCAAAAATATTAATGAATTTTTTTATATTATTAAAATTTATCTATTTATAATAATTAATATAATAATAAGAAAATAAATATTTTTTCTGTACGAAATTTTGGAGAATATATTAGATGAAAAATTTAATTTTACAAAATTTTATTAATTATAATTTCATAACATATTAATTATTATTTAATTTAAAAAAATTACTAATTCATGTTTAAATCAATTTTTATTACTATCCAAGCTATTAGAAATATTATATTTTAATAAAGAAAAATCTTTCTAAAGTCAAAAATAAATTATAAAATTTAATGTAAACTTCTATCCACGACAACATTTTTTAAATTTAATGCACATGATAAGTAATAATAATAAATTAAAAATAATAAAAATATAAATTATATAAAATTAAATTAATAAAACTTATTTGGTTGTACGAGCTTATTCGATAACAACATGACGTGACTTCAACACACCAAATTTTTGTATTGATTCAAGCGAAATGGTTAATATAATAGATTTTATATTAAATTAATATATTTTTATTATTAAAAAAATATAACTTATTATTTTACTTTAAAAATTATTAAATTAAATATCTTTTAAGTTAAATTAAAATTAAATATTATTCAATTAAATTATGTTTAATATTATTATAATATTATTTTTATTATTTTAAATTTATATATGTTATTTTATGTAATTTTTAAAATAAAATAATGTGTTTTCTTTGAATTATCTGATGACGTTACAAATTGTCAGTTCGAGGTGGTGTTTGAATGTAAATAATTTTTTTTAAAGGTATGGAAATAAATTTAATTGACTTAAAAAGTTACTTTTGAAAAGGTAATATGAGAATTATAAGCAGATGATAGAACTTTTAATTTATGGTTTGGGTGCTTCATAATGAGGTTTTAGTGTCACTTATAATAATACAACATATTTTAATATTTATGATTTTATTGCTACAATTTAAATAGTTATACAGTAATAAGTATTTTTTATTAATAACAAATTCATTAACAATAATAACATTAAAATATATTTAATTATAAAAATAGAATAAAAAGTTCTACAAACTTGTTATAGCAATAAAAGTGAATGAATATTCCAAAAAATAATAAAAAGACACGGAACTCAAAATTAAAAAAAAAAAAAAAAATCCTCACTTGTTACCCCTAAAGTAGGAATATATTCTCTTAAGAACCAAAATGCTAAGGAGAGTTTCTAAGCAAAAGAAGGAAAATCCAAGAAAATACAAGATTCCCAAAAGGAGATTAGAGAGAAGATCAAGAGCAGCCAAAATACCAGTCCATGATTTGCCTTCAAAAATGAATGGAGGAGCAATAGCAACAAGAATACAAAAAATAATGTGAAAACAATAAGATATGAAAAACCAACCAAATCTCACTCCACTATCTTTCTTCACAGCATTATAGAGAGGGCTATACCACATAAAATATGAAAGAGGACTTCCCATAATAAAATAAACTAGAGCAAGCGTAAATGGCTTGAAACCTCCTCCTTTTAGCATTAGAACCAATACAGCTATTACATTGTAAAATAGGCAAAATATCATTCCCAACCAACTTGCAAAAGCCAAGTACATTAGCTTTTGAGCTTGAGATGGTATTTCATTTGGTATATCATGATGGATTATTGGGAAAATTCTAGGCCAATTTTTTTGTCTCTTCTTTGGAGCAGTACTTTCCATATTTTTGTGTACTGTCTAATGGTAGTGTAGACATATATGACTTCTTATTTGTTAATAGAATTATTACAAAAATATTTTACTTTTATTTTAAAATATTAATTGAGATTTCAAAGCATATACGTACGTGTGTCAGTTAGAATCATATTCTAAATATAGGCCAAAAGCTTTTATTGTAGCGTTTGAACACTACTTAGCTTATAAATTTGCGCATCGTTTAGAATGCAAATATTGACCTCTTCTTGGTCAAATAGTTCATATCATATATCCAGCCATGCTTAACTTTCTTGTTTCCTTTGTTTCCTAAAATTTTGGGAACTTGTTTCCTAGGATATTATCTTCTTTTATTTTTTACGAGAGAATTGATTTTTTTTAATATACAAGTTTTCTTGAAAAAAATATTAATTTAATTATATGGTGCAAAAACAAAAAATTCCCAAGAAGTCTCGTTTAAAAAAATATATGTTTATTTTTTTTTAAAGTAAATAAATATATGTTTTTTTAGTAAAAAATTTAAAAATAAAACTAGATAAATAACTAGATTATTTATGTACTGAAAGAAAAAAAATATTTACATTTTATTGTCTTGATGGTTAAACTTTAGTGAAGAAACGAATATACTATTGTGAATTTTTTTCAATAAAGTCATTTTTTAAGGTAAGTAAATCTTAAGTACAATAAATTAACCATTAATTTTATATTATGTTTTTAAAAGTAATTTTTCTTGTATTAAATTTATTGAAATTAATTACTAAAATCTAATAACTTAAATAATCTTATAATTTATTAATAATGATGATTTTAAATGTATTTATAATTATGTCTTTATTATTGATTTAATTTATTGTTTCCTTTTTTAGTCTAACTACGAGACTATGTGTGCTTGTTTCTCTCTTCTTTCTTAATATGTCAAATTTTTTAAAACATTCTTACTATGTCAAGTTTTTGTAAAATAACTTAGACGAGAAGAAAAAATAAGCATTATGTTAAAAGACCTTCCTGACACAATCCTAAACACTCTAAATTTCTTTTTCAAACCTTTTCTTATTTCGAGTAAAGAGATAGATAAACAGATACATCACATTGCACCAATGAGAGGCGTTCGAAGTGATTTATTTATAATACAAGCATTCTTCTTACAACTAGATTCAATCTCCTGGTCCATGCGAAAAGAAAAAAAATTCATGTTATTCTTTTCAAGAAAGGAGGATTAGGAAAATCCTATTGATTGTAACATTTTCCAAACCCTTAGAAAAAGCATGAAAAAAGGCTTAAATGGTACGATCCCTCCTCCCCAGAATGAAAGTGGTGATATTGTAGTTCTTGGTTTGTGAAGATACGTTATTAGGTCTTCCATTTTATTTTTCCATTGAGATTGAACTTAAACCTGTGTTCGAGAGATAATTATCTATATACTAATAAAGGATGTATGGATTCTCGAAAAAAGATGTGTACCAATGGTACCTCTCGAATCACCCAGATCTCAGGAGTGAATAAAAAGTTAGATTTACATTTGATCTTGCCTCAATCGTCCCATCTATCATTTTGAGAAAAAGTCTGATATCAAACCCCAATTTGAACATGAGAAGTACGCCATATTAATGTGTCCTAAATAATTCACATCTCTGGGTCACATATTGATGAGCATATTGAACTACCAATGCTCAAAATAATGAAGAAAACTTTAAAAAATAATCTTTATACGATATTATTATTATTATAATGGAACACAAAGGCAGATCAAAGTGATGGTTTGGGTGACTTGAAGCTCAGTCTAGTTTTTAAACAAATTTTTATATTATGTATATAAACTAACTAAAAAGTAACATATTAGCCTAGCTATTATTTAAAAAAATAAATTAAAAATAAATAAACTTGTGGCTACTTAATCATATAGAATGATGGGGTTCAAGCTAAAATTATGTATGTCAGTAAATAATGTAATCATTTAAAAAATTATTAAATCAAAATATTAAATTAAATTATATAAAAATATGAATTAAAAAACTTCATCTAAACGAACAACAAACATAAAAAAATCTCATCTCATGTCTTTCCATCATGCTCCATCTTTTACTTTTGGATTATCTATAACGTATGGGATGAGTTAAATACTCTAGATATTTAAGTAGTTACAAATATGCCCACAATGTTATATGTAATGATAAAAACATACTCAATTGATAACAATCGACAAAATGTATCACATGCATTCCACTTGCATTTTTTAAAGGATGTTATGGTAAAATCTTGAGTTGGTTAACTACGTTTTATACCCATAAAATATTTGGTGAGTTACAAAAATATCCAAAATGTCAGTTCTATTGTACCATGTTTCTATGTGTTAGCTTCCCATGTACAAAACATAGTGTATGTTTATTTTTACTCATTGTTTTGTCTTTATCTATATAAAGTTGGTTATTATAGATTAATAATTCATACATGTACATATTTAAGAACATTTTGTATACGATCATATTTACACATATCACAGAATTAATGTTCATAGTGTGCATACAAGGTGGATTATTATGGACGTTTGGACATTGTTGCTTGTGTTTTTTGTTTTGTTTTGGGTGCAAATATGTATGAAATTTACTCGACAATTTTTAAAAACAAAAAATGAGATCTTTAGCTTCTCGCTACTACCCACACCACCCTCTTGGCGACGTCCTTGTTGAGGTGACTAACTAGGTGTCCTACCTTTGGAAAATTTTTATAAATACCCCCAAACTTTCTTATTTCGTCATCCAGAAAAATGCAGCATATCACTATCAATTTAACATCTCGTTTTTTTTTTATTTATGGATCACTAATACCTTTAGTGTTGTTTGGTATTGATCGAACATGAATTGAGTGTAATGAATACGCAAGTATATATATCGCAATAAGTAATATACTGATAAGAGAATATCGTTTTCACGGAGATTATATTATTATAAACTAATTTTTAAAACAAAAAAATAAAAATTAATTTTTTTCGTGTTTTTATATTTTAAGAAAGAAAAATTAAAATACTAAAAATAAACAATAATAATTAATTAAATCACATATGGTAACTAAGAAGATATATGGGAAAATATCTAAGAATACTTAATCTCTCAATTTTCTAAATATGTGAATGACTAAAATTCTCCTAATATAATTAACAATTAATTATATGATCAATTGAATCTACCTAACATGTACTCATTTTTAAAGTAAACTACATACCATATAGTAACTAACATAATCATACTCTCATGTCAATTAAATTGCATACTAATCATTAAGTTCATCAATTATGGATAACATTTATAAGAATCATACATATCTTTATAGAAATTATGCATGTTATTTAATCAACATAAACAATTAAATAATTCTCTCAAATCTATTTAATTGTCTCTATAGATCAATTATTAGCTAAACAATTCATAGCATAAAAATCAGATTAAATAATATAATTAAATTAAAATCATAATTAGGATAAAATATTAGATTATTATATGTTAAAAAATTGGGTTCATAAGACCCCTAGATTAATAAATTAACTAGACATAATTTTGTTCATAAAACTCATAATTTTAATAAAGAAAGATATAAAAATTGATAAACAAAGGATAAGAAGAAGAAATACAATCAATCTCTTGAATTGTAATATCAATTTTCTCTTGAATCTATATCAAAATTTTATCTCATTTTAAATTTTTCTATATTTCTATCATTGTGGCTCCAAAAATTGATAAATATTATGTTAATTTCTACTCTTTAGGGTTTATGGGGAAATTAGGGGGTTAAATTAGGCTCAGGTGGAATATAGATCGTAAGATTAGCTTCAGATCAAGGGCTGAGATGAAAAAAAAAACTAGCCAATAGGGACATGACTCGAGGCACAGTGTATTCACTGGGCGAATCAGCACGCGATATGTGGCAAGGGAGACTAGTCCTTGATCAATTGAAGCTAAGTCATCGACACACGATGATCTGTGATTTACAATTATGGCTTACGTGGTGCACATTTGGAAGGAACAGAAAAGTAGTGCGAGTCGATATGGAGAGACATTGACCGTGCAACGAACTTAGAATGAACACAATGCTGACACATGGAAAGGCTTTACATCACTCTATACAAGCGAATTTTTTTGATTTTCCTTCTCCGCTTGTGTGTTTTCCACCTGGCTTAATCCATCAGCTCTACTACTTATGTGGCGTCTACGTAGTAGCTTCTGATTGGTCATGTGTAAAAAATTCATTAAAAATTTTCAAAAATTATATTTTTATCCCTTTTTATTATAAAATTTATATTTTAATATTTTTAATCCTAAAAACACTACTAATTGAATGAAAATAAAAAAAATATTAAATAAAAAATATCATTAATGACTCTATTTTCATAGTCACCACGTATAAGTGATTCGTGATTGTGTAAGTAAAATCGTGCTTTTGTGTTCCTAAGTTGTAAGTGCTGAAGACTATTTTATCAATGTTGTGAGAACTTTTTTGTAAGAGTGAGTTAAGTTCAATTTCTTTGAGTTCTAATATCTCTTGTTGTGTACAATAAGAAATCTGGTGTTTAAATTTGAGAGTGGTCTTTAAAAGTGTGAGTTGTTACATTTCTAGCTACTGATATGTGGTTACTAATTACACCAAATTGGATGGTATCTTTAAAAGATAGTCGGGTTCGTCAATCGAACCAAGTCGTTACGAAAGCATCAATCAAAAGTAGCAATAAGTAGTTCAAATAGAGGTTTCAACTGATAAATGTAATAATGTTTTTATTTCTTTCAAAGTTATAACTATTTTATTGTTTAGTAAATTATCTACTATCAAGTAGTTGCCTTAAGTAATCTAAGAATATTACCACATAAATAGGGTCTCTATATAAGTTTACCTCGTTATATCTGGTATTGTGTATGCTTTAATGTGTGATTAGTACAATTAGAGTTTAAATGATGTATGTTTCTACATACTAAAATTTAAACTCTGATTAGAAAGTTTTTATTATTTATTGTTGTTTTCTAACTATTGAATATTGCTTCTGCTTTATACTATATATCTGTGACTATTTTCAATGTAACTGTACTTATTTATCAATAATTTATCTCTCTGTTATTTGACTATTTGTGTTGAGTCCTTAAAGAGTCAATATCTCCTTAACCTGATTGTGTATCGGGTATTAGACTCATTTTTTGTAGTCATGTATGATTAGATTATGTGTTAGTATAAACGACCATTTTATCTGCATGCGAGTTTGGTATGAGCTCTAAGAAGTCTGTATATTCTTATCTTAAAAGTGTATCAAGTGTGAGACTCTTTATTAGGATTTGTTATGTATGATTGTATGTTGTGAAAATATAATTATCATTTTTCGAATATGTTCCCACATACGAGGTTTTGAAATGATTGGAAATTTTTTTAGCTTTTTTCGTTATGTATGTCTCTATCACAAGCTATGTAGTATTTGTCATGTATGCGTATTGCTAGTTTGGACAGGAGCCTGCAAGGCACACTGTCATTAGTGTGTATTCTACGTATTGTTATTTTTGTATATACTAGTTGTTTTTGTTGTATGTTGAATCGAGCATGTTATTTTATTCTTTTGTTGTATTAATTACTTAATTCACATTATGTCACATATTTTGATCGAATTGATATAGAGCTTGCGAAAAGATTTCATTAGTTGTCATTTTTACTATTCATTTAGGTCATGATTATCTATTTGAATCGAAAGAATGATTAATTTTTGTATAATTATTTCTACGTTTGAGAATCTTTACAAAACATTTAAATAATTATAATTATATCTAAAAAAAATAGTCAAAAAAATAACACTTTCTAAAGAGAACACTTTCTAAAGTAAGTTTTGAAGGTTATACTTTTTCAATAAGAAAAATATATGTTAAAAAAGTAAGTTTTATTATTTTAATTAATAATTATCTATTATATTAATTATAATTGTATCATAATTTACGAAATAAATAAATCTTTTTAAAAAAAATCTCATATTTAGGCATAAAAAAACGCTGCCATATAAGTTACATTCGAATTCCCCCTTTTGGCTCCTTTTAGTTTTAGTCTAAACAAAAACAAACAAAAAGGTACGCGCATTCAATCAAAAATTCACAATGCTTCTCAGAACCAGAACCAAAACCAAAATCCCAATAATCTCCAACAAAAGTATCTTCAATAACCCTCTTGTTAATCTCTCCACAAACACACTCTCTTTCCATTTTGATCAACAACTAATAAACTGCACAAAATCTGAATCAATTGACTACTACCAGCTTCTTCAATATGAACGTGTCAGCATTCCCAATAAATCCTACTGGACCAAAACGATTCACAACCTTTGCACCAAACATCGCAACGTTGATGAAGCTCTTCGTCTACTTGACTGTCTTCGCCTCCGTGGTTACCGTCCCGACACTCTCAATCTCAGCAGCATTATTCACGCACTTTGTGACTCTAACCGCTTCGTTGAAGCCCATCATCGGTTTGCTCTCTCCATTATTGCTTCGCATTGTGATGTTCCTGATGAGCGTTCATGTAATGTTCTTATTGCTCGTTTACTTGGTGCCCAAATTCCATGTTTGACATTGCGTGTTCTTTACCGTTTGATTGATGTTAAGCCTGAATTTGTTCCTTCTTTGGTTAATTATAACCGTTTGATCGATCAGTTTTGCTTGATGTCACGACCAGCTGAAGCTCACTGGTTGTTTTTTGATATGCAGATTAGAGGGCATCGTCCCAATGTTGTTACTTTTACTACTTTGATTGGTGGGTATTGTAAAATTGGGCAATTGGAGAGTGCCCAGAAGGTGTTTGATGAAATTCGTGAAAGTGGTGTTGTTCCCAATTCACTTAGTTATAGCATCTTGATAAGGGGTGTTCTTAACAGGCGGGATGTTGAACGAGCAAGGGAGTTGATGTGTGAGCTTTGGGAGAACATGAAGTCTCAATGTGATCAATCTGTGAATCATGCTGCTTTTGCCAATCTCATTGATTCTTTGTGTAAAGAAGGGTATTTTCAGGAGCTGTATACAATTGCTGAAGATATACCGCAAGGGAAGAATGTATGTGAGGATTTTGCATATGCTCAAATGATAGATTCTCTCTGTAAAGCTGGAAGATATCATGGAGCTTCGAGGATTGTTTATATAATGAGGAAAAGAGGGGTAATTCCTAGTATACTCTCCTATAATTCTATTATTCACGGGCTTAGCAAGGATGGAGGTCATATGCGTGCATTTCAGTTATTAGAAGAAGCTATTGAATATGGGTTTGTGCCTTCTGAATACACTTACAAGGTTCTTGTGGAAGGTCTTTGCCATGAACAGGACCTTCGCAAGGCACAAGCAGTTCTTGGGCTTATGCTAACTAAAGGAGTTGATAAAACTAGAATTTACAACATATATCTAAGAGCTCTTTGTCTCATGAATAATGCGACTGAACTTCTGAATGTACTTGTTTTTATGTTCCAGAACCAATGTCAGCCCGATGTTATCACACTAAACACAGTGATTAATGGGTTTTGCAAGATGAGAAAAATTGAAGAAGCACTGAAAGTACTAAATGACATGGTGGTTGGCAAATTTTGTACCCCTGATATTGTGACCTTCACTACTGTCATATGTGGTTTATTGGATGTAGGAAGAACAAAAGATGCTTTTGATTTGTTGTTTCATGTAATGCCTGACAAAGGGATAAATCCTGGTGTTGTAACTTATAATGCAGTTCTCCGTGGGTTATTCAAACTCAATCAAGGAAATACAGCAGTGGAAATTTTTAGAGCCATGCTAAGCAATGGTGTTGCAGCTGATTGTACAACATACACTATAGTAATTGATGCCTTGTGCGAATCTGGTCAAATAGAAGAAGCTATGAGGTTTTGGGATGATACAATCTGGCCCTCAAAGGTTCATGACAATTTTGTTTATGCAACCCTTCTCAAAGGGCTTTGCCGCTTGGGAAAATTTGATGAGGCTTGTCATTTCCTGTATGAACTGGTAGATTCTGGAGTTTTTCCAAATATTTACAGCTATAACATTGTAATTGATGGTGCTTGCAAATTAGGTCTAAGAAAAGAAGCATATCAACTTGTTAGAGAAATGAAAAGGAATCAACTGGCTCCAGACTCTGTCACTTGGAGGATTCTTGACAAATTATGTTAGGATGTGCGAAAAGCTGTATTCAGAGCTCAAGCTTGCATTCCAAGGGATGGAAATGGAAAGCAAATTCAAGGTAGATTGCAAAAAAAGAGAGGCCATTATCCATGAAGGAAAATTTAGCGTTGGGGTACAATAACAAAAGGAAAATATAATTTAAGCTTGGGGTAGTATTGGTTTCCCGACAAACTCTACTATGTTGTAACTCTAATCTTAGAATTTCAAGTGTTGGGCTGCATGATGGAAACTGCAAAGAGCCTCCACTTGCAGAAGTAGGGAAGTGACAGATATTTAAAAGTATTGTTGGTCAACGAAAGTTGAGTTTCCAACAATTCTTAACACTAGCGATGGGATAGAACTCTTAAATGGATACATGGCAGCTTGCAGCCCCCCAGAACTAGATCATTTGAAAGAGTCCAGACATACAAAGCTAAGAAGATTTTTACGAGTGTTGGTAGGATTTTTTTTTTTGTTCTGGTACCATTTTTTCTGTCATTTATAATAATGATATCAAGAAAATTCTGGTAGATAAGTAATAGATAATATATAGCTTGGGAAACAGGATTTTGTGGCACAATGATGAGCTCTAAATGAAACCACTCTTAAATGATTTGAGTAGGCTGTTTCACAGTTCGCCATCTTCAATATATGACTGAAGTTCCCTTATCATACTGTATCATATGTTTCACCCTCTTTTTTTCAGAAGCTAGGTCTCTTGGCAAACCGGGTTCACTTTTATGAGTCCATATTTGTGAAAGAATGCTCTCCTTCTGAGTATATTATGGGCTGAAGTAGGCTAGTACCTAAAGAATTCCAAAATCTTTCTCTATTTATTTTGCTAAAATGTTTTCTTAATAAACTGGAAGCCATTGTTCGTTCTTTGTTATGATTCTTAGTTGTTGGGGTTTGGGCTTGTATTTGGCTATGGGCGCTATTGTTCATGTTCTTTTGGGATAAATTACTCTAGTTTTGTATTTCTCAGCACGTGCAGTTTAATTTACATAGAATATAGTCTTAATCGTGTGTCTTTTGTATTTTTATAGTATTTATTCGTATTCTTGTTTTTCATTCTAAATTCACATAATTTTTAATCTATATTTATATCTATTTATACTATATATAAAATACTAAATCACACTTTATAAATATTTAGACCATTGTTTCCCTTAGCACTTTTATTTTTATATAATTTATTTAAGATTCTTAGTTTTTATTAATTAAATAATAAATTATTAATATTTAAAATATTAATAATTATCTTAAAAGATAAAAAAAATTAGTAAATTTCTATTAAGTAATGACAATTATTTTTACTTAAAATATTTGCGTAAACGTATGCTTAAACTTTTAGATAATAATGATAATATTATAGTTTTAATTAAGATAAAATTTAGTAATAATTATCTTTAATATTTTAATTAACATTTTAATAGATTACATGTGTTTCATGTTTAGGATTAATAATACAAAAAATTAATATATTTATAAAAAAGGAATAATTAATTCTTTCCAAAAATAATTTGTATTGCTTTGCGTTCTTTTATAGCAAAATTTGACAGTTTTGCCTCCCTACCTATAACTATAAGTATATGTACCATTGTAGCCTTTTTTTCCTATATTATTTTGTACTGTTCTGGGAGGTGAAAGATTTTTTTTTTTTGGGTCATTCTATTGTTTTCTATGTTTGATCTCTACCCTTTTTGGTTTGGGCATAATATCCTCTATTCTCCATGTATGCTCTATTTCATATCCATACCTCCCTTTCAAATAACCACTTTCACTTCCACCATTCATCTCCACATCTTAGCCTCACCACCACCACCACCACCAAATGCTATCTCAATCCCAAAACCAGAACTACTTCAACCACCAAACACTCTACAACATTGTCTGCGGCTTTAGTCCCAGCAAGAGACAAAGTCATAGACTTTGGAAAACACAAGGGCAAAATGCTAGGGACACTCCCATCAAGTTATCTGAAATGGGTTTCCGAAAACCTCAGAGCTCGTGACTTTGAAGACTGGGCAAAACTAGCAGATGAAGTCCTTCAAGATCCAGTTTACAAAGACCGCATAGAGTGGGAATTTGCTGAGACTCTTTTGAAAGGTAATAATAATAATGCTATTTCATCAAGAAATGGTAGTGCTGTTTCTGAATTGTTAGATATAAGTGAGAGATTTGGTTGGGATAATGAAGATAAGGTTGGTTGGGAAAGACTCAATTTTGAGCTTTTGGGTACTTCTAAAACTGGTAGAATACCAAGAATTGGTGAAAAAATCAGAGGAAAAGAGAACAGAGATTTGGAAATGGAAGTGAAAGCAGAGGTAGTAATGCCTGAAAGTGGAGAGAGGAGGAGAGAGAGGAGGCAGAGAATAAAGTGGAAGAGAGAGACTGGGAAAGATGAGAAGAAAAGTGAAATTGCTTTGGGAAAGGATAAGGTAGGATTTGAATCAAGAAAGAATGAGAATGATAATGATTTGTTGAGTATGAGCAAGTCACAGAATTTCAATCCAAATCCATTTCCTGGAAGAAAAGCACTTTTGAACAAAGTACTCAACAGAAGAAGTTGGTAAATTTCCCCTTGGGCCATTAAACTATTCTATGTATTAGTTTATTGTTTAAAATTTATTTATATTAATTTTGAATTAGAAGATTGAATGAAGTATGTTGTATACAACAATTTACTCATCATTCTCCCCATTATCCAATGATAAGGTTGCAGTCCTCTTGGAGTGATTAGTTGCTAAAGGTTCAACTCTCAATGGAGTCAATTAGAATTACATGAGATGATAATTGTGTATAGAAATGAGGAAGACAACAAGGGATTAAATTGCTATCCAATAAGAAAATAATTATGTATATACATTTCAATTATCAAACACTTAAATTTTTTTTACTAAATAAGAAATAAAAAATTTGTAATTATTATAACTATAGCTTTTGTCACAAAAATCTTGTAAAGAGACAAATGTTTTAACTAAATAAGATAATAAATAAGAATTAACTAATTAAGTAACGAGATGACGATACAACTGTGGTTTTCACTGATTCAATAAATTAGTTTAAATGTGTCTCAATTGCTTATTGAGATACCATAACTGGCTTGGAGAATAGATTCACTTAATTTTGTTGGCCATGTCCAGGATTTACTATACTCATTATGGCTAAAAAATACTAAATTAAAAGATTTTTAATTATTTTTATATTAATTTTCAGGTAACAAAATAATCTTGTTTACCTGTCTATTTATCTGGTGCCCATATATATATGAACAGCAGGGATAAAAAAGTGAACATATATCAATAAAAGAAATATGATCATCGTTTAAATTTACACTAATTTTAGTAACAACGTCATTTATACTATAGTATATAAAAGATTTATTTAAAAATATAATTTTTTAAATAATCTAACCACCTATTATGATATGATATGGGTGTAAATGTAAAAATGAGTTCTTAATCTTTCTCGTATGAATAATATGTGACGGTATTGGTATGTGTTAGTTCATTACTTATTATTTGTGTTTGTATTTTTGATCACCACTGAACCTCATATCTAAGCTCGTGTAAAATTCTCCCTTAAAAAAAAGAAGCAAAGCGCTCATGTAAAATTCATTTTTAAAATAAAATAAAAATTAATGAGCTCACAGTCACAAACTCACAATCGAGCAATGAACATTTAAAATAATATTATTATACTTTTTTTCCCTTTATTATTTATAATTAAAATACATTTACATGCTGATAAATTATATAAATATTTCATAAGCTAGGTTTGGCTATATTGACTATGTGAACATAACATTAGTATGACTTGATTCATATTCCCCGACCATAAAATAAATAAGAGTTGATAATTTAAAAAAAAATACACAAAAATAATATATTTTTTAGTAGATATATTGAAATTTTTATTGTTTTTAAATATATAAATTTAGTTAAAAATGATTATAAGATGACAAATCAATATATATGAATAATAATGAATGAAATATTTGTATTTTTTATTTTGGATTCTATCCTACTAATTTTCCCAAAAAAAAAAAACAATTCTTTGTAACGATAAATATCAATTTTCATAATGAATTGCAATTAA
This sequence comes from Hippophae gyantsensis, assembly GCA_030763125.1. Classification (NCBI taxonomy): domain Eukaryota; kingdom Viridiplantae; phylum Streptophyta; class Magnoliopsida; order Rosales; family Elaeagnaceae; genus Hippophae; species Hippophae gyantsensis. The sequence continues at coordinate 42,198,711 of CM061036.1, read as the reverse complement.
GTACCACTATAACATTTCGTGGCTTCCCAATTAACAGAAAAGTAAGCAATATAAATTCAGTTATGATTAGCAAAGAGGATAAAACAATTATGAGGAATTGGTTTGGGAAATAAGGGACTCGAAGAAATTGATAATATATATTGTAAATATGTTTTGATGATACAAAATTTCATATTTTCAGTAAAAACCAAACCGAAAATGGTATTCCCACATAAAAATGTTATTATTTTCTTTCTCAAATAAGAAAAGATTGAAGACCCATTAAAGCTAAGAAAATCGGCTTAAGAAAATGTGATGGAAATTAGAGTGGAAAAAAAAATCAAAGATGGTATGAAACTTTAGAAAGGCAAAGAAAACGAGTATGGGAAAGTAAAAGAAAAAAAGAAAAGATATTCTTATATATACAGTTTTTGTTTTTTTAATGATAAATTTACTATTTCAATTTCACAAACATTACATTTCATCCGTTTTTACATCTTTTTATGACATCAATGAAAAAAGAGTAATGCATCTTTGTATAAAATAAAATATTAATAATATGTTATTATATAATTTTGATATTAATCTATATCTTTATAAAAATTATTATATATATTAAGAATTTTACCCATAAATTATATACAATTCTCATGCATTGATGTTTATTGTGTAAGAACATAATTCAATCCATAAACATTAAGAAAACCATATTAACGTATAATTTAAATACAACAAAAATAAAATTAGATTGAAAACATACCTCATATTATTGATCAAATTTCAACACTTATACAAAAATTTCAATGGATTTTTAATTTGATGTTCTCACTGGTTTCTCACACTTATTCTCTACGTTTTAATGGTGTATCTGAATTCTTGTAGTTAATAATGAGATGACCTGATGCTTTATTAAGGTTCTTCCATCAAGAATCTCGTTCGGTTTCGGAACCGACGTACGGTTTCGACGAAACCGAACTGTCACCACGATTCACATTGAGTTGCACCACTCTGATGTTACATTCTCCCACTTGGTGTAAACGTTAAGTGAAATTCTCTTGAGTAAAAAATACATGAATTATAGTGATAGGTTCTCTAAGAACGAGTATTATCTTTCATATATTACAATGTATTTAGTTTCTCAAGTACTATACTTTATGTGATAACGAAACTTAATGAATAAATCTTATATTTATTCTTGCTCCAATAAAATATATATTTTCTCAAATAAATTAAGGTGCACATGAATATGAGAAAATATCACAATATATAAGAGTTTCATTAATAAATTGTATATATACATTTACAAAGTGAAACCAATTCCCATTTTCTCTACATGATCCTTGAATTTCATTGGTGGTATGCCTTTAGTCAAAGGATCAGCAATCACCAACTCAGTGTTTACGTACTCAATAACCACTTTCTTTTCCTTAACCCGTTCTCTTATGGCCAAGTATTTAATGTCGATGTGCTTACTACGATTACCACTTTTGTTGTTCTTAGCCATAAATACAGCAGTTGAGTTGTCACAGTACAATCTTAATGGCCTAGAAATAGAGTCAACTATTCTAAGCCCGGGAATGAAACTATTCAACCATACACCATGCGATATGGCCTCAAAACATGATACGAACTCGGCCTCCATAGTGGAAGTAGCAGTCAAGGACTGTTTCACACTTCTCCAAGACACGGTTCCACCAACAAGTATGAAAATGTAACCAAATATTGATTTTCGTGAATCAACATAACCAGCGAAATCCGCATCAAAGTAGCCAATTACTTCTAGTTCATCGGTTCGTCTATACATGAGCATATAATCCTTGGTTCCTTGTAGGTACCTCATCACTTTCTTTGCAGTTTTCCAATGGTCAACATCTAGGTTACTTTGATATCTTCCTAGCATCCCAACAACAAATGCAATGTGGAATGGTTTTCATCTGTTCTCTTTCAAAATCATTATTTAGACATTGGTCCAAATTGAACTTATCACCCTTCACAATGGGAGCAACAATTGGTGAACAATCTTTCATCCAAAATCTCTCTAAAACTTTATTGATATAGGTTTCCTAAGATAAACCCAAGATCCTCAAAGTCTATCTCTATGGATCTTAATGCCAATGACATAAGATGCCTCACCCATATCCTTTATATCAAAATTTTTAAAGATGAATTGTTTTACCTCGTGTAACAAACCCCTATCATTGGCTGCAAGCAAAATATCATCCACATATAGTACCAAAAAACAAATCTTACTCTCACTAACTTTCTGGTATATATATTGATCCATGACGTTCTCTTCAAAACCAAATGAAGTGAAGACGTTATGAAATTTAAAATACCATTGACGAGAAGCTTGTTTTAATCCATATATGAATTTATTAAGCTTACAAACCAAATACTCACCATCACTAGAGAAGAATCTTTTAGGTTGTTTCATATAAACCTCTTTCTCTAGGTTACCATTAAGGAAAGTCATTTTCACATCTATTTGATGCAAATCTAAATCAAAATGGGCAATCAATGGCATAACTACACGAAGTGAATCTTTCTTAGATACAGGAGAAAATGTCTCCGTGTAATCGATTCCTTCCCTTTGAGTGAATCCTTTGGCAATGAGTCTTGCCTTGTGAGTCTTTCTTTGTTTTGAAGACCCATTTACATCCAATGGATTTCACACCATCAGGAAACTTGATGAGATCCCAAACTCGGTTAGATGCCATAGAATCCATCTCATCTTTCATGGCATTGTACCATAAGTTTGAAACCTCAGAACTCATGGCCTATGAAAACGTCTCAGGATCATTTTCGGCTCCAACATTATAGTCACATTCTTGTAGATACACAACATAATCATTAGAAATCGTGTTGCATCAACTGGTTGTTCAACAGTTGTAGGCATTTGTTGAACTTTAACATCTACTAGATTAGGATCAACAGCTTGTGGTACTTCCAAGACTGGTTCTTCAACACGCATTTGTACTCGAGGCGTGTTGTTAACAATAACAATCAGTCCATTACTTGAAGTGGTACATTGAGCATCTGAATGATCTTTCTCAGAACCAATGCCATGGGATCGATCGCTCCCATTAATCAAGTAATTCTCAAGAATTTTTGCATTTCTTGATTCCACAAACCTAATGTTGTGAGATGTACAGTAAAATCTATAACCTTTAGACCATTCGACATATCCAATGAAATACCCATTAATGGTCCTTGGGTCCAGTTTCTTCTCTTGTGGATTATAAATCCTCACTTCAGACGGGCATCCCTAAACGCACATATGTTGTAAACTCGGTTTCCAACCTTTCCATAATTCAAATGGTGTATTTGAGACAGCCTTGGTTGGAACTCGGTTTAATATATACACAGTTGTCTTTAAAGCTTCAATCCACAAGGATTTAGGAAGATTGGAGCTGCTAAGCATACTTCGTACCATGTCCAATAGTGTTCGGTTTATCCTTTCTGCTACACCATTCTGGTTTGGTGAACTAGGCATAGTGTATTGGAAAACTATCCCATGTTCTTGAAGAAACTTGGCAAACTGACCAGGCGCTTGTCCATTCTCAATGTATCTACCATAATATTCACCATCTCTATCTGATCTCACAATCTTTATTTGTTTTCCACATTGTTTCTCTACTTCAACCTTAAAGCTCTTGAAGGTATCTAATGCTTGGCTCTTGTTATGAAGCATGTAGAGATACATATATCGAGAAAAATCATCAATAAAGGTGATAAAATATTTCTGACGTTGAATGTCCATATCTGGACAACATATAATCGTATGTATAATTTCTAATATGTTTGAACTTCTATTGGCATCTTTCTTTAACTTGTTAGTCTGCTTTCCCTTAATGCAGTCCACACATGTCTCAAAATCAGTAAAATCTAGAGTACTAAGTACCCCATCTTTCACTAATCTTTTAATTCTTTCTATAGAGATATGTCCTAATCTCATATGCCATAACGTAGAAGAGTCTTCGTCAATAATACACCTTTTAGTGCCAGCTTGAACATGCATAGCGTTATAAGTGGCATTATTTCGTAATTTAATACAGTAAAGACCATCAGACAAAATACTATTCCTAACATAATCAAATTTATTAAATAAACTGAAAGATGTTTTTGAAAAGTGAAAGGAATAACCAAAAGGTACAAGTCTTGAAATTGAAATCAAGTTTCTAGAGAAACTTGGAACATAAAAGGTCTTTTCTAATTCTAAAATAAAACCACTACTTAAAATCAAACTGCATGTCCCTATAGCCTCCACATGTGAGCCCATCTTGTTACCGGATAAGATGTATTGTTCACTTCCGACTGGTTTCTTTAGATTTCACATACTCTTTATTCTCAAGCCATTTCTGGAATTTGATACAATCCTTCTTCATGTGTCCCTTCTTTTTACAAAAGAAACACTTGGATTCTTTCTTAATATCAGTCTGAGGTGGAATTATCCCTTTTTCTTTATGCTTGTATTGATATTTTCCTTTTCGGTATGTTATAGCCAACATTGCACTTTCACCAAATTCCATAACAAGTCTCTATTCCATATGGTTATTAGTTCATTGATTGACCATTTATCCTTATATGTATTGTACGAGATTTTGAATGGCCCGTACTAATGTGGGAGAATGTTAAGGATATAGTGCACCAGGAAGGATTCTGACATCTCAACCTCGAGATGCTTAAGTTAAGCTACAATGTCCCTCATTCGTATAATATGCTCGAGCACACCTTTCATACTGATGAGTCTTAAATAAGAGAACTTCATAATAAGGGTGCTTGCTAAAGCCTTATCTGAAGTGACGAATTGATCATCAATGGCCTTTAGCAATTCTTGAACATTGTTATGCTGATCAACAGAACCACAAATACCAATAGATATTTTAGTCTTAATGAACAGCATGCTAAGGTGATTAGATCGTTTCAATTGTTCATAAATCATGATATTCTCTGGAGTACTAGTTTGAGTAATTTTAGGTGGTTTGTTTTTCTTAATAGTATAATCATTATCCATCCACTCTAATTGAAGGAGAATTCTTTCATTTCATATTTTATAATTATCTCCTTTTAGATCGGGAATATCATAGCAGATATTAGAGAAATTTACAGGTTGAGAAGTTACAATTAAAGATTATATGCTTATTAAAATTTGAGACCTAAACTATAGTCATTTTTTACCAATGTAAATCATGAAAAATATGAATATAGTGACATAAACCTTGCCTGTGTGCTAAAGTTGTAATTCAATTAGATTCATCCTAATTTTACGATAAAACTATCAAATTATGTTCATTTTTCTAATCTTTGTGGATAAATTAAAAAATATAATTTGATATTATATCCTAATTAATCATACAAATATGTAATAAAAATTCATATGGGATAAAATTTATTATATCACATTTGATTAATTACAATTAATCTTTATTTTTTAAATATGATCCTAAATAAACTTTATTATAGTTTTAATTAATTAAAGATGTTGTGACTACTCCCTAATTAATTAAACTATATGAATCACTTAAATATTAATTAAATCCTTAGGTTCAATTATTGCATAAAACCATAAGCAATATTAATTTAATTTCAAATGTGTAAATATTATTTATCTTAAATTGCATATATAATAATAAATTATTCAAGCAAAAATAAATAATATAAGCATTAATTAAATCCATAAAGAGTTATTAATAATTAATTTCATTATGCATAAATTATTTAACAAAATTTTCATATGTATAATTAATTACAAAATTTATACATACAAATACCAAAACAAATAATTTAAGCATAATGTATTTAAATAAATTTTTTTAATGTGTCCAATTTTTTTTAAATAAATATCACATGTATAATAAATATTATACATATGATAAACATAAATTAAAATTATATTTGGAATTCTTTTTTTTAATAAAATTAAATTCCGAAAACATATTTAAAATTAAGTCAGATACTAAACATGAGGTAACAATCGTTGCAGCCCAGTGGAAAGCCTCATTTATAACAACTAGTGAAGTTTTGGTTTGATTCCCAACTAAAGCATTTTTTTTGTTCAAAAATCAAACTTTGAATATATATAACTTTAAGCCTGATACAACAATAAATGCAATAACCATTGCAGCCCACTGGACGAGACTGTTAATTTCTCACGCAGGACTCGGATTCGAGTCTCTTAGACAATGCGATTTTTGAAGGTTTTTTTTTAACTTCATCTTCAACCTCCAACTGTGTCAACCCAACTCGGTTTTGGCTCTAACGGATACCCAATCGTATCTTTCTATTCCGACGATTAAATTTGGCGTTCTTTTTATCAAAATTCTTAGAATTCGACTTCCGAGTGATTCATAGTCTCAATTTGAAGTAAAAATATCATTTTAAATAAAAAGTTAATTAATGATTCAAATAAATACCCACACCAAATTGATTTATTTTTTTCATTGTTTTTCAAGTTTAAATTTACAGAATCACTCTAAAATCAATATTGAAACAATTTATAATTTTCATATGCATCAAAAACAAGTAAAATAAAAAGCCCAAAATTTCAGTTCCTCGTGAAATAGAGTAAAACAAAGATGTTTTAAAAAATGGTTCTGATATCAAATGTAAGAACACAATTTAATCCAGAAACGTTCAGAAAACTATATTAGTGTATAATTTAAATGCAGCGAAAACAAAATTGGATTGAAAACATACCTCATATCATTGATCAAATTTCAGCACTTAAACGAGAATTTTAATAGATTTTCAATTTAATGCTCTCACTGTTTTCTCACACTTACTCTCTGCGATTTGATAATGTATCTGAATTCTTGTAGTTAATAATGAGAGCACCTGATGCTTTATTAAAGTTCTTCCATCAAAAACCTTATTCAGTTTCGGAACCGATGTACGATTCCAACGAAACCAAACTGTCACCACAATTCACATTGAGTTACACCACTCTGATGTTACATATTGATCAATGCATGTATTTTAAGTTAAATGTGTTTTCAAAAGATTATATCTTACTTAGAGAAGCTAAACATAATAATATTAGTGATGATCATCACCAAAAATAAAAATAAAAAACATTTAATATATATATATATATATTTATAGTAATTATAATGTATTATATATTATAATTTTAATAATAAATAAATAATTTTTTTATTTTTAAAATTATTATATGATATTATAGTTAGTGTGAATATAAATATATGAATTTACGAGTTATTATCACTTTTCCAAAATTAACTTGTAATAACTTTACTTTTGAAGTAATTTTATTGTGAGAAGAGATTTTATTAATATTAAAATAATTTTTTTTATTTTTTAAAATTTTAAAATATTAGATTACGAAATAAAATATTTAATTAATCTGAAATTACTCTTTTATTAGAGAAATCATAAATGATAGAAATTAGAAGTCACTGTTCATATAGATGGGGCAGGTTGGTGGCCGATCATTTCTCTTCCCCATTTCTAAGTTCCACAAATCTCAGGTGAAAAAGAGCAATCTACTTTGTCCTAAAGGTATTTTCTCCTCCTTGTTTTTCTTATTACTCTCTTATCTTTTAGTTTAATTTTGTAAATTTGTTGCTTTCAAGTTATTTCTTTAATATTTATGCTGTTTATGCTTCTCTGTTCTCGTTAGTGCAATAGAAGTAAAATCGGATTCGTAGTTGTTAAAAAATATTTTGGTCCGCTTGTTATGTGATTGAACAAGATGAGGATTTTTTAGGGTCGAAAGTTCAAAGAAAAAAGAAACATGATATTTTTATGTTGGGTTTTAGTAACTCTGTTTTTAACTGTTCTTTGCTTTGTTTAATTATATATTTACGCAAAAAATTTAATTGTTTCTGGAAAACCAAACTTGTGTTTCATTGGTTTGTTCTTCTGATTTTCTGGGTGCTTGGGGTGACCTTTTTCTGCCCCTGTAATTTCAACAGAGGTTTTTATGTTCAGCATATTTTGGAAATTTTTTTGTTTCTTTTCTCGTTGAGTTCAATGCATTTGTAAATACCTTGAGGAGCTTTTACAATAATTTCTAGAGTAATTATGCTTACGTTAGCAATTTTTTTTACTCACCATTGAAGGCAGTTCTTATTTTTTCTATTTAAAGAAGTTGTTTCATGATTTCATAAAAAACAAGGGCGTTGTTTCATGGTTATTGCTTTTGTTCAAGAGTTGTATGTAACTTATTTTTCTCTTGTTGCTTTTAAATAATTGATGTTTAACAAGATTGGTGCTTATTCTGACCTCTTAGATCGCAAAAGCCTTAAACTGGCTTGATGCAACACCTATGTGAAAATTTGTAGTCTTATGGAACTTCATTTGCTAAAAGAAGTAGCATGTCATTGTGATAATTGCCAATAGTTTATGTTGGACTTATCAAAAGGACAACGAGCACCCAACGGGGCATGAAGTTAAATGGTTTAATATCTACATCCTAAATACCAATTGGTTTTTTGTAAGGATATTTTCAATCATTTTTTCTAGAGGTGTCAAATGGGATAGGATGTCTCATTAGCTCATGGTACAATTCATAAATTTTATGAGCCTATTCCATCTTGTCCCACTTATTTTTTTGTGGGTTGGGATAATAATAGTATAGTATTATAGTGGGATATCTCATTTGTTTCAAATGGTCTTAAATAATGAATAAAATTACAAAAAACAATAGAAAAAGAAAACATGATTATCTATAACAACCATGAGTCTATTAGGGACAACTTTAAATAGAAGGAATGGGATGAGACAACTTTAGTCCATGAATCCATTAGGGACATTAAATGTAGCATGGGATAAGATGGAATAACTCATTTTACATCTTTGATTTCTTCGTTAATATGTAGTTATAAGTGTGCTTGACTTGTAAAAACTTAATGATGGGTGATAGCAGTTGAACAAGTTGGGTAGAAAAAGTCAAAATGTAGACAAAGGCCATTAGGACAGGATTTCAGTTGCTAAGTTGTTATTGAGTCAAGATTGCTAGGCTTAATAAAGAGATAACTACTGCATTAATGAAGTTCTTACCCGATTCTGCAATGTCTACCATCTTCATTTGAACTTAAACTTACTCACCGAGTACTTGTAGCCATTCTCAAAGCCTGACTCATGCCATTAAATCAAGTAACTATTTTGTTATCTTTTTAAATCTTACTATTTTGTTATCTTTTTGAATCTTACTATAAACTGGAAGTTCAAAGCGAAAAATTTCATTTCTCTCAGGGGAAAAGTCTGGTTTAATATGGAAAGAAAGTTCTGTTCTTTTTAGTCCTTTTAAAATTTTATCCTATGAAACTTAAATATTATCTGCACCTCAATGACTAAATAATCCAGGTTTCACTATTTTGTTTGACCATTATATTGATAAATTCTGTTCCATAATTGTTTTTCCTCGAATTATTTGTTTCTTTATTTTTCTTTTAACTAATATTATTTTTATTGAATTAACTATATGGGCTTGTATGGTTATGCAGTACTGTTATGACAGACAACTGTGAAAATGCCACTGTAACATCTTTTGATGACTCCTTCATTAAGCTTCCTGACCACCTCCTAATAGAAATTTTCATCAGAGTTCCTGTCTCACAGTGGACACAACTATCTTGTGTAAAAAAGCAGTGGGCTGACCTGTTTCGTGGAGAATGCCTTTGGCATGCTGCTCTTATTACGTCCTATCCTTTAGCTAGCCAAGTAAAAAAGTGGCCCGGGCCCATACCTCAAGGATTGAGCCGGAGGTAACATTAAATCTGTTCTTGCAACTTTCATGTTTGTGACTCACCCCTCTTTGTCTTTGCATTCTTCATCTTCTTCACTTTATATGTAGTTTCCTGGTAACTCATATTTCAGATCCTTCCACACAATCACTCGAAAGAACTTTGCTCTATTATATTTTAGGGTGGAGAGCTGAACTGGTTCCTTTGCTTAGAAAATAGGTATCATTTAGCGCTGTAGCTTATAAAAGGTGTTTTAAAGTTTCATTTGCTTGTGAAAAATGTGTTTTAAAGTCACTTTGCTTGTGAAAAAGGTTTTAGGTAAGGACAAATGAAACGTTAACTTTTTTCCTTATTTGACACCTTTTTCACAAACAAATGAACTTAAAAATACCTTTTCATAAGCAAAAGGACTTACAAATACATTTTCTAAGCTAGGGACTAAACATCACCTTTCACAAAACAAAATGACTCCGACATTTTTTCCTGTATTTTATTTCAAGTTAGACTGTTGGAGAAACATAGAAAGAAAAAGGAAAAAAAAAGGAAGTAAACTATCACCAAGGGCAATAGTGAATGGTTGGCATATTAAAGCCTTAAATTAACTTGAGAAAACCTTTGTTTACGTTATCTCTCCTTTTTATGCACTTGAGTCAAATTAGTCCTCATAACATTGAAATCATTAACCTTCCTTCAAATAAGTCATGTTGACCATGTATATATTTCATAGTTTTAGACAAGTCTGCTCTTCATTTGATGGTTTATGCACTACCAAGTATGCCTTGGGACTGTTAGAGCACTCATTTTATGGTGGGCTTAGATCTCTTCTTTTCTCCTTTTACGTACCCCAAGAAACAATAATCGAAACCCAATTGGAGCCTTCTGTGTGTAGTTGTGCGAACTTCTATGGATTGAGATCGGATGTGCCTTTTTAAGTCCTAAATTGAATAAAGCTGCTTCTTTCATTAATGGTCTATTCTGACTCCATAATGTTGTCCATGTTGTACCACCCAGTGGATTAGTACAAAGAATGTGTATAGAATATGCAAACTTCTAAGGCATACAATTTTTCTTTTTCTTTTTCTTTTTTAAGTTTCCTTACATTTAAAACCTATTGTTTCTGTTAAATTTGATTATAACATGATTTGTTGCTTCCTGGGAATTTTCTCCTTTTTGGTTTCAAGTTTGTGGCCCGAAAATAGCATTATTTTGGAGTTGAGTGCAAAATGTGCAAGATTTGCTGGTTTTGATAATGTAGAACATGTATGTTACTAATGTACATGTCCCCCTCCCCCCCCAAAAAAAAAAAAAAAAAATTCGAAAGCTCATTGTCAAGGTTGGTCGTTTTCTTACAATCTCACCTAATTTTCTCAGGAGATATGCAGCTCTATATGTAAGCAGACACATCTTTGCTCGGGATGGTGAGATTGACGAAATTGTGGGACATACCTATTTGTTTTTAAAAGAGCAGCTTGAAAATTCAACTTTGCCACCTCTTTCTGGGATACTACATGGAACCATAATTGGTATGGCTTCTGCTTTAAATTTTATATTTGTTGTCTTTTTTGAAATGCTAAATTGAAAATGAATTTATAGTAGTTCCATGTTTGAGCTGACAGAGGTTGAGTACGAATTGGTCATATAATTTTGCTCCAAATCCTTGTTCCACATGTTTTGTAGGCATACAAACTTTTTCTCAAATTTCTCATCAAATATGTTCCACCATGCCTTTACTGATTTAGATAAGTGTAGCAGCTGCAGCTGCATATTTCAGTAGTTCTCACTATTAATCTTAAAACCATTCTCTCCATTAATGTCTATCTTTGAAATATGAATTTGGTCAATTAAATCCTCAAATCTGTCATCTTTTTTTTTTCTTTTTTATACCAGCTTATTTGGCAATTTCTTTCCTCTATTTTAGTTTATCTGTAAAAATATTTCGGTTGAACTAAGCAAATGGTCCTCTTACTTTATTTTCTTATAATTTGGTCCCTTAGTTTTTAATTTTTACACTTTGATCCCCTTACTTTTTAATACTGTTGAAGTTTAATATCAAGTTGCTCTCAAATTTTAGACTAAATTTGTGAAAATTAAAAAACAAAGAGATTAAATCACCAAAAAAAAAAGAAATAGAACCAAAGTGTGAATTATAAAGTAAAATGACCAAATCATAAGAGAAAAAAGGTAAGAGAACCAAAGTATAAAATAAGAAAGTTTTCTCTATCTTCCTTTAGAAAGAAGTAAGGGCCATTTGTGTAGTGCACCAAATATTTCTATTTGAAACTTTCCTTTTGTTGTTTTTCAATAGACAAGTTCATGGTCGGCCATCATCCAGAATATGTTGAATTTTACCTTACAGAAAACACATTTTTTTGCTGCTTCTCTCTTTGTTCCACTGAATCTTTCCTTTACTTGTCATTTTCTTACAAGTTCATGGTATAAAATATTAGTTTGTCCTCCCACCTCCAATATAATAATCTCCAATAATCTTACTCTAAAAAAGAACACATTCTTCTTCTGACCGCCCCTTAGTTGTAATCTTTAGCAAATTCTGACAAGTTCATTGAAACTGTTCGGGAAAAAAAATTCACATCCCTGTTAAAAATGCATTGTGTCCAAAGTTTTTTGTCATAGTGCACAAAATTTTGAGCTTTGAGCTGTAGACTAAGTTTCAGTGATCATGTGATATCGACTGTTGAGGAATATTAGTGAAATAACCTGATGTAGGGGTGTATTGGTAAATAAGCAACACCGCATCTCATTGTTGCTTTAATTTTTTTTTCTTCTTATCTTAATGTTTACTATAGTGCAAGAAATCTGGTTAATGACTTTATGTTAGATTAAAAAAATTCAAAAGCTAAGTGCCTGTGCTTTCGCATTAGGCTTTTGCAGCGTTTTGCCTCATGTCTTCTTGAAATGGGGTTCTTTTGGCAGACCAGTTCATTGCATGCGGAAAATCAAAAGAGGTTGCTCATAATCTTGCTTCCAAGATTTGGCTAGCTGTTCTTGACAATTTAGAGGAAAATGACCATACATTTTTGTTGCTCAAACGTCTTGCACTTGAGGGAGATGTGAGTATTTTAAGTCCATCAGTTCTAGGCATACTAAATCACTCTGCTTTCATGAATAGTTTGTTCTCTCTATCTTTCTTTCTGCCTAAATTAACTTTAATTTACATGCGGTGATTTACTTCAATGTCTATTGCTTTATGATTATCCATCACTACTAGGTTGCAAAAAGCATTGGATGCACAACTCATAAAAGCAGTTTTAATTGTACAGAGAAACAACTTGTTTGGAGAAAGAAATATTGAAAGTGTGCTTAGTGTACTCAAAAGCACTTTTAACCATTTGGCAACAAATTGTACAAGTTATTTTATTTGTTCTTACTAAAAGACCCTATTCTAGTACGATTCTGTAAAAAGGAATTTAAAGCTTTAGTGTGTCCCATACATTTAGTAGAAGGTATTTTTCCCCACAAGCATGGCGTTTTACTTCTTAAAAGCGCATTGAATTTCTTAAAAGTAGGACCTGTTACTAGTAGAAGTGCTTTAAAGTTTATTGCCAAACACATAAATTTATTTTTTTACCCTCCAAAACCACTTCTAGGTATAGCATCGAGACGCTCTTTGTATCTTCTTTGATGAGGTTTATGTTTTGGATTATTAGTGCTCCTAAATTGGAGGAAGTGAATTGCATTATAACCTAGATTACTCCTCTCTTTTTTTTCTTCTTTTTTATTTTCTTTAGCTGTTTTCGACAATTAGTTTTTCAAAAACATTATATTAAGGTTCTATGCTGCTATTTCTTCCATTTTACTTGCATACCTATGATCTCTACCTCTGCAGGTTTTTCTTCCATATCCCTACTCCAGAACAACCAAAGTGCATTGGAAGGTGTTTGAAAAGCTCTTCACGGATTTCCGGGACTGCTTCAATCATCTGGACTACTATGATGTATTGGCTTGTGCAAAGAACAAGTTTCAACCAATACCATCTACTTGGTTAGGTCATTAGTCCATCAGAAGAGTGTGTCCGACAATGGATTTGTATATATTTGAGGTGAATCTTTGCCTCACTTCTCTCTGAGCTTCACCTAGCTAATAGCTAGCATAAGAAGCTGCAAGTACTATACAAATCTTGCCTGAAAATACCATCAGAACCTGTATGTAAACTGTAGGTTTCCACTAGAACTGTATATTTTGGACTATTTGACATTTAATAATTAGTACTTCTATATTTCACAATTATGTCACATGATAATTTTTTATTTAATACAGTTAAGTGGATTTAATTATACTTATCAATAATACTGTATCACAACACTTGTGATAATACATTCTTTGATTGTGAAGGATACCTAGCATTATTTGAGTTTTGTTTTACAATCTACTGATTATTTTTGCTAGTGTGCTAATTTGGTTGCTCGTATCCGCGTGCTTTCGGTTAAATTTCACTATTTTAACCTCTCTTTCTTTTTTCAAACCATCAATAATCAGATGAATATAAATTGATGTCCTCAGCTTTCTTCTAGCAGTCAGAACAATCCACAATATAAAATTACACAGTACAAAATAACTATTTATAAAAATATTTATTTTACAGATATTTTTGATATTTAGTGGTGTAAAAAACTAAAAAAAATAAAAATATATATTTATTATATAAATATTTTGATATTTATAGGTATAAAAAATTAAGAAAAAAAACTTTGATAGTTAACCAAACATTGTACCATTTCATGTATAAAGATGAGTTTCTTAAGAAAAATGCTCAAACTTTTCTATGTTAAATAATAGAGTAAACCTAAAAAATATAGTTTAACATATTATCAAATTATTTTTTATTTTATTTATATCATATAATTAATATATTTGTTGTATTTATATCGTTTCGTTAAATAAATTATATAATTAGTGTATTTGTTATGAAAAATATGCTTAAATTTTAGTTGTTTTCGATAATTAAGTGGTAGATTTAGAACGATTTAAATGACATATTTAGAAATTAAATTAAATATATAGTGAAAATATTTTAATCTTGTAACTATAATAATATTCTATTTAGTAATGTAATTTAATATTTTTTTACCAAGTTAGTCTAATTTTTTTATTTTAAATGATATTTTTTAAGTATAAATTTTAATTTTTTTTATATAGTTTATATAGATAAATAAACTTTTGTTTTTGTACTTCCATATTAAGTAATAAAATTTATGGAAAAAAAAACTACAATTGCGATCAAGTTCGTAGACTTTAGTAGGTTAAATAAGTTTTTTACGTACAAGTGTCTTATGAAAAACACCTAGACTTTCTTAGTTTAAATAATATACAGTAAACTTAAAAAATAGATTGTTTTATATTATTTGAATAATTCATATATTTAAGTGATATATAAAATAATATTAAATATTTCTTTAAAGTATTTTATTCAATTAATATTTTAATCTTGTAATATTATGTTGATTTAATCAAGTAATTAATTTTTTTTAATTTTTTCAATAATAAACTTTTATTTTTATACGTAGTATATAAAGTAATAAAATTTACCATTTGAAGAAAGTTGGTTCTGTTCGAATATCACTCCCACTTATACGGTAAATTATATACATATATCACTTTGCGACTTATTAGTTTGAATTCAAAATCTACCATTTAAAAAGATTCTATCTTTAGCATAACTAAAAAAAAAAAACCCAAAGAATCCGAATAGTCGTTGAAAGTTAGTTTTTGTCATTGCCTCATCTGATCTACAGATGGAATAGTTGTTAATATGGAAAGCATGATCAATATTATTTTCTAGGTTTTAATTGAAGCAATAAGGCAAAGGAAGTTCATTTCCTTCTTTTGCTTTTGCTTCGGTTAGACTTATTTACATTCTCTTATTTTTTTTTCATGATTATTATTTCATTTTCGTTATTTTCTTGCTAACGGTGAAGGTGCATGAACCCGTTTAAGCATTATTGAATTGTTTTGGGTTAATTGTTTCTATTGAATAATAATATTGTACGTTGTATATATTTTGAGACCAAATTAACCATGGCTAATAATTACCGTGGTTCAACATCTTCTTCCACCAATGGTTTGTTGCCTGATGTCGAAGATAATGAAAATAAAGAATGTCATAATAGTGATGGTCGGCCTGAGCATCATCATCTTGAGGTCTTCGATGATATGGAAGACTCGTATGACGATCCTTTTGACATTGCCGACACCAAGAATGCTCCGAGAGAGATACTAAAACGTTGGAGGGTAATGTGTGTGTATATATATATATATATATATATCATATGTACATTGTTGAAATGCATGGTATTATTGCATTGCATGACAATTTGTATGGGATCAAACTAAATTGGGTTGTCTTCAAAAACTTCAAAAGGATGGATTAGCTTCATTGTTCGTCATCTTTTTTTATGAATGATGATGTTGGTAGATCTATTTATTTTCTTTCATAATTATTTAAATATTGAGGTAATAATATTTACGGGATTAAGATTCAAAAATCAATATTTTAACTAATAAATTTAATTAATTTTATATTTGATCGTTGAATTATGAATATGTGTTTCTATATTATTTAATTTTGATTAATAAATTTATCTTTATTATATGATATGATATTATTGTTAAAATTATTTCATATATTTATTTTCTAAGAAGTAATTGCATTTGATTTGAATAATTTGTAATTTCGTATGTAATGTAATTAAATTAAATTAAGCTAAATACTAATTCATTATTGTTTTCATTAGAATTTTAACCTTTCTTCAGCTGTGTCATGTATTTCTATTTGTATGAAATAATGGTTTCTATTTTTTGGGATTTTGCTACGAATTTTTTTTATTTTTTATTTTTGTACTTGCAGCAAGCATCACTGGTACTAAATGCTTCACGCCGATTTCGATACACTTTCGATTTGAAAAGGGAAGAGGCTACAGAGCACAGAAGGAGGATGATTAGATCTCATGCGCAAGTCATAAGAGTAATAATGCCTTTAAAGTTAGCAAAACTGTCATTATGATGCTTTATACTTTATCTCTATTAACTGATTATTACTTGTCATACTAGGCTTCCTTGCTCTTCAGATTGGCTGGAGAACGACAAATAGGTATATAATTTTAAATTATTTCCCCAGCTTTTCCCTGAAGCACACGACGTAAAAGTGCTTTTTTTGTAGTATTTATATAGATTTTGAGTTAGTTTTGGTGACTCTTTGTTTATCCTGCTAGAAGTTTATTATAATAAGAATGTTTATTGAATGAAGAGATAGGGTTTTCAATGGAGTTATTTATTCTCTGACTCTCCTATTGCTACAACCAGAAAACCAGAAAACTGTCATTATTGAATGAAGTTTGTTTGTACAGTTCTCGTTAATTGTATTCTCTGTAAGACTAGATTTAGTTCAAGAAAACCAGAAAACCAGAAAATCAATCCAAAATGATTTTTTCACTACGAGAATCTAAAATCAAACCAAATCGTTTTTACGATGATTAATCAAAGCGACAAAATGATTCTCTTTCTTGACTCTAGAATCGTTAATTTACCTTTATATTATTCATCTTATTATTTATATGGTCCACTTGTTGATCTCTATTGGTTGAAGTATTATCAATAATGTTCTTGTTGGATGAGAAAATTATTGAAGTTTTAACTGATTGTTAACCTTTTACGCGTGTGTAGTTGATTATATATACTTGTTGCCTTCAACATAGTTTATGCTTAATGCTTAAGTAGTTCATTCCTTTTCTGTTGAGAAAATAAGTCTCACATCGACCAAGGAACCAGCAAAAGAGTTGATTATAAGTCTGGGTAGTCTTCTCCCTCACACCAGCTCTTATGTTGGTTCCTTGGTCGATGTGGGACTTATTTTCTCAACACTCTCCCTCACATCGGCAAGGGTTTCGTCCCTCCACCATGGGGATTTGGGTAGCATTGGGTGACTCCTCTACCGCCAAGGCCTTGTTCTGATACCATGTTGATTCACCTGGACCTAACTCATCCCTTGAAAACGTGCTTTTAAGAATGAGGACTGCCCAAACTTATAACCAGTTCTTCTGCTGGTTCCTTGATCGATGTGGGACTTATTTTCTCAACATTTTCTAACGATGATAGTCTTATTCTCATTTTGGTTGCTTAGGAAAATGAGAATATACAAACGAACAAACAAAAAATTCTTATTCTCATTTTATTTATTCTTTTAAAAATCCAGTTTTAGGCCCAAATGCAACACCTCAAGCTCCATGTGATGACTATAAAATTGGCTTAGAACAACTCTCTTCATTGACAAGAGAAAACAACATTTCTGCTCTACAACAATATGGAGGGGTTAGTGAATTGAATGTGTATATGTATTGTATTAATGTGTTTTGATATAATATAAACACGAATGAGTAACTCTATATTAGTTCATTACATATATGAGTTACATTGTCATGCCACCAGGTTAAAGGGCTATCTTCTATGCTAAAAACAAATATAGAAAAGGGATTAGAGGGAGACGAGGTGGATTTGAGTAACCGGAGGAGTGCCTTTGGGTCAAATACTTATCCGAGGAAGAAAGGAAGGAGTTTTTGGGTATGTTACTTTATCTAAAGCTTTGACTCTTGTTGTTTTCCATTTGCAGCTAGCTCTGAATTTGTTTTTGACTGCTTTCATGCATCTGTTGTCATGTAGAGGTTTCTTTGGGAATCTTGGCAAGATCTGACTCTCATAATTTTAATCATTGCTGCGGCACTTTCACTGGGACTTGGAATAAAAACTGAGGTTTGTTTTAACATTTATATTTTTAATGATCAATTAGGCAATAATCTCAAATTATGGCTTTGCATCCTTGAACTAGGAAGGCATGTTTTTATGCTTTATAGATGTTGGTTTGGATAAGATTTCTTCTTATATATATATAGCTTTGTTTTACCTTGTATGCTCATGTGGGAATGTGTTAAAAAGCTTATAAAATATATGAGCCTACAGGCTTTGATGTCTAAAGGTAATGATGAAACCGTTTCAATTTTAAAATGCACTTATTGTCGAAAGTACTAAAACAAGGGGACAATGAATTATATTTATATTACAGGAAATAGCATGCATATGACAACAAGCCGTATGGTAGAGCCGTAAAGGTTTTACTTTTTTTCGAGGATTTTGTGTTTTAATTTCCATATCCTTCAATATTTTTAAGAAAACAAGCAAAATAACATAATAATAAAAATAATATATTTTATATCTAACGGTTATTAATTCTTCCAAATAAGATAATCTTAAATAATTATACTATTGTAGATAAAAATAAAGATAATAATATTTTAATAAATATATATTTTTAATTTTTTATAAATTTAATTATATTTAAACTTAAAACAATTATAAAAAATATATTTTGTATTTTATAGTCCATCTTTGAGTTATGATTTTATTTTTTTAAAATATGAATAACTTTTTTTATAAAAATTATTTATTTAAATTTTAAAAGATTAAAATCTTATGATTATTTTATAACTTATTATTATTATTTCAAATTAATTTGTAAAAAATTATATCCATTTTACTTAATATGAAAGGATTATATATTTATTGTTATATAAATTTTATTTTTCTTTCATTCACATAAATATTATTTATTTATTTTTGTTATTTATTGTCTCAAAATTGTCTTTTTTTTCTTGTTATAAAATATTTTTATTAGATTGGATTTTTTTATGTTCTTTTTCTTTATAATAAAAATATTTAAAATATTACTTGAATCTTAGTTTTATTTTTTGTTTTCTAATAAAGATCCTTATACATGTAGAAATATTTTAAAGAAAGATGAATAACAAATTCAAAATCTATGAGAATAAAGGAGATCTACATTCATCTCGTTGATAATCTTAATTTTTATTATTAAAAAAAATCATTGCATCATTTCATTTTAAACGTCATTTAATGTTATTAATATATTATTTTATTGTTTAAAATTCTAAAGGTGTTATTTTTGTAATTTTTTTTAAATGTTTATTTGATTGGTAGAAAGTTTTACTATTTTTCGTTAATAAAAAATTACAATCTTAAAGTTGTGTTTTGGAAGAGATCTTCCAACGGTAAATGTTGCTTGGATCTTCTAACAAACCTTTCAATTGGTTTGGCAATTATTTTTTTCTTTTTTCGATTTAATTTACTACTTTATATAATTCATCCATTTTAAGTTACATTTTTGGGACGTGCTAAACCAAATTTTAAAACATACACCTACAAGTTGATAGAGAAAACATAGTACTAAGTTGTAACGGTAAAAAAAAAAGTGGATTGAACTAAAATTAAAAATAGAAAATAGTTAATTGAAATAAAAGAACGTAGTAAATTGAAACAAGTGGAAGCTTTAATAGTTAATATATTTTTTACTCTTAATTATATTTATTTAACACCATAATTCAAGAGAAGAATTTTTGAAGTATATTAATCCACCGGCCAAAACTTACAGTTAAAAGGCGAGAAGTAACGTGGATTTGAGTTCCGTACATTATAGAAAAAGGTTTGCGAGTTTGCGTAATCTTTTTTTTATAAAACCACTAGCATGAGCAACCATACACACTACAAGCATTTGCATCCATGTGCAGTACAATACTAAAAATCACCGACGCACAATGGCGCAGGAATTCCACTGGGAACAGTAGGCTGCACGGACAAAGCACAGCTGCACAACTACATACATGTTTAGATAAAATCCACTCCATAACAAAATCAAAACCAAAAAAAACTTCAAGGGATAGGGAAGAAAATTTGGAAAAAAGAAGAAGAGGATTTTCATATGAACAACAAAAAACAAGCGGCGAGAGGGAATGCTTGGTCAAGAGGGAACAAGAATCAAAGAATTAGGAATAAAGAAGAGAAAATGAGATCATAAAGAACGGAACAGATCTTCCACTAATAAAAGTTAATAATACAAAATAAAACATAATACAACAAATTAAGATAAATTTAAAATAATGATACACAAGTATTCTCAAATTCATTATTTTGTCACTCATTTTTTAAAAAATTATCACAAATATCTTTCTAAAATATTATCTCCTACCCTCGCACACACAACATTATTTTTCATCAAAGTAAATTGTTTCTTAGGTTTTGATTTTCTTCTCTTCTTTTGGTGTGTCTTTATAAGACAAAAATATTGTTTATTCTTTATGTGACCAAAAATTAATTACATTAAATTTTAACCACAAATATATATATTATTTGATGCATTTTTTTAAATGTGATTGTATCTTGATAGAAACTCAGACGCAACACATAACCAAAAAATGAATTAAAGAATTATCTAGATTTATATACAATATTTCTGTTGAATTTCTAGCTAATGGAACTTAAGTTCTTTTAACACTCCTTGGGGTGAGTTTTATGGGTAACCAAAAGTGATAGCAAGTAGTTCTAATATCATTATAGAAACCAAAACATAACTCATAAGCTAGAAGATTGTTTAAGTTTATATACAAGAATTATTGTCAAATCCCTTGCCCCTTGGGACGGATCCTATAGCCGGATGCTTCAAGCTGGAGGTGTTGTGGCACTGTGTATAGAAAGGGGAAAAAACTCTCCCATGATTTTCAAACATATTTTTTTCTACTCCCCCACTTTCAAATCACTGAAATTTAGTTCTTTAACACTCATTGAGTGGGGTGAGATTTAAGAGTACCCAAAAGTGATAGCCATAAGTAGTTCTAATATCATTATAGAAACCAAAACATAACTCATAACTTAGAAGATTGTTTAAGTTTATATAGAGCATTATTGTCAAATCCCTTGCCCCTTGGGACGGATCCTATAGCCGGATGCTTCAAGCTGGAGGTGCTTTGGCACTGTGTATAGAAAGGGGAAAAAACTCTCCCATGATTTTCAAACATATTTTTTTCTATTCCCCGACTTTCAAATCACTGAAATTTAGTTGTTTATAAAACTTTCAAGGTCAACAATCATTAGTATCACAATGTAGCTTCAAGGATGGGTACGACGATGTGGTAGATATTGGCAAAAAGGAAGAAAAAAAATAGAATCTTTCTCCATTTAGAGTATATGATGACTGCTGTCCTGAAACAGTGAAATTACTATGCTCGCCTAGTTTTTACTTTTTTGATTATTCTTATTTATTAGTTCGCACTTGTCCTTTTCTTTATATCTTAATGTGACTTCTCTATATTTTCAATTTTAATACTACGTAGGGTATAGAAGAGGGATGGTATGATGGGGGAAGCATTACAATTGCTGTTTTCCTTGTCATAATTGTTACAGGTAATGTCTTTGATTTTGTTATCATTCCTTTATATAATATTTCAATTTCACTAAGATATGTAGGATCTTTGAATAGCCCAAAAAAAATTCACAATTTTAGTTTTTTTGACCTATATTTTTACTTAATAAAATGTGATCTAATGTACTTATTCTGAAATAATATTTTAGCTAATAACCCGTTTAAATGAACCAAACTGGAAAATTTGTATGTGATCTTGGGCAAGCTAACAAGTGAAAGTCGAGTTTTTAGGTTGTCTGATTGTGTGAGTAGTCAGTTTGAAGTAATTTTCTTTGAACATTGTGTAACCCATTTTGATTCTTTTAAGCTTGAGATTATTTGAAATTGACTTTTCTTAAAACATTTCTTTGAAAGACCACTATCATTAACATTTTCTCGTTTGTTGTCTGCCAGCCACTAGTGACTACCGACAATCTCTTCAGTTTCAAAACTTAAATGAGGAAAAGCAAAATATACATTTGGAGGTGTGTATTCTGTACATATATTAATATTGACCTTTATATTTCGACGCTAAACTGATAATATACAAATTAAAAATTTCCACAGGTGATGAGAGGTGGAAGAATAGTAAAGATTTCAATTTTTGACATAGTAGTTGGTGATATCGTACCTCTTAGAATAGGTGATCAGGTGAATGTCTTAATGATTGAATTTGTTTTAATAGTTTTAAATACTTTAGGTTGTGTCATCCAATCACTTTCTTGGTACCCAGGTCCCTGCTGATGGAATCTTAGTGACTGGTCATTCTCTTGCCATTGATGAATCTAGCATGACTGGAGAAAGCAAAATTGTAAGATGGTTATTCTTTGTACTAACTCAATCATCTTGTCATAAATTCCTATTATTCTAATGCATGTATATTTTTCAGGTTCACAAAGATCAAAAAGTGCCATTTTTAATGTCTGGTTGTAAAGTAGCAGATGGTGTTGGTACCATGATGGTAATGCCATTAATTATTTTTCCTCTTTGTTAATAATAATAAGTTGTAGCTCTTAGTACTCTTGTGTTGAGTAAAATTTAGAATAAACAACTCTAAATTTACTAATATTAGATCCAAACAAGTAAACAAACTACTTGTATTATACCCACTATAACACCTTTCAAAAACAACTCACAAATTAGAGAGAAATACAAACATTCAAAGAGAAAACTCTCAACTCACACTCAAACTAAGAATACAAAGATTTGTTTGTTTTTGATGGAATGATTAAACCAAATGCAAGGTAGGCTATTTATAGTCCTCACCATGCAATCTACACCATACAAATATAAAACTAAGAAATAATCATAACCACACAAATATTATCTACACACTTCTCTTTTCTACAACCTTCAACCACTTCATTTATTTCTCTATTTCCTACAACCACTTCATTTATTTCTCTATTTCCTACAATCACTTCATTTATTTCTCTACATCCTTCAACCACTTCATTTATTTCTCTACATTTTTAATTATTATGTTGGTGTTGATTTTCAACATCTTGAACCTTTCATCCTTTGAATTATTTTATCTTATATATTTAATGTCATAATAATTTTTAAAATATTAGTGGTAATTTTATTCACTTTGGAGATTATTATAGTTGTTTGAAAATAGAGAAAGAAGGATCGTCTCTTTAGGCTGGAGGAAATTGTTTTGCCGTAACTCAAAAGTTCCTAATTTGTGATTTTCTGATGAAATTGCTATTAGTTTAAGCTATCTACTGGAGAAGTGCCAAGGTGTTATATTCCTTGTCATGAAATTGATGTTTCGAAAAGTGTTTTTATGATTATAAGAGTTTCGCCCTGAAAGCTTAGCTTTCTTTATCTATTTTCAGGTAACTGGTGTTGGAATCAATACAGAATGGGGATTGTTAATGGCAAGTATCTCTGAGGATAATGGTGAAGAAACTCCTTTGCAGGTCTTATTACTTTGCTCCAGTAATGTTATCCTGAATCCAGATCTTGTTATTTTTTTTTCTTTTCATATTAATGCTATCATATTGGTGACCTTTGACAGGTTCGTCTGAATGGGGTTGCAACATTCATAGGAACAGTTGGGCTGACAGTAGCTGTTTGTGTACTTGCTATTCTTTTGGGGAGGTAAAGTTTTTTTTTTCTAATATTGTTTACATCCTCTTAGTTCAATGAATGCCAATGTACCTTCTATTAATTTTTTTTTTCAGATATTTTACTGGAAATACAAAAGGTTCAGATGGAAAAGTTCAGTTTGTAGCTGGGAAGACTAGTCTTAGTAATGCTATGGATGCAGTCATTAAAATCTTCACCATTGCAGTAAGTGTTTTTATGACCTTGAATATGTTTCTTTTATGTGCTTTTGGTCCTCCTATATCTAAATATAGAGTAATTCAGGTCACTATTGTGGTTGTTGCTGTGCCAGAAGGGCTACCATTGGCTGTCACTTTGACGTAAGTACACACTAGCTCATATGGTTCCCAATAAAATTGTAATGTTGTCCCTTCCTCCTTTTTATTCCGATATCTATTTTGGTTTTTTATAATAATGTTGTCATTGCATGTACCTTATATGGCAGCCTTGCATATTCAATGAGGAAAATGATGGCAGATAAAGCATTGGCAAGTATTTGTTTTCTTTTCTTTCCTCTTTTGTCCCTTGACATCGTTGTCGTATTTTTATTTTTTTCAATATTTTCCTTCATACGATTTTGTATCTGAAAAATTTGATGATGTCTGGTCGGCTTCTGACAACAGTAAATGTGCAGGTGCGTAGACTGTCAGCTTGTGAAACTATGGGTTCTGCAACAACAATTTGTAGTGATAAGACTGGAACATTGACTTTGAATCAGGTGGTTATGTACTCCAATTGAATTATTATTACCGGCCTTTTGCTTATATAAAAACTAAGGTTATTATATTTTGTCATGAAATCCAATCATTTTTCGTTACTGTAGATGACCGTGGTTGAGGCTTATGTTGGGAGAAATAAAATAAATCCACCTGATGACTCATCAAAGTTGCACCGAGATGTTGCTACTTTGCTGAATGAAGGCATAGCACAAAATACTACAGGCAACGTCTTTATGCCTGAGGTAAAATCTTTTTTTATTATATGTTAATGAACTACCCTAGTCAAGGAGGGTTTACTTTTGATATTGTACTGACTAATGTTTAGGACTATGTGTGCAAAAATATATGATCATTAGTGGTGATTTACATGTTGGTTATCATTTTACGTTAATGGATTTGTTTGCATTTTGTACGGTTTGATGATGCGAACTCTATTGGGTGAATTTTTTGGTTATGGACGCTCTACTAGGTGAATTTTTTGGTTATGGACGCTCTACTAGGTGATTATTCTGATGTTACTGATGTTCTTATATAAAATTGAAATGCACTTTAATAGGGTGGTGGAGAAATAGAGATTACTGGATCTCCCACAGAAAAGGCTATACTTTCTTGGGCAGTGAAGGTGTGTAACTCGTATGTTGTGTAAATTTTCTGTCTATTCTCATTTTGAAAATATTTTGACATCAAATTTTCATGTCGCAGTTGGGGATGAATTTTGGTGCTATTAGATCAGAGACTTCAATTGTTCATGTTTTCCCTTTCAACTCAGAGAAAAAGCGTGGAGGTGTTGCCGTCAAACAGGTAAGAGATCCACCATTTATGTTCCAATATCGTACTTTGTGTTTGCAAGTTTGAAACAAAGTTGAAATTGCATTTGATACACTTATAATCTTGCTATAGCTTCATCATATCCGAGATGGTATAAAAGAGGGATTGAAGTGATCCTGACTTCTCTTGTTTTGTTATAAGTTGTGTTACATTTGAGAATTGGGATTCATGATTTTCTTACCCTAGTTAGGCCAGTTGTACAATATTATCTGAATTGGAAATGGATTTAATATAGTTATGATTAATTTGGTGCATGCAACCATCTGGTCACTTAGTTATGCTCTAGTGAATATTTGTGTGGTCATTGAAGACTAGAGTATATATATTATTTCATAAACAATGAGTAAAACTTCGTTATTTTTCTTGGATGGATGCTAATATATCGAGTCTTGTAAATAACATACAAGTTATATGATGATCTCCCTTCTAATAGAAAACAATTGAGAAAGAAAAAAATTCTTACAACTTTCATGTAAATGTAATATTTTCTATTCTAATTTTTGGACTTTTCGTGACAGGATGATTCTAATGTTCATATATATTGGAAGGGAGCAGCTGAGATGGTTCTAGCTTCATGTACCGGATATCTTGATTCAAATGGTTGCTTTCAGTCCATTAATGAAGACAAGGTTGGCATCCTGAATTTCTGCTGAAACAGTTACAATGTGCACTATGAAATACTGGATTTATTAGTAGCCCCGTCGGTATTTAAACACATTTACAAGTATTAATCAAGAAAGGGCGATAAAATCTTAAATATACACAAAATATGAATGAAATAAATAAGAAATATTCCTAGAATAACCTACCAATAATTTTCAAGTGATACACTTTAACTGTGTGCATATGATATATATCTTGATTCAAACGGTGTTTGTGGTATATATTTAGAAACATTAAATTCAAAATTTATTTGTGAAGCCTTAATTGAAATATTGAAAAGTTATAGAAGTATGAGAAGGTAAAGTTTCATCATTGTGGTGAGGTTGTACAAGTGTAAGATTGTTTAACATCAGTACCTATTTTATGATATATAAAATGTGAATAAAAGGTAAAGGAGTAGGTGATAATTGGTAATTGGTAAAATGAGAGTTTCACCCATTGAGATGGCTGCCACTATGGATGTAGTGGTAATGAATATCTGATTCTTTCGAACTCAAGTTCCTTTTTCTTGAAAGTTGTGGTCCATAGTGATATTGACAATATATTTGCATGAACCTTCATTGTGTAATAATATATTCAAATGAAACAAATTATATTTCATCAAACAAAATGAAATTGTTCTTTTAGAAAAAGAATAGGGTATTCATGGATATTTTACATTTATTTTTCTTTCATAATTTTCTTCAGGAATTTTTCAAAGCATCTATTGATAACATGGCTTCAAATAGCTTGCGATGTGTTGCAATCGCATACAGATCATATGAATTAGAAAATATTCCTACTGATGAAGGACACTTGTCAGAATGGGCATTACCTGAGGATAACCTTATCTTGCTTGGAATTGTTGGTATAAAAGTAAGCATTGAACAATAGTCTCACATATTGTGAATTATTTCCTTTTCTTTTCTAGGTATGCAAGGAATTGGGGCATTTTTTTGTTACTTTCTTGAATAATTTATGCTTTAGAAGTTCATGGCTTGATGCATTTTACTCTGCAAATGCATTGCACAAGTTACAGAGGTTAGGTAAATGCACGAGCCATTTGGATAAATTGTTTCATTTTTTGCCCGTTCTTTCCTGCTGCTTTGCTAAATGATGTAGTTATTCCTTGCCTTACCTAAAAATCTATCCCAATTTAGATCTGAAATCCGAACTTGGAATTTATTGCATCAATAAGGAACCAAATATCATTAGATTGAAAGGCCGTAATAAAAATAAAAATAAAAAAAATTAAAATGCAGACGGAATGTAAATAACCTAAAAAAAAAATGTTATGAACCTAGACCTGTGGAATTTATTTGTTCATTGCTTTTAATTAAGTCATTGAATGTTTTATATAAAAATATAAGTATAAAGTTATTCACCAGTTGAAATACTCTTTGAATTTTCAAATAGTACTATTTATTTTGATTTATTATTTAAAAGATTGAAGAACACTAGATGATTCATGTTTTGTATGTAGTGGAACTGCAGAATGTCCATTTTTATTCATAGTTTTCTTTTTGAATAAACTTGATATACATATACGGGTCAACTCAAGTTCAGTTTATTTTTTGCATCATTCATTGCTTTACCCTTGTAAAGAAACAAATTGCTTGCTTGCTTGTATAATATAATTGAATAGAAAGTTTTGCTATATTTTTTCAAAAAATATTAATATTTTTGTAAGTTGTAAAATTTGGTATGAAAAACTTTAGTATCACTTCAATGTAATTTATAATCCAATTTGAGATATTAATAACCACTTCAATGTAAAATTTGGTATGAAAAACGATACTTAATTTGAATCGAACCTGTGACTTGAAATGGAAGATGAGTGAATCTTACCTCTAGACCATTAGATAAATGGGAGTCGTCGATAATTTGTTAGCTTGCATTCCGTTGAATTCCTGCATGAGAAACTTTTATATATTCATTTTACCTCATTGTTTTTATATGAAAGATATTTATTGCAAAGGGAAATGTTGAAATATATGAGTTTTGTGGGTTGTCTTTCACAAAATGTGAAAATGGAAAACAGTGTTATTTTTGTGTTCTATTTTGTTTATCATTCATGTGAATTCAGCCTTTTTTTGTATTTTCCAAGGAAATACTAAATACTATTTCCCATGTTTAGGATCCTTGTCGTCCTGGTGTGCAAACTGCAGTCAAGTTATGTACTGAAGCTGGTGTGAAGGTAAGCCAGTATGTCACATCTTCCAAAAAATAGCTCCATGCACTTTTGTCTCCTCCCTTTACGAATGGTTAAGAGTTAAGACAATATTTAGTATCATACTTGTAGGAAAAATTTCCGCTTTAATTTTTATATTACAACCTGCTGAAGGTTCTTCTTGCCCACGTTATCTTAACAATTATAGAGAATTCATTAGTAGTCATACCCTGACAATTTGTTGTAATAAAAATGCTTGTGATTCAACTTGATAGTTAATTGAGCATCAAATTCAGCATATATATGACGAATTTCATAAGTTTGACACCTAGTTTCTCGTTATTAACTTATAATGAAAATGGAATGTTTAAGTTATGCATTTGCTTATTCTAAGCTTGTAAATTGTTGTCTTTCTTTTTCTATTAAAAAAAATATTATTAGTATTATACAAGACCTAAAACGTGACACTTTTTGCATGTACAAATATGTGAGGTTCATGTTTGGGTGTAGGATGTGGTAAACATTTGTTACTTATTGAAGCTCTCTTAGGCCGCAACAATAAATATCTAAGTTACTGCATAAATTGAGATTTTTAAACCATTTAAAAGGACTCATGGACAACAATTAGCTAACAACTTGTCCATGTAGGTACGTATGGTTACTGGAGACAACATACAAACAGCTAAAGCAATTGCTTTGGAGTGTGGGATACTTGATGCAACAGATGATGCTACTGAGCCAACTGTCATTGAAGGAAAAACGTTCCGTGCATTGCCTGAAAAGGAAAGAGAGCAAGTTGCCAAGAAAGTAACGGTATGGTTTTCATACCATAGGGTTCTAACAATTATACTGGTTGACCTTCAACCAAAGTTATTCCTCTTAGTAATTAACGATGATTATTTCATACCATGTGAATTGTCTGCCACTGCTTGCAACATTTGTAAGTGTTGTGAATATTATTAAATTTATGAAGGTCTCATTACAGGTAATGGGAAGGTCTTCTCCAAACGACAAGCTATTGCTTGTGCAAGCGTTACGCAAAAATGGAGATGTTGTTGCAGTAACAGGAGATGGCACTAATGATGCTCCTGCACTCCATGAGGTTTGTTATTCTTGTACACCAAGAGGTTTATTATTATCTTGACCTATTGTTGTGGGTTATATATCAAGAAAATAATACATATCCAATTTTGTTGATAAATCTTGATGATTTTTTTGTTGTCTCTAAAACATCAAGAGTAACGTGTATAATAGCCAATTACAGAACATTCAGCTATTTATTTAAACATAATATGCAAATATATATATATATATTTGAGAACAATATTACCCAAATGCACCTCCTTTCTTTTGCATGACACATGTTATGGATCACTCATCTCTTTTCTGCTCTAGAATCCAATCTAGTGGAAATTTTATTATCATTGTTTTTCTCTCATTGTTGATCACATTTATATTACTTTTTTAGGCAGATATTGGTCTCTCTATGGGAATTCAAGGAACTGAAGTTGCAAAAGAAAGTTCAGATATCATTATTTTGGATGATAATTTTGCTTCAGTCGTAAAGGTAAGTAAGATTATTTCATAATACATCTTCTAATGCTGAAATTTGTGTCCTTGTGTGTGTTTCCTTCCCTTCAGAAAATCAGGGGAAAATTTATTATCATTTAAGGGAAGAAGATATGTATGTACATGTATATAGACCATGAAAATAATTAGGTACAATAATTTAGGTAGTTGACAGTGTTTGTACAATGTACATCTACATGTACCATGCATGTCATTTAGTCTTTAAATCGTTGCATAAAAACATGAAAAGAAAACTACTGTTTAGTACTTTCGTTTCTTCCTTAGTGATTGAATATCCACTGTCCACTGTATGTAGGTTGTTCGCTGGGGGCGTTCTGTATATGCAAACATTCAGAAATTTATCCAATTCCAGCTCACTGTCAACGTTGCTGCTCTTGTTATTAATGTTGCGGCTGCAATATCCTCTGGTTCTGTTCCCTTAAATGCAGTACAGGTTATCTCTCTCCCCCCCTCTCACACTACCCTTTGAACCCCCAACCCCCAAAAAAGAAAAAACCCATCACTTTCTACACGATACATTCATAAACACAAACTGACCATGCTCATGATTTAAGTTATAGTGAAGTGTATGTTGCATAATATAACATAGGTCCATCCCTTGTAGTAAGTTATGTTTCATAAAATTTATGTTTTGGTTGTGGTAGGTACATATTACATTTCTACTCTTGCAATGGGTCCATGTATGTACTTTATCTTACATTATAACATACATACGTATACATACACACTCAAAAAAAGTTATTTCAAAAATCTTGAACATAAAAATATAAATATTTTATACCTAGATTGGAAAATATGAATTCCATCTATTGTAAAGTTTTGAATCCTAATTTGTTGTAATCTAAATCTTAAAAATTAATCCTAAAATGGAAATGAATCAACTAATTTAAGTGGATCAATCATTTTGACCTGTAGCCCACAAATTGACCGATTTTAAGTATTTGTATATGTGTGTATGTGTATACACATATAAGGGCAATATATTTAAATTTGTTTAGATCGTCTAATATTTAGTTACCACAAGTTGAACTAGAAAAGTATATTTAAAAAGTATACTTATTTTCCCTCCATAAAAGTTCGGTTTTATTATTGTTATTATCTTAATAAAACGTGTATGTAAGATCAATTAACCTGAGAACTGTTAAGATGTCAAAATATTGAGTTAGGAATTGTTTATATAATTTTCAATTAACTTTTATCAAGTGGGTTTTACAATCATGCTTGGTAAAAAAAATAAGTATTGAGATTGTTGTGTGCTTATTGCATGATATAATTAATAATATTACACTATTGTGCCCTTTAAAATATCAATTTAAAAAACAATTAATAGATGCCTTTTTTTTATATTTCATTTTTTGAAACAGCTTTTGTGGGTTAACTTGATCATGGATACTCTTGGAGCACTTGCATTGGCAACTGAACCACCCACAGACCACCTCATGCATAGATCACCTGTTGGCCGCAGGTTGTGATAATGTCATTAGCTTCTTATTTTTTTGATAAATATGATTATATTAGCTTTACTACGTCATGATTTGGTGCCTTTTTATTGCCTAATTAATGTTATGGTGATATTTCATCATATTTAGCATGCGGTTTGTATTTTTACCATGTTTTTAAATTGTAATTTTGAGACGAGTCTCTTATAAATTGTTATTTTGAGGCTCGTAATGAGACTCGTTTTAGTAAGTCTCGTCTATCTAACGATTTAAGGCTTAACCTCAAATGGTTTATTTGAGGCTTACGAGACTATTTATAAACTTTTATATTTCTCTATTTATGGTATTATATTTTAAAGATTGGTCAAAAATTTATGGTGACACAATATGATCTCATATTAGGTTAAGAATTAGTTTTTAGAAAGCAAAACAATTAACAAAAATAAGTAGTTATGACTATGTTATTATATATATATATTTATATGAATATTATCTTAATAGTAATAATTAAGTTAGGTTTATAATTTATATGGTGAGTAAAAATTGTTTCAAGACTCTTAAAATGAGGCTTATGTTTGCCTCATACAATAAACACATCAAGGTGTGAAAATGCCTTTTAAAACCTTGATTTTTACAATATTAGTTCATCATGTTTTGTTTTGTTATCCACTTGAGTTATCTATTTTAAATTTATTTATCAGGCTTCATATTGTTTAATATTCTAAAGGAATCTCCTGAGGTTAATAATGCTTGAAAAGAGTCCATAAAATATGAAAAATAACGTTTCTCGCACTCTCTTATTGTTACAATATTCTCCCTTTAATTTATCAACTTTTTTTTTTATCTTTTCTCCTAATACCTACATTGAGAAAGTATAGAAAAAGGCTTCATATTGCTTAATATTTGTAATTGAATATTTTTTTTTTCAATAATTGTCTTAGCAAATGATTTTTGGAGTAATTGGATTGTGATTATGTAAAATGATGATCTAATATCATGTTTACCTTTTCAGGGAACCCCTAATAACAAACATCATGTGGAGGAACTTGTTGGTGCAGGTAACCCATGTAACTTATGTATTTTTTTCCTGTAGAAATTGTGTGAATTTGCAGATGGTAAAATCTGATTCTCTCTCCCCCAAAAAAAAAACTCAGGCATTGTATCAAGTTGTGGTCCTCCTCATTCTCAACTTTTGTGCATATAATATTCTTCAATTGGATCGTAATAATGTGGCATATTCCAACCAAGTGAAGGATACTATAATATTCAATACATTTGTATTCTGCCAGGTATGTGAGCTTTTCACTATTTTTAAATAAACAAGTTTACTGGATATTGTAACTTTAGCCTTGCAGTTTTGCTTATCTATGGTGGAAGCTAAACAGATGTTCACTATGCCAATAAAGCCATGTCACTTTATAATACATGGTGTAACGTTTGTCTAGTCTTATTAAATTTAGAGTTTTAGATTGTTGTTTGAATATTATCTGGTTTAGTGTATGAGATTGACCTATTTCCTAAATGTAACTTCATTTAGCATGAAACATCTGTTCAAATTTTAGAACAAACATATGTTTAAAGGTGTGTTTAATGTATATTCTTTAAAACAGAATTTATAATACAAACATCTATTCATTTTATTTTTTATTTTAGGAAAACATATACATGTTCCTATCGCTACAAAATATGACCATATGTTCAAAGCTTAAGTGTAAAGTGGCTCGTGTGTGGTAGAAATGAAAATAATTACAAAATTGAGTTATATATCTATATTAAAAGCGTCATACTCTTTTGCAGATATTTAATGAGTTCAATGCCAGAAAGCCTGATGAAATCAACGTCTTCAGTGGAGTGACTAAGAACCACCTCTTTATAGGAATAATTGGAATTACCTTGGTACTTCAGGTGTGCAACTATAACTATACATCTAGCTTTTTTTATCTCAAAGGTTTATAAATTATGGTGCTTAATAGTACAACATTAAATCATTTGCAGATCATCATCATTGAATTCCTTGGAAAGTTTGCAAAAACTGTCAGACTCGATTGGAAACATTGGCTTCTATGCCTTGGTATTGGCATTGTTAGGTAGGTGAAATTATTGTGTTAGTTTTTATATTTCCAACACAACATGTAATTATAAAAGTATCAATTTTATCATTAAAGCTTAAAGTACCGTAATACTCTATTAACAATGAATAATTTCTCATTTATATATATAATATGACACAGAGATACAAATAAATTGTTTACTAAAATATAATCTTAGAATCCATTATTGTAAACAACAATAGACTGTCAAAACAAACTTGGTGTCACTGTTTTCGTTAAAATTATATCTCCCTTGTAGAGCAGACTAAGGAAATTAAAAATATAATTCCATCCTTCTCTTGGCTTTGACTTTCCACACTTCATTTTTTTCTCTGAGCTTAACTTGGATATTTTATCTTCTTGCAGTTGGCCTCTTGCTGTGATTGGGAAGTTTATTCCTGTTCCCAAGACTCCACTTTCCAAGTACTTTCATCGACCAATCCAACGCTTCCGAACTTCTCGTAATAATGCTTAGATGTTTGGTGCAATGAGCAATATGAATAGAAGAGATGTCATCTAAAGATTTCTACATTCTTTGTATAAATATGTAAGTGGGCACGATTTACCACAAACCCATATAGAATATAAAGATAGAATTGCCATAATTTGTATGTTTAGTTGATCTCTATTTTTATTTGTCTTATAGTAATTATGAACAGGTGGAATTATTTCAATTTGTTTTTTTTTTATATATCATCCTCCATTTAGGAGACACTAATTTAATTCACTTATTCTGATCAGTAAATGTCCTCCAAACAGTCTTGTGCTCCCCAAATATCTTTTACCACATTCCTCCCTCACAATTTGTTCACTTTCAAGCGTTTCCGATCCACCTTTACTCAAAATGAAACTTTTCTTCTTCACTTCATCACAATATATAAACTGTTGAATCATAGTAACAAAGAACAATGATCTGAACCTGATGGCTTTGAAGAATGAATAGAGGCAGCAATGTAGTGGTGATAATTCATATGGGTTATGTGTATTCGTGTTTTCGGTCCAATTTATTTATTTTTAATGATAAAACAATTCAATATCTTTACAAACATAAAAAAATTTAACAGTTAATTGTAACTTAAAAATAATAATAATTCATCAAGTTGGATCAAGTTTTTGCTCTAGGTTGTTAAACCCCAACCTATTCTTCCTTTATGTAATATCCTAAGCCTCTTGCATAGCAGTTGGGCATTGGTATTAACTGAAGCTTCCATAAAGAAAGGTCCATTATAATCCTTCCACAAAATATACGACCCTCCAGTATACGATCAAAATCTCTCTTTTGATTCGTAATTTATAATGATAATCTTTGGTTTAACATCCACCTCTAGAGGATGGAAATGGTCAGTCTCTTTAATGTTTGGAATTACCCAAGAACTATCAAAACCTCAGACAGTTACAGCAGAGAATCATTGGCAATTGGGATGCCAGAACGCCTTAAAGCCAGATGAAATCATGAAAGTCACGTACCAACAGTTCCAACTTTTACCAAATTATCTCCAAATATATTTGATATTTAAACAGTATAGGCAACTTAGGGATTCATACCTCAAAAATACCCAATCTTGGAAAATTGGAACTCAGTCAGTGCTTCCATATCCAGAACAGGGAAGAATCGAAACCTAGTACAATACAATGACGAGCCATGTCTATCAGTCGAGCGTAATCTAGCTTGCAAATTCACTAGTCCACATAGAGGAGAGAGAGAATTACTCAAACCCCATTTCCAAACAAAACAAATAGTATGCAAACACAACATGTGATTACGACATACAAAGTTTCAAATTTTAATTGGGGGAAAAAACCCCAAAAAGTGAACAAATAAACCTGTCAGAATGCCTAACATAACAGGCAAAGAATTCTGTATTATTTCTGCAAGGCTTAAGACGGTTCTTTTTCCTATCATACTAAGTTCCAAAAATCCATTCCACCAAACAAAAGCAGTGTAGATAAATGAAGGGAGGGATGGGGTAGAGAGAATCATGTTAGCATTCTGTAGCTTTCTTCCCATTGCCATCACATATCAAGACATATGAGATAGAGCATCTGCACAAATCAGTCGAGCAAGGGATCATAGTGATTGCACTAAAGCCAATAATGTAGCAACAAATAGCCATAATGCCAGCAGTTATTTAGATTTCTTTTGTTGGTCAGAAACTCTGGTTCCCGTGATTTTACAAACAGGCTCGTCTTTTGACTGAACAAGCTTTAAAGCTGGATGAACCTTGAGATCTCCCACTACTATCTTTTGCCCCACATCCAACTCACTCAGATCCACTTCAATATATGGAGGTATGATATCCGCAGGGCAAAGGTACTTCACCGTCCTCTTGATAGTATTCAGGTAAGACCCTAACAAATTGTAAAGCATGGTTCGACTCATAGATCAGAAATTACAAACATAATAACCTATTACCCTTTAATGGAATGGAAAGTAATGTTGTAATACTAAACAAAATATCACATAACAATCTGCAAGATAACAAGATAATTAGTGGCTTCGTCAAATAAAATTATCTTGTAAAGCATGTTTGAGATGCCCCATAAATCAGAAACCAGTTCACACTTGTTCCTCTTTTACACTACAGAATAATAAATGTAAAATATAAAATACCCTTTTTCTGTTCAAAAATGTAAAATCCAAAAAGTTCCTTGTCAACAATGTAAAATATTGGAGTGCAATCAAGCAAAAGAAAAGATGATGGAATTCGATGTGGCTCTATTAAGGATCATGATTTTAGATCCACTGCTTAAAAATTATCTATTTTTTAGTGAAAAGCAACAGCCATACTTCACTTTAAATAAATTTCTCAACTAATTCGGATAGGACCTGAAGAACCACTACAGTGTTCTTGTTGCAAACTAGGATAGACTATAGTGGTTTATTATAAAATCAGACATATGGTTCTTCATCATCCAAGAATCAAAAGCTATTAGCTCTTGTATAGAAAACCCAGCAACATAAACCAATCTAGGCCAATAAATGCAACAAAAACACACACCAGTCTATTAAGGATTATATATAGCCTATTAAGACAGCTGTGCATACGACAATTTGCGGGGAATAACATACAGAAGGAGCAAATTATAGCATTGCATGGAGATAAAAGATTTAACTCAAACACTGACCTTTCTTCAGACCAGGAGAAACATCGTCTCCTTGAAATACTAGTGGGATATCGACTCTCAGCCAAGCATGTGAAGGTGCCCTTATGAATGTAACATTAAGTGGTGCGTCAGATGCTGAGTGCAGATGAATCTGCCAGAATTGACATTCCAAAATACACCATTTCATATTGAATGAAACGCTTTAATCAATTTTTGCTATTAAAAACCAAAAATCAATTAAATTTCATAATCATTTCTAAGCTATATGGCCCTTTCTTGCTACTTCAATTTCCTAGCTCACATTCTCCAGTACACAGCAAATTGAATCGTCATACACTCCAAAACCCTCCTACTCACTGATTCACGAAACAACCTCCAAAATCGAACTTATATAAAGTCATTATAATCTAAAATGAATCAATTCTCAGCTCGAACAATTAAAAATGCAATTACCTTCCGTGGAAGCACTCGGACCTTCTCAACGAGGTCGGAATCAGAATCAGAACCGAAGTCAGATCGAACCTCGAGGTCAAACAGCCTAGAGAGAAAGAAGGAACGACCAAGCTGATCAACGAGGTTGCGAATCTGATTGGTACGAACGGAAATGAGGCGCTTGTTGCCGCCATGCTGGCCGTCTTCTTGCTCGAAGACGATGCTCGGGACTCGGCCGGCCTTACGCTCTTTTGCAGCTATGTTTTTGCCGGAGGTTACCCGAGGAATGGCGACGATGGTGTCAGCATATTTCGGATCGGGTCTTGGAAACCCTTCGAGGTATGTGAACACTTGTGGCTCACCGGCGAAAGGTTTTTCGGTGTGGAGTACGGCGGCGGCGGCTTGGGAATAAGCTCGAACGATAATGGCTTTGTTGAGGAATGGACGATACAGAAACATTGTTTTCGCGATTACCATTTGAGCCAGAGAGAGATGAAGATGGGGGTTAAGAAGGGTTTTTGAATCGGAACTCAGCTGAGATTATGAGACATCTTTTTCTTTTTTTTAATGTTTTGAGGCTTTTTTTAAATAACTATAAACAAGTGTTTATGTTTATTTAAAAAATATATAATTATATTATTTTTAAATATAAAATAAATATGTTAAATTTTTAAAAATAATGAAAGTAATATTACAAAGACAAAATTTAGGTACTTTTACTTTTTAAATTAAATTAAGTATATTAAATTTAAAAATAAATAGTAAACCTAATATTAGAAAATAAAAATTGTGAGATTAAAATATATA
The DNA here is from genome assembly GCA_030763125.1 of Hippophae gyantsensis. Lineage (NCBI taxonomy): Eukaryota > Viridiplantae > Streptophyta > Magnoliopsida > Rosales > Elaeagnaceae > Hippophae > Hippophae gyantsensis. Next base: position 42,160,835 of record CM061036.1, on the reverse strand, counting down.
ATCTAATAAAATTTAAATACTAATATAAATATTAATAGTATAATTTAATCTAAATAATATTTAAAACCAAAAGCATTCATATACACAGATTGCACACATACATAATACCAATAATATATGCATATATTATTTAACTATATGAAAATCAAAAAATTTACTAATTTTTTTTTAAATAGATTAATACACGTAAAAATTAACAATTAATTTAAGAGTGATTGATAATAAAAATATTTTAATTATTTCAAGAAAAATAAATTAGTCATATTTGTTATTTTTATAATAATTTAGTTATTTTATTTTAAAAGAAAGTGAGGATAAGATAACAATTAAACAATATTTTTATTTGATTTTTATTTTTTATATATTTTTATTATTATTATGATATCAATTTTATATATCTATTTTAGCATAAACAATCATCATTATAAAATTAATAAAATTAATTTAATTTTTTATTATGTTATTATTATTTTATAATAAAATAATTAAATTATTATATAGTTAATAAAGTTAATAAATTTCAATAATATATACATATTCAGTGTTAATGTGTAATTGCATATATTAGTATTGATTGTTAAAATTGGTATAAAAAAAGCATAAAGACGAAAATAAAAAACTATAATTACTTATTTGTCATATTTGTTAATTGATTTATTTTATTTGAGTAGCAAGGTAGGTAATTTTATATAAAATTATTATTTTAATAACATAAATAATTAATGTCACAATTAATCTTTTTTATTATTGATAATTTTTATTATGTATTGAATTAAATATTTTATTTTGTATTTTAATTGTATTATTTGTTTAATTTATGCTTGTGATAGTGGCTCGAATTGATATATAACTCACAAAAACAATTTAAATCCTAATTATCTATTAAATCGAAAGAAAAATTGATCTTAGTGTAATTATTCTTACATGAAATTTTCACAAGTGAAAAAGTAAAAGATATATTTTAAAAAATATCAATAAATTATTATATTTTTTTCATTCTTATTATTGAACTTTTTATTTTCTCATTTATATAATCAAATTCGTAATTTTTTAATCAGATTATTATGTTAGTCTTCGTTAAATATGTCCCAAGTCACAGTATAAATTAGTTAGACGAAGACTAATATAATGGTATAAATTTTTTTACAAGTAGAGTGATATAAATAAGACAACAAAAAGTTTAATAGTATAAACAAAACAAATACAATATTTCAATAATATTTTTTTAAGTTTACTCAAAAATAAAATATTTTTGAGAAATTATAAAAAATAATAGTTATAAAATAACAATAAAAATAATATTTTAATAATATTGAAAGAATTTAAATTAGACAACGTTAATATAAAAAGATATACTATATTTTTTTAATAATAAAAATGTATAAGATATATATAAATGATTATTATTTTAATTAAAAGTATAATATGATATTAAATTAGTATATTAATTTTCATAAATCGTATACTTTAATTTATCAACTTTTAAACAATATTATAGAAATCTATTATGCAAAGTATAATATTAAAATAAGACTTATTGTATCTTCTTTTTTAATTTTAATGTATTTTTAATGTATCATAAATAATATATTAAATGTCTATTATGTTTGATAAATAGAACAATACAAATTCATTAATTTTAAAAAATAAGATATCTCAAACTTTAACATTATACTTTTCAAATTTTATAGAATTTTGTTATACTATCTAGTACATTATAATTCTAATGAATTTTTAAAATATTTATCTCCTAAAAATAATGTTATTTTCTTTAAAAATTAATTAAATTAATTTATGTTTATTATATATTATATTTTAATTAAAAATGTGGTAAATTTAAGGTTAAAATATTATTATAATTTTAACTATTATTTTTATTAAAATAATAATTTATTAGTAATAAATTTATTTAATAATAATATTAATATTTAATTATAATTAATTATAAATAAATAATAGATAATTTATGTATTTTAATTCTCTCCATGTAATTATATTCTCATAATTATTTGTATTATTTTTAAAATAAAAATATAAAAATTATTTATTGTTATTATTATTATGTTTGAAAGTTATTATTTTCGGATACAAATAATATTAATACTTCTTAAAAATTATTTTAGAAGAAACGTCGCGGCACCATTTTAATGATGAACCCGACCCTTCACTTAATGCTGTTTGTTAAAAATTATTAGAGGTTTTGTACTTTTTAACTGAATATTTTAGTTTTATCTTATTTTTTATAAATTTATAAAAATAAGATTATAAATGTTAAAAATAAATATTTGTAATTGATAAATAACAAGAATATAAATATTAAATTTAAAAATCATAAAATTGAAATTATTATTTAATAAAATATTTAAATTAAATAATTATGCACCCGACTCCAATAAAAAAAATAAAAAAAAATTGGCCAGATCTCGATATCTTCTTCTTGGTTGTTGTTCGTTTCCTTACATTTGAGCTCCTCTTATTTCAATAAGCCACTCTCCAGTGAACAGTATCTCAAAGAGAAGCAAATAATAATCCAGTCAAATTAACAGATCGCATACCACAGGTGATGTAATCTTGTTATGTCTTTATTTTTTTTTTGTTTTTGTTTTATCAAATTATTACAAACTAAGGACTTAGGGTCTTCTCCAGATCTGAAATTTCACCAAAATCTTATTGCAGATCTGAACGACGAAGATGGAGAAGTCCTGTACTCTACTTGTTCATTTCGACAAAGGCACACCAGCTCTAGTCAATGAAATCAAGGAAGCTCTTGAAGGAAACGATGTCGTTGCCAAAATCGAAGCCCTAAAGAAAGCAATTATGCTTTTGCTCAATGGCGAGACAATTCCTCAATTGTTCATCACCATCATTCGTTATGTACTCCCTTCTGAAGATCATACCGTCCAGAAGCTTCTATTGCTCTACCTTGAGATCATTGACAAAACCGATTCCAGAGGTAAAGTCCTTCCTGAGATGATCCTTATTTGCCAGAACTTGAGAAACAATCTCCAGCATCCTAATGAGTACATTCGTGGTGTTACCTTGAGGTTCCTTTGTCGTATCAAAGAAGCTGAGATTGTTGAGCCTTTGATCCCCTCGATTCTTTCGAATTTGGAGCATCGTCACCCCTTTGTTCGCCGCAATGCCGTCTTGGCAGTCATGTCGGTGTACCGGCTTCCTAATGGAGATCAGTTGCTTGTGGATGCGCCAGAAATGATTGAAAAGTTCTTGTCTACTGAGCAGGATAATTCAAGTAAGCGTAATGCTTTCCTTATGCTGTTTACTTGTGATCAAGATCGTGCTGTTAGGTATCTCTTTAACAACATTGATAGAATTATTGACTGGGGTGAACAGCTTCAGATGGTTGTGTTAGATTTGATAAGAAAGGTTTGTCGGGCTAATAAGCATGAAAAGGGCAAGTACATTAAGATTATTATATCTTTGTTGAATGCTCCATCTTCTGCTGTTATTTACGAGTGTGCTGGGACACTTGTTTCCTTGTCTTCGGCTCCCACGGCTATTAGGGCTGCTGCAAGTACTTATTGCCAGCTATTGCTTTCACAGAGTGACAACAATGTGAAGCTCATTGTGCTTGATAGGCTCAACGAGCTTAGGGCATCACACAGGGAGATTATGGTTGAGATGGTGATGGATGTGCTTAGAGCACTGTCCAGCCCAAATCTTGACATTAGGAGGAAAACATTAGATATTGTTCTGGATTTGATAACACCTCGGAATGTTGATGAGGTTGTTTTGACCTTGAAGAAGGAGGTTGTGAAAACTCAGAGTGGTGAGCACGAGAAGATTGGGGAGTACAGGCAAATGCTTGTGCAGGCAATACATACGTGTGCAATTAAGTTTCCTGAGGTGGCTAGTGCGGTGGTGCATCTTTTGATGGATTTCTTGGGCGATACCAATGTGGCATCTTCCATGGATGTGGCAGTTTTTGTGCGTGAGATCATTGAGACTAACCCCAAGTTGCGCGTTTCTATTATAACAAGGCTTTTGGATACTTTTTACCAGATTCGTGCATCAAGGGTATGTTCTTGTGCCCTTTGGATTATTGGTGAGTATTGTTTGTCTCTTTCAGAAGTTGAGAACGGAATCTCAACTATCAAGCAGTGTCTTGGCGACCTCCCATTTTTCACTGTCTCCGAGGAAGGGGAGTCCCAGGATACTTCAAAGAATCCTCAGCCAGTGAACACCACCACTGTGTCCTCTAGGAGGCCTGTGGTTCTAGCAGATGGAACCTATGCCACCCAGAGTGCTGCACTGGAGACTGCCATGTCTCCCCCTACACTTGTTCAAGGGTCCTTGGCCTCTGTTGGGAACCTGAGATCGCTCATCCTATCAGGTGACTTTTTCCTTGGGGCAGTCGTTGCTTGCACATTGACAAAGCTTGTCTTGAGGTTGGAAGAGGTGCAGCCATCAAAAGTTGAATTGAACAAAGCTATGACACAGTCCCTGTTGATCATGGTCTCTATGCTACAACTTGGTCAATCTTCGGTTCTTGCACATCCTATTGACAATGATTCACATGATAGGATAGTACTTTGCATGAGATTGCTATGTAATACGGGCGATGAGATGAGGAAGATATGGCTGCAGTCCTGTAGACAGAGCTTTGTGAAAATGCTTGCAGATAAGCAGCGTAGAGAAACAGAGGAAATAAAAGCAAAGGCCCAGATATCTAATGCACAGCCAGATGACCTTATTGATTTCTACCATTTGAAGAGCAGGAAGGTAATGTGGCATGGCTTCCTTTTGTCCACCAAAAAATATGGAATAGTTTGCTATGCATTAATCATTTTCCAAAGTTTGCAGTACTCACATTTCCCATTCGTATATTAACATCCTCTTAGGATCTTGGAGTTCTATCTTTATTTCCTGATTTATTAAATTAGCAATCTTTAGCCTCCAATTTCAGTACCTAATCATTTTTTCCTTTTCATTTAGCTCCTTGTAAATGCATTTCTCTAGAATTTGAATCAGCATCTTTACACTGCCATAGTTTCCCTTCCATGTCACCTGCATAAAATATTGGTGTTTTATGGTATCCTTGTACTTATTTAACAGGGCATGAGCCAGCTTGAGTTGGAAGATGAAGTCCAAGATGATCTCAAACGTGCTACAGGAGAATTCACGAAGGATTCAGATGATGCAAATAAGCTTAACCGCATTCTGCAGCTGACAGGATTCAGCGATCCTGTTTATGCTGAAGCGTATGTTACAGTTCATCACTATGACATTGTTCTGGATGTTACTGTCATCAACCGAACCAAGGAGACTCTTCAGAATTTGTGCTTGGAATTGGCTACCATGGGCGATCTCAAACTTGTAGAACGTCCACAAAACTACACACTAGCTCCCGAATCTAGCAAACAGATAAAGGCAAATATCAAGGTCTCATCAACTGAGACAGGAATCATATTTGGTAATATTGTGTATGAGACTTCATCAAATGTGTCTGAGAGAACTGTAGTTGTTCTCAATGACATTCACATTGATATAATGGATTACATCTCTCCTGCAACTTGTGCTGATGTGTCATTCAGAACTATGTGGGCTGAGTTTGAATGGGAGAACAAGGTAGTCCTCTTTTTTTTTTTTTGGTTGAAGGTCTCATTCTGCAAGGTTGTGTTTTTTAGTTCCCCCTATTACCATCCATATCCTTTCACTTTTCTTCATTGTGAAACATTTGGATTTTGTTGGGCCAAGTTTAACTGTAAAAGTTGATCATGAATTTGGTACCTAGAGACACTCCTGGAAGATAAACAATGCTTCTGTTAACTTTTGAGCCGTGATAATGGTACTTAATATGGTTAGGATGATATTACATTTGTGATGAAGCAAATGGTATTATTGTTGGTAGTAATTACATCAGCAATATATGATTCCATTGGGGCGGTGATTTTCTGTTGGTCATACTAACAGTCACTCTCACTGCATCTGTTTCTGTCTCTATTTTGCAATGTGAAAATTTGATAAAGTTACTTTATTAAGCCATACAAAGTAACTGCGCCGTTCTTCGCTTATCTGGTTGCTTAAAAGCCACTTGTATGTTTTTATCATCTCTCAGAAATTTGAAAATCATTTTGTTTTCTTACTTTTGATTGCTTGTGAGTTTTTAATTTGTATATATTACATGTATGCTACATAGGCTATATTTTTCTGGTTAAAGTATAACATGTTATAACTTCCTTCTATTGAGGCTTTTTAAACGCGTTGCATCTAAAAGCATCTATTAGCGGTATACTTAAGATGATGCTTAATTTATTATTTAATGTTTTTGCTTGTAACATTCAATTATTTCTATGTTTTGCAATCCTTTGTTTTTTGGGCTGGTTTCTTGTCACTGTTGCTTTCTCTTGTGGATATATTATATTTTACTCATCTATTGGCAAAAATAATTTTTTATATAGGTGGCTGTAAATACTGTTATTCAAGATGAGAAGGAATTCTTGAACCACATTATCAAGTCAACTAACATGAAGTGCCTTACTCCACTGTAAGTTGTTTGCACTGTTATTTCTCTTTCTTTTTTTCAGTTCCCTCTTTTGATGAATTTTGAAGAGTGCATTTTTGTTGCATACACTTGTATATCATTGCACAATGACAAAAGTCCCTGTACTTAGAACTGGATTGCAATTGCATCTTGAAACATGTCATGTTAGGATTGTCACACCCCCTTGAGCGCTGCACATATGATTGTATGACTGTTTGCTTGCTTGTCAAAGTTGCATGGTTTTATTTCTTTCTAGGAATTCGACTCAGGTTTTTGGGAATTCTTGGATCTGTTCGTCAATTACTTGTATGATGTTTTTTTTTATTTTACTTTTTTAAAGAAAAATGTGTAAATAAGAATTCTCTTCCCCCCATCCCAAAAAAAAATGAAAAATTCAAACCATGCCAAGTATGTTGTGCTATATGCCATTTAGGAAATTTTTAGGGAAATTAAAAAAAATAACATACCCTACAACTTTTAACAACAAAATAATACCTAATAACATTAAACGGGTTTAATTGGACGGCGTTCAACATTGAACTGATCTAAATGACTGTAGTTCAATTTAAACGGCGTTTAATTGGATTCGTTCAGTGTCAGTGTCGGATTTTTTTTTCTTTTTTTAATAGTGAAAAGAGAAGTTTTTCATAAGGGATGCTATTCTTGTAATTACAAGTTATAAAGGTGTTATTTTTATTGTTTTTTCAATTTTTTATTACTAATTATTTTGGCTAGGGTGTTTCGATGTCATCCTGTATACTCTGCTTGACTGATGCTTTCCGTGAATAACTGAATATCATTTTTGCTTGTTTTTATCATCCTTTGCTAACTGGGGATAAGATCTGCGCTGGAGGGAGAGTGTGGTTTCCTTGCTGCTAACTTGTATGCAAAGAGTGTTTTTGGGGAAGATGCTCTGGTCAATGTGAGTCTCGAGAAACAAACAGATGGTAAGCTCAGTGGATACATCAGAATAAGAAGTAAAACTCAAGGAATTGCTCTCAGCCTTGGTGACAAGATCACGTTGAAACAGAAGGGTGCTGCTTGATAGAATTCTGCCTGGTTTTGGGCACCTTGTATCCTCATTCATTTAGTTACAACATTCTACTCCAGACATAATTTACATCCACTTGCCATTGTCATATATTGGAGATTCAGTTTTGCTCAATAGTGTCACTTTTGTTGTTACTTTGAGTTTTTATCATTCAGTCTATTGGTCTTCTAGGAAACAGAGATATGAAATTATCGGTATCCGTCTATTTGACAATTTGCTGTTTTGCATTCTGTTTGTCATAATATGACTGTGAACTTGCATGTTTTTATGGTCATTTTGTAGTTTTTTTTTTTGGTAATTTTTGCCTTTGTGAGAGAAGTTTTAGTTTTTTTTAATTGGTTTGGTTTGACTCCATTACTTCAAACGAGATTCAGTCTTATTGCCATATTATTGGATTAATCATTATGAGAAGTTTTAGTTTGTAACGTGGAGTTTGGAGAACTTATATGGTTTGGTCTAATGGCTTTGCCTCTTAAGAGTTGGGTCAAAAGTTCGAAAAGTATCTTAAAAAAGAAAAAAAAACGTGGAGTTTGGAGACGAAAATGTCACGTACTTAGTGAAATTTGAGTTTTTTATGGCCACCTTTTCACAGTCCGGTTTATAAGGCTTTGGTGTCTTTTTTTTAATTTTTTTATAACAAAGGCTTTGGTTTCTTTGATTAAAGATTTAATGTTCAAATCATGATTCCCATATTCTATTCCAAATTAGGTTCTTATTGTTTGAATAAAAAAAAATGTTATATAGCTCAACTTCTACACTCCACGACAATTGACGGTTCCTAAATATATTTTAGAATATCGAATTTTTTTTACTATTAGAATATTAAGCATTTAATGATCATTAAACCATGACAAAAAGACATTATATGAAGTAATGTTCAACATACACGTGAAAATTATCTTAATTAATATGACATTTTGTGATATTTAGAAATGTTAATTTATGGTATTTAATTACTAAAAGTTGAGTTAATTTAAAATAAAGGATAAACAAATTTATGATAAATAAGTAATTTTTTATTTAAATTTATGATATAAAACCTTTTCCCATCTATTCATAAAATGATGTATCTATTATGTAGTACGAATTAGGTGTTGATGTATTGTGAACATGATACTGTGGCATGTTTTTAATACATGCACTAATTTGTGTAAGTTTTATTTATTTGTTTGCTTTAAAAATAAATATAGAATTGAGACATGAATATGAAAATATATATATACTTATATTTATTTAAAATATTTCCGTAGTTTAATATATTTTTATTTATATCTTTAAATTAATAAAAAATGGTATAATATTTTTATAGCTTTGATGTTAAATTGGGAGCTAGCTATTCATTGTTGGTTGTTAATTTTTATAATTATTAAAAAATTATTTATTTTAATATTGTGTTATTTTTATCTTCATTTTTTTATTAATTAGTATTATTATTTGATATAAAAAAAATATTTAAACATTTAAAATTCTTAATTAGCTTAAAAGTATAATTATTATACTTGAGCTTGACAAGTCCACAACAATTCCTTTTTGTTCATCTTCTCTTGTTACATTATTATATCTCAACTTTGCTCAAACTTCAATATTCTTCTTGTAATGGTGAGCCTTCTACGTCCATATATAGATGATATCCAATTTATACTTGCTAGAAAAGAATGATTGAATTTCATTTTATTTATAATATAATAATTATTATAATCTTAAAGGCCCAACTAAGAACTTTGAAAGGGTTCTTAACCTTTCATAATTACTGGGTACATAATTATATAGAAAAGGGTTGTTATACAAGAAGTTGTGTGTTCTGTTTTTTTTTTGTCCTCTCAAATGAAAATAAATGTTTCTTTTATAGCATAAGGAATTCATGTTTACAAGATGGGAATTACTATCCTTATTTTAATAAATCATCTATTATACTGCTTTAAATATCAACCATTGTTTTTTCCTTGACACATGCTGTTGACTAAAGATGTGGATCTACATCTTTCTTTTTCTTTGTCATCTTCTATCGACAATTCCTCCTTTTTATTCTTCCTTGTCATTTTTTGTCGACAGTTATTTGGATGATGTTGATGATGATGCATCTTCATATTCTTGATCTTTGATACAGTAAATATATTTGTGATCTTTAGTGGCTTTTTGACATAGAAGCAAAATACCTTCTTTGTTTATTGTCAAATTTTCAAGTTATTATTGTTAAAGTTTGTCTCATATGTGGTGATTTTTTCACCATCTTCTTTGGAGAAAGCTATACTACTATAAGAAGCGATTATGACTTTATTAGTTGAGTAATTTACTTTGATCTCAGTAGAGTTATCAATTTTTCTGAGTTCATAGTATATTTGACTTAACATTTAGCCTCTTAATACATAGACGTTTTTGTATTGAATTCCTTTTTTGGAAGCGCCCTTGGTTTAAAAACTTCTCTGTCTGTGCTGGAAATTCCTAGCTTGATGAAATGATAAGGACTGATACATCATTCCTTATTCCAGTCTATTAGTAAACTGACAAATCTGAGATAAATAAGTTTGTCACATGCTTTTATCTTCTTCCTAAAGTTCTTGATTTCTTTTTTGAAATTTTCTAGAAAATAATTTAATTCATTTAAATTAATTCTTGTATATGTTTTTTATATTAATTGTGCATGGAAAGCCTTGTAAACAAATATTGTATCATCTTTTTTCAAAATATCGAATTTACTTCCCACAAGGAATTTCTTTTCTATAGTGTAAAACTTCATATCTTCTATGTGTTCTTGGGGCCAAGTTGTAGAGCCTTAACCATTGTGATTTGTTGATATTTTTATATTGGTTCTTTTCATCTTCAATAACTAATGATTTTCTGGATGATGTTTCCCTGAATGACACTAAATGTTTTATTAATTTTAATGTCTTTGGGTATGCTTCTTTAAATAGTATTGGATGCCTTACTATTTTCCCTAAATTTGTCAATCTGTTTGTTGTTGTTAGTTGTTGTTGTAATGATGTGGAGTAATTTTTTACTATCTCCTTTGGAGTTATTAGTTTTGTTATTTTGTAATTAACATAACTTCCTTTAGTTTCTATTCTGTTGTTGAAGGCTTTATGAGTTACTCTACTAAAACTTGTAATAGATTTATTGGCTTCTACCCAATTGTTATAAATTCTTGGTTTTGGATCATTATAAATCACATAAGTCTTTTTCTATTCCTATTTTTTTGCTTTATCAACTTAATTGAGCTTTCTTATTTCAAAGATGTTACATTTTGAACTGTTATGTTCTTCCTTTTTTATCTTAAATTTTTTTAAGAAGTTTTATCTTGTTTAGATTAAATTTTTTATAAAAATTAATCTTTAGAGTATTTAGATTCTAAGAGTACTTTTGAACAATCAAGTCCATGTTTATTTCCTGTTTCTATAAGAAACTACTTGAAGTATATCAATTCGAGTTGTTCCTATAAGAGTTTTATCTTATTTTCTTTTATCTTGATCTTAATATCAAGATGTTCAATTCTTAGAAGTATAAAAATAATTAAAATGTGTTAATTCGTTGATAAAAATATTTGCTAAACTATTCTTATTTTTTAGTACATGTTCAACATCAAAATTATTTCATATTAATTTTTATTTTTATCTCTATTAAAAGCACACGTTTTATTTTGTGTTTTAATTAATTGACAAAAATAATGATATTTTAAATAAAAATCATTAAAATAATATAATTTATTTTTAATTAATATTTTTTATAAAATTAAGTAACTAAATAAAATTGTTTTTAATATAAATAATTAAATGATATAAATAATATAATTTAAAAGGTTTTTATGACATTTTAACCTATATAATATAATCTAAAATCACCTATCTATAATGAGTAAAAATATAAGTATATATAATAATGATAAAATGTTTTTTATAATATTATAGTTTTTTTTAATTCATAAATAATTCAAACCAACAATTGAATTTAAAATAAAATATTGTTTATAATGGAATAGAACGAAGTTATTTTGAATTTTTATTTTTATAAAAACTAAAAGGTACCAGAGGTATGTAGGAGATTAACTACCGATATTAATAAAGACATAATTTTTTTTTAGATTTAAGGATCGTAGTCACGAGAGTTGCACGTGTTCCACTATAATGTCATAATAATGTGCAACACAATGCAGCAAAGCATAACAATATTATTTTCTTGTACTCGCAGCTCTCTCTTACCTTCTCTGTTCTTTGTGGTTTGGCAATTGGCATTTCTCCTTTTTCCTAGCCTAGGGTTCTCTCTTCGCTGTTACTGAGATTCGAAATCGAAACGTTGTCGTTTAGGCATTTTATTTGCTCATCAAAATGAAGCTCACTGTGAAAACTCTCAAAGGCAGCCACTTTGAAATTAGGGTTCAACCTTCCGACACCGTGAGTAGCCCATTCATTTATTCTTCTCTCATTTATTTTAAATTCCCAATTTAATTATTTATTTTTTGAGTATTCTGTAACATGAAGCATTAATGAATAAAACTAGGAAAAAATTATATTTTGTCTTCACTTTACGTTTTAAAGTTGTCTTCTTTATTATGAAAGGAGACTCTGTCAATTATTGTGAAAACAATTGTTTAAATCTAAGGGTTGAACGATATGGAAGAGTCAATTTGTTCATCTGCTTTTTTGAACTCTAATGGCATTTTCATTGGGTTTTGGTTGTTCTGATTTTTTTTAAAAACGTGCTGACCTGAGTTGCGTGAATTGATGTTTATTCTGAATTTGTATCATCTCTTGATATTTATTGGTTTTTTCTATTCTAGAAGTTTCTTTAGTAACCATGTTTTTTCAATCTGAGTTATGACATTTATTGGTGGCATATGTGTCAGCTTATGCTATATGCACTGCTATTCCTGGTAACTAACCAACGCCTGTTTCTGTTTGCCAAAAAGGGAGCTTTATTTTTTTGAATGAATTGCGGTTGTAAAATCGGATGGCTTTTACATTTGAGAATGAGGGGATTGCATCACAGTCTTTTGTTTATATGAGTTGATTGAAATGCAATTCTTTTCATGTAAGGTTATGGCTGTCAAAAAGAACATTGAAGATGCACAAGGAAAAGACAATTACCCTTGCGGACAACAATTATTGATTCACAATGGGAAGGTCTTGAAAGATGAAACTACACTGGCTGATAATAAGGTTACTGAAGATGGTTTTCTTGTTGTCATGCTCAGTAAGGTATTTTATTTTTATTCACTGCAGTGCCTGTCTGCTTTATGCTATGCCGTTTCAGTAGAGTAGTGGAACGATTTAATGGTCTTATATAATTACCTTTAAGTGTATACCACAAGTTATTCTGGAACATTTTTTGGATAAGGTTGAAAAAATTATCAACATAGCATTTTTTTTCAGTGGTTCACCTAGACCTCTCCTCTACACGTTTCAAGTTTCGAGTCACAGTGGTTCCAAAGGAGGTCATATAATATTTTTTGTCATAATGATATGTTTTGTTTCTGTACTTTTGCAAGTAAAGCTCCCATGATATGTGTACATATATCATTTATTATAGTTATCATTACATCTGTGGTGTTTCAACAAGTTATTTGCTTTTGAATTGTATGACCTCCTTTGAATGTCCCAGATCCTTTAATTTTACTTTATTTCACTTTTTTGCTTTATGTAGAGTAAAACTTTAGGCTCAGCAGGGGCCTCATCCACTCAGGTATTATTCTTACTTGTTCATAGTGTTCCTTTAGTGCCTATTCTGTTACATATTGTGATAAATTGTAACAATACATGACAGACTGTTAATGTAACACTCCCAGTCACTGCACCTCCCTCAAGTTCTCCAGATCCACTTGATGCTTCCATTCAAGCACCGTGAGTTTTGGATGAAGACATCATTAACATTTTTCTCTTTTACTTTTGTTAATCGATTTGCTGCAAGAAAAATTATGTTTGTTGACATGCATAATTTTTGTACTGCAGGCCTGCTCAGAGTAACACATCTGGTCCAGAAATTACGAAGTATGATTTTCCTTCAGTGCTATTAAATGTCTCAATGATTTGCAATAGTTAGTCATTGCTTTTCCAGTGTCCCAATAATTGAGAGTTGGATTTCTTTTAAAACAAAATTTTCTACCTTTATATAAATGTGGAAGATCTTTATATTTGGTTAGCTCTGCTTTGCAAAAACGAGCAACCTTTTGATAGAGAGAGTGGGGAGGAGGAAGAGGAAGAAGGAGAGAAGAGAGAGGGGGGGGGGTGTTTGAGGCTGGGTTCTGTACTTGTTGGACCTCATCTATTGCTATGTGAGATGGTGCATGTGCTGACTTTAATCTATGTTGCCTTGACTTGGTTAAAAATGTCCAACGCAGGTACCTGTCAAAATGTCAAGCTCATAGTTTTCAAAATTTTAGGATACATTGACATGGATAATTAGTGTCTAGCTCGCAAACACGGGTACTTGGAAACACCAAATTATTATATAAATCATGCTTAATTTACTATACATTCAAATATTCAATTAGTAATTATGTTTATTACAATCAATTAATGTTTAGGCTGTAGATTTTCAAATACTCGCCAATTTGATCCAAAATCTTTACTTTGGACCAGTTTAGTCCATGAACTTTTGAAAGAGTGAAGTAATTTGACCAATTTGATCAAGACTAAATTGATCCAAATTTGAAACTAAACGGGTTCATTTAGAAAATTTTGGACTAAATTGGTCATGGGACTAATGGGGTAATGTAAAAGATGAATGACTGAATTGATCCTTTAGCCTATGATATATAAAGTACACCTTAAACCTTTTTTGGGAAATGAATGTTCTAGTAAGTAATAACCAAAGAAGAAAAATTGATTCGAATGAGTTATTACAAATTTACAAACTGGATTCTGATCTAGCTGTTTATGATCGATCCAAAGAATAAATTATTTTGGTATGCGAAACCAAATGCCATAATCTTCAGATTTCTTCAACCAATGAAATTAAGTGGAGAATTGTGATATTTTTGTTTATCATTTATCCACTATTGTATACCTGCTGTGGTTGCTTGTACTCATTTATTCGGCTGAAATTACATATTTTTTATATGCGTAATGCCTTCAGGCTGTTGCTATTTGTGATGAAGATACAATATCATATTTTTTCGTTGCAGCCCACCTGCTGATACTTATAGTCAAGCTGCTTCAAACTTAATTGCTGGTAATAATCTTGAACAAACTATCCAACAATTAATGGATATGGGTGGTGGTAATTGGGACAGAGAGACTGTTGTACGAGCACTTCGAGCAGCTTATAATAACCCAGAAAGAGCTGTGGATTACCTGTACACAGTATGTCTAAAATTCATAATTCAATTTTTGCTTTGGGGTCTGGGTTTAGTTACTGATTCTGTTCTATATTCAGGGAATTCCAGAAACAGCAGAAGTTGCAGTTCCTGTAGCTCGCAGCACTGCTAATCAGGCAACTGAACCAGGTGCAACTGCAGCTGCTCCTGTTGTTGGAGGACCTAATTCAGCTCCCCTTAACATGTTTCCTCAGGTATGGACTTTGAATTTGAGTGCTGCTCTTGATCGTATATGTATCTAATATTCAATTTTTCCAGGAAACACTCTCTGGTGCTGCTGGTGAGGGGCTCGGATCCCTCGATTTCCTTAGGAACAATGCGCAGGTATAATTCCTACACTGCTTCTCATCTCATGTTTCTTTAGTTGAGGTAGTGATTTAATTAAGGTGTCCTTCAGTTAGAGTTCCTATTTGTTCTGTTCAATGATTTGGTACCTGTTTGTGGGGTTTTAAGAGAAGCATCCTCGTGATTCGACATTTTAAAGTTGGCAGGAATTTTTCTCTCTAAGATAATGGCATTTGAGATTGTTTTTCTTCGAACCATGGACCTTCATATAGTACAGCAGTGTGTGTAAGGGGGGACGTCTAGAACTATTATATATCTAAACATTTCTGCTCTTGTATTGTTTCGGTTCTAATTATGTTCCCTAATTTTTTTAAGAAAAGGGAACACAAGTTTGGTTGACCATAGAGAGCATACTTGTTACTTGATGAGTTCAAAATTATGTTATTATTTATGATTTTCTTCTTTGGACCGTCCTGTTTTCAAGAACCTAGACTCTTTAGGAAATTAATTTTGGAAAATAGAATTTTGAAGACAATCTTTGCTTCCTATTCTCTAAGCTGTATCCTCTCATTTGAAAAAGGACTCTGGCTCTTTGACTCTTCATTCCTTTTTCTCTCCTTTTTGCCATCAGACATATTGTCAAGTCTTTAGTAATTCTTCACATTTTTTATTTTTATTTCTTTGTTTTGCTTCTCTGGGCAATAGCTCATTTTAAACAATTACACAATACTCCAAGCTGATGGAATTGGGAGTGCATGGAGACGTGAAATACTTTTTGAGTTGTTTAGGTGGTATACAACCAAAAAAATAGGAAAAAAATTGATGCATAAAAGATGTATGTCGAAATGATCATGACGTTTCAGGGAGCTCTATGGGTTTCGACCTCTTCACTTATTCAAGATGCTCAAAGGAATTTGGTTTGATAAGAATTGCTATTGACTTGTATTTTATATGTACAGGGCTGCTGGTTCAGCCTTTTTTGGCCGTCCATGAATGTTATTTGTTTCCTATTTTAAAAGGAAAATTGTACCCAGTCCTAACTGGTGGGAGATGATATAGTTGGAGTCAAATAGTGTGGTTGTCAACTTTGAATTGACAATTTTTTTTTTGGTTCCCTTTTTTCACATTAGTTCCAAGCGCTCCGATCAATGGTTCAAGCTAATCCACAGATTTTACAGGTTTGCCCCTGTCTTTTTTTCACATTTAAATACTGATGAATTATGGCATTGTCTGAGAGCTTGCCATTGTTTTTGTTATAGCCTATGCTGCTGGAACTTGGAAAACAAAATCCCCACCTTTTAAGATTGATTCAAGAACACCACCAAGAATTTCTTCAGTTAATAAATGAACCCGTTGAGGGTTCTGAAGGGTGAGTATTTTTCTAATTGATGGATGTTCTATTTATTTCTAATTAATTGGAGGGCTATGATACATGGACTGGTTTTGAGTGTCCACTTTGGGTTATTTATTTGAGGTGGTCTGAACTCCAATTTTATAGAAAATTGGAGTGTCAAGGATGCATAACCACTCATGTCATATATGTTGGCCACTGTTAATTCACGAACAATCGAAATTCCATGTTACAGAGATTGAGAGGTTACTAGTGTTCTGTTTTCATCTTTGGGTATCATCAAATTCACAACTATTGATGATCTATATTAGCTCTTCCATGTAGTAAAGATAATAAGTTTCATAAGTAGTACTAATATTATGATCTCGTCCATATTTTTGGTTTTAAAACTTCATATTTACTAGAGCCTTGGTATTTTTTTTCTAGATGCCTTTGCTAATGGCATCCTTTTTGTTCATTCGAAACGAACATAATTTTGGTCGAAATGATCTCTCTCAGAGACTTATTTGAACAACCTGAGCAAGAAATGCCCCATGCGATCAATGTTACCCCAGATGAGCAGGAAGCTATCGAGCGGGTGTGTACTCTTGTATTATTTTACTGTTTTACATCTCTCGAGTCTTGATCCTCTACCACCCTTTTGCTACTTCACTAACTGCTATTGGTTTCCGTAATAAGCTTGAGGCAATGGGATTTGATAGAGCCTTAGTGATTGAAGCATTTTTGGCATGTGATCGCAACGAAGAATTGGCGGCGAACTACCTATTGGAGAATGCAGGCGATTTCGAGGATTGAAGTTGAAGGTTTGCCTAACATGACTGGATTCATAGTTAAATTTTTTTTGGATCAATGCTTTTTCTACTATTTTTTTTCACCTCTTTTACATGGGTGAAATTTGGTTTAAATTATATATCTTAATGATGGATTTATTTAAAGCTCAATTTTTTCCTCGAAACATATCATCTGAATTTGTTGCTAATAATTTTGCTCTGCTTGGAACGTAATTTCATAATTATTTCGATTGTATGTACACTAGGCATGACAATTAGCTTTTACAAACCTAAGAATTAAGCATAAGGACGTAATCTCATTTTGGCCATATTATAGTAAAGCTGTAAACATAACAAACATAGTTGTAGTTGCTGTTTAATCTTTTGAAAAACATCAAAGCTATTTGACTAAATATAAGAAAACATTCGTATGACTTAAGTAGTAAGATTTTAATAAATTAAGCTTGCTTCCTCACAATTCTTTCTATTTATAGAATTGGAAACGGGCAAACAATATAAAAATAATATTGTTAGAGCTTGATTGTACAAACAACCTCATGCGAACCACAACCATGAATGTTTCATAAAAAAAATGGAATGTACATATTTTAGGGGGTTTTATAGATGAAAACCTCTGAATAATAAATAGAAGGGAGTGGGTAGAATAGGTCTTTTATATTAGTTTATCAAGGTTATTTGATTTTCTAGATTAAAAGTGTTATTTAAATTCATTGTTTTACAAAATGGAAATATATTATTTTAATAATTTGTGTTAAAATATTATTTTAAAAAATGATATTTTAATGTAAAAAACATTAAAATAATATAGTTTGTGTTCAATTGATTATTTTTTAAAAGTTAAAAGATTAAATGACATCATTTATAATTTAAAGGAGTAAATAACACAAATGATTTAATATAGAAGATCATGAAAGAACAAAAATTGAACTATCAATCAAAGTAAGCCTATTAAAATAATATTTTAACACAAAAATTATTAAAATAATGTAGTTTGTGTTTAATTGATTTTTTTTTAAAAGTTAAAGGATTAAATGATATCGTTTATAATTTAAAGGAGTAAATGACACAAATGATTTAATATTGAGAATCATGAAAGAACAAAAAATTGAACTATCAACCAAAGAAAATCTAATTTTAGCCTTCAAATCCATAATCAGTACACAATTTAGTCTATTAATTATATCATTAAAAATTTGATATCCTTACCTCTTTCAACAATTGGAGGTCATATTTATGATCGACATTATGATATGGTAGTAATACGCGTGATCTTATCCTTGACTCACGGATTCGAACAATATTAAATACCATTTATTTTATAATTTTATGATCCCGATGTTTGAATAAAGTATTATTTTGTTATAAGATTTAAAATTTTTAAAAAATCACAAAAATAACACTTTTAAAACTTATAATTATAAAAGAATAATTTTTTATTTTATTTCATATTTCACTCATATTTTTTACTATAAATGACTCTTAAAACTTATATTTACAAAACAGACGAATTAAGATTAGGGTTCTATTTATAGTATCAAAATAATAAACTAGATACACTAATTAATAAAATTTTAAATATTAATTTAATTATTAATTATGATAAATATTATTATAAAATTTAGATAAATAAATATTATTTTAAGAGAATAATTTGAATCTAGATAAATTTTATTTTAAATAATTATTATCTCTATTTTGCATCATTAATTTCTTGACTTTCTTTTACCTTGTACAAATAAACACATGTTTTTATTACAAAAAAAAAAATTCCATATGAAAACTTCCAATTTGCCATGTTTTCACATCGAAAATTATTATCATTTTTTGTTACATTTTTCTTCTTCGATGCACATCAAGATTTTTTTATTAAGTGTGCCTTGTGATTATTACAACAATTCTTTTACACTACATAATATTTTTAGGATTAAATGATTGAAAGCTTATACAGGTGGTTTAAAGGGAATACGAATGCTAAAAAATATGCAAATTTATACTCTCATAAATTATTATAGTACATCATACACAAATTTATACTCACAAATTATTATAATATATCACGTGATAAAATAACTTTAAAAATAATGAAATTATTCATTTATATAATTAGTTAGTGCAAATTTATGTGCATTTAAGGAAAATATTTTGAAAAATGTTTGAACAAAAATCATTTAAGCCAAGCATTTAATTTAAATGTGTAAGAATGTAGTTTCAGAAAAATGATTTTAGTTAAGGGTAATAATTCCAATGTGAATTAAGTAGGCACTTTAATAAATAATTTTAGGATCAATTCTCTCGGAAACTACACTAACAATTCTCAAAAATTATGAAAGCAATTTTCATGATTTTCAAAGGGTATAGATATTACCGCCAAAAAAAAATTTGTTGGTCACATTTCATTTCATTAATAACTTTATTTACTAATAAGAGTGATACTACAAGTGACATTACAATGTATTAATTGTAAAGATATAATAGACCTTTCACACTTTTATTGTGTCAATTACTTTTGCAATTGTGGCAATATTATTACTATTTCAAATACCAGGTAGTTCGGCCACTACTTTCAACCCAATAGAAAAACAAGTCCGAACATCCATGCCTAAAAGTTTTGAGAACACAAATCACAGAAAGAACAATACTGATATTTAAGAACCATCACTCTTTTCAATCGTAGTTTTTGTTGAACATTAGCAATAAGATTGCCCAATATATGTTTTTCAAAAGAGTTGAGACACAGCCAGCGTCTATAGCAAACCATTATATTTTACACGTACCATTAGTTTATTGGGCATGTACACAAACTTAGGTCTTCACATTGTTGTCCCAACTCGTTCCTTCTTGCTAGGGTTTCAGAATTCCCTATCAGGGAACAATATAGGAGCAACTACAGACCAGATGTACAGAGCTGCTGTGACCCAACTAGTTACGATCCTTACCCACACTGATGGCCAGCCCACATCTACCAGCTTCCCACTCTCACCAACTGAGGTCGACCAGCCAGTCAGAAGCATTGCTGAGTACATGCTAGCAAGAGAGAAAATGAGGTGGAAGAACGAGTATGAATATGTTACTGGTTTAGCCTTCTCTTTATCTTCCTGCTCATCTGCTTTGTTATCCAGTGGAAGAAGAGGCTTCCCAGCACCTTCAACAGGAAGGTAAAAAAAAAAAAAATCAATTTCCAATAAAGAAACAATTGTTTATGACATCAAAAAGAACTTCATAGGGATGCAAAGTACCATTCTTCCCTAACAAAATTACTTCAATAAAGAGGAAGTTCTATCTTACAACCTAATATATCCACCTCTATAGATTCGGGTGGTTAACAAAACAAAAACTTTTTTTGGGTGAGATTGATATGGGAAAAAAACTAATGGTTAATACAGGCTTAGATGTATCTTACAGAGTTTTGTACGATAGAAGGAGCAATAAAGAAGCATAATATTATTTATTAAGAATAGAAGTTGCGCATTTTAAATGTCTTACCTGCACGAGGTGAACTTGGTGGTGATGACAGAAGACTTGTAGAAGATCCAGCACGGACAGCAGAATAGACAACAGATAGAACAGTGGTAATTAGACCAAGGCTAAGAGTCCCTGTAGAAACAGCTTTGGAGTGGTTGTGAAGACCATTACATTCGTACTCCCTAGGCTCACTGGATAGTGCACTGTAACACAGGTATGCACAGTATAAAGATATAACAGATGCTGGTAAGATGCTGCCATTGACCTGTTTAACAACATCGTAATGATAATTGGGTCAAGAAAATATATTATGATCCTTAAGGTTCAACAAAATAGAAGCAACTTATGAAGTTATAGCAGCCATGACAAATCCCCAAATCAACTGGATTGGCACATTTGGTGGCCACATTCATTTTAACACTAACACAAAACATAATGGTGCGGATACATTTCAAATGCAGGCCATCTAGCAATAAAAGAAAAAGGGGCAATCCATTGTAACTTCTAAATATGAGCTTGTAAATGATTTCGTCTATGTATTCTAACATTACTGGCAAACATAACCAAGTATCCTAACATTGTACTAGGGTCCAAGTAACATAGCCAATGCCAACTTAATATCTCTATATATAACTATTTTTCTCCTGGAGAATAACAAAATATTCAGCTTTTGAGATAACCCATAAGTGCAACAAAAAGTTATTTCAAAGTTCAAAGAAATTAAACTTACAGCAGGGTGTAGTGCAACTATGCCAAAGATGAAAGCAAAAATCAAACATGTGATAATGAAGAAAGTGTTGAGCCCACAGTCATGTCCAGATGGTGTGAACCAGTGGAAGAGAAGTCCAGAGAAGACAAAGGTTGCCACATAGCAAATGAGCGAAACAACAAATAAAGCAATGTACCTGTAAAAAAAAGGTTCTGCAAGTTAACATAAAATAATCACATGAATATGTTAAATACAAGAGTATAATCATAAAATTTAAACTAACCAAAACTGCTCGTCATATCCAACCCATGTATCATTCCATCTGTGAACAAAATCCAACAGAAGTACAACTTGAACTAGAAGAAAAAGTCCAGAGCCGAACTTTGAAATTGACTCTGCAATTTTGTTAGTTGTCATGATTAGCTTCAAATATAATCATTAATTAGGGCATCTGCTAAAGATCTATCTCGTTCGTTCTTCTATACAATCAAACACATCCTATGAGCCAATGACAACAAAATGTAACTTTTTTTCTGCAGCCAAACACAGCTAATAAATTCAAGCATCCTAAATCACTAATTGATATCTTTTGGCTACATAGATCAGGGGGAGAAGAATGTTCTGAAATTTCATGAACCAGAAAACTATTTTTCCCAGAAAGAGAAGACATAAAATTTAACAAAAGCTCCTCTTAGAAGTTGAAAGATTAAAAGGAAGTTTTAGTGAGAGGAGACACAAAAAGCATAAAGAATAATAGACAAAAGAAAAGGTTAAGATCATGGTATCATGACCTAACCTAGATGCCTTGGTAAGGAATTCAACATCTCATTGATTTTAATTGAATCAACATACTATAAAAATATGATAGAAAAGTTGATGGTACAATAAGGAATTTCATATCTGGTATACCTTAATTGTAAATTTTGTGTATAATTATCTTAAAACTAATCAGATCAAGAATTATGACAAGGTGCAATATATAACACAATATACCATGCTTGAATGCTTATGTAATACTATGGAGCCCCAAGGAACAAACTGCTGACAGGAAAAAGTACTCACCGTAGAAGCTGATAATCTCGTTTGGCAAGAAAAACATAAAGATTACCACAAGGCACCAGCTAATAATTTTCACCATCCATCCACCATGGTGTAAGCTATCACGAGGATCCCTCTGAGTTTTCACACCAGCCATTATGATTGCAAAGATAGTGAAAAAGACAAAATTCCCCAAGCTAACACGCAGCACTGCGTCAGTTTCAAACCACTCTCTACTTGGTGTTTGATGAAAATGATTAATCCCTGCATCAAACAAATGCAAAAGAAAATAAAAATTATAGGACAAGATGGAAGTGCAAAGTTTGAAAGGATGATTGTATGCAAGTCCTAGTTAGTATTATAATAACTAGGATCAAATGTAGCAAAATCACTATTTCTATCATCTTCTGACTAGATATGTTTTTATCATCTAGTAGTTCGTTCTATCAACTCTACAAAAAGTTAGTTTTTAAAGAGAAAAAAAATTTGGTTTACCAATAGTTTTTATTCTAAGAAACAAGACAGCTTGAAAATTTATAAATCAAAACCAACCAAATCAGATGAAATCTCCCAGACATGAAGGATGCTTGCAAGCTACAAAGTTGAGTATCATGTACACAGACACAAGTGAAACAGATTGTAAAACTGTACAAGTGAACCCTTGACTAACATCAAAAGACATATCATAATTGTGAGGCTAACATGCTTTGGATTTCTCATTTGACAAAAGGGAGAAGAAAATATATTATGGTACTAACATGAAAACATGTAGGCGTGAAAAAATATAGAATTTCAAATAAATAAGGAATATGGGATATTTGAATACTATACAACATAACAACATAGGAATAAATTAAGAAATTAACGTAAGAAATAATGGCTAATCTAACAATAGAATGAAATAATCTATTTTTTAGTTCTTTTTTGTTATTAAAAGGTCTGCTCTAAAAAAAGGATAAGAAGAAAATGAAATGAGAAAGAAAAGTGCAATTCATAGAAATGCAATCCAGATCATAATGAAACATCCCTCTGTTTTACTTCAGAAAGGAAAAACTAAAAAAAAGGAAAAAAAGAATATAGAATCGCAAGGGCTTTAGCGACATAGATATGAAAAGCAATCCACCCGCAGGCAGGTAAGGAAAAAAGACTAGCTTATTCAACGCTAAAGCCCTTCACTACAAATAATCAAAGGGGTCTGTGTATCCATTTGTTGTGTCGCTTATTGGATTAATATCATTGATATCGGTTTTAGTTTTTACAAACAACTTAACCAAAAAGCATTGCTAGAAGCTTCTTAAAGTGCATCAACTTTAGATTTTAACTCCTATGGATCTTAGGTGAAATTGGATGTATTTATGTTGATTGAGAGATTTGCAGTAATAGAAAGGTTTTGTCACACGAAAATAACAAAGTATGACTTAAGACTACTTTGATATCTATTTATGAGTGTCAGCAGTTTTTTTGGAAAAAAAACTTTATTGTGTAATCAATTAGACTTAGGACTTTGTTTTCAAGACTTGATGATTAAACTAATACGAATGCAATGATTGAAAAAAGCATGACGATGAGGTACATTACATAACCTATCACACATAATAAGTTTGGTGATTTTTACTTGCTTGTTATCACACTTAGAATGAATATTTGAAAACACTTTTTCACTGCTTGATCGACAATAGGTTGATCAATCAACTTGGATCGAGCAAGCATCGATCACACTTCGATCTAAATTTCTGTTTGAATTATAAAAAGGTGAAACTTGGGCAGCTTGATTGGTCAAGGATAAATCACATTCAATCACAAACTCTCGAGTTACTTTTTCAAATATTGAATTTACACTTATTAATCAATCAAGACATGTCTTGATCAATCAAGGTCCCTTGACTGATCAAACATCAATCACATTCTCTCGGGTCACTTGTTAACTTTTCTCATTGCTCCTCTTGCTCGATCACAAATGGTCGTTGATTGAACAAAGCCTAGCTTGATTGAAAAAGCACGAGCAATTTCAAAAATAAACAATCCAATTTTACCTCTTTTTCATGCGGCTTTCACCTAAGGACCATTATACCATTTTCAAACATATTTTAACTTATTTTGTGAGGGATACTTTGGTCCATGTTCTAAGGTCCACTGTTGTAAAAGGTTATTTTAAGGCTAGCCTCAGGTGCTAAATTAAGGCTTCGTATTTTTAGTTTGAGGCGCCTTAAGACTTTTATGCCTTAAAATGATTGAAGCTTTAGCCTCAAATAGTTAAATTGGTTCATACGTTACCCATAAAATCTTATAATCTTATAGACAAACGTGATTAGAATTGCTTCCATAACATTCTTTGATCTTCCTTCACCTATCACCTTTCTGTCCTTTGCCTCCGACAACTCCAGATTTTATAGCAATTAAATTGTAGTATTGCAAGTCACATTACCTCTTATTTCACTATTTATATTTATATTTTTCTTTTGCTTCAAATTGATATTTGGAAAATATAACCATAACTTATATTATTTACTTTGTATATTTTATGGTTATTTTTATAATTGATTGCTTATATTAATATTTTAACATTATTTAAAATTAAAGTTTGAGTTATTTTCTATGATATATATTGCTTATTAGATTAAAAATTGTTTTTATTAATATTTTAAAGGCAAAGTTTGAGACTTCCGCCTCGAACTGCTTCAAGGCTTAAGCCCTGCTTCCCTTTAAAGAAAATGCCTCAATACTTAAAATAATCATCTACAACATTACTAAGGTTGTTTAATTTTTTAAAATCTCCTCTAAACAAAACTTACAAAGCATTTCTATTCACCACACTTTTCATACTTTCAAGGTTTTTATGCTCGTCTCTGTTTGAAGGAAAGTGATTTCATATCTTCTCTTATGCATCTACTCTATTTAGGTTTACATATTTTACATTCATATTAGCTTGTTGTGTGGTCATGTTCATATGAATCTTATACCTAGATTGTAGATACCATGATTGAGACTATGGCATTCACCATGTTGTTTGAGTTTCCTGATTGCTTCCAGTTCTATTGTAATTGTTTATGAAGATTAGGTTAGGATTATTCATTGCTAAATCCTGCTAGGACACGCTCCACACTGTACTAATAATTTCAGGTGCTCCTTGAACGGATTCGATGGTTCGTGTGACTCGAACTTACTGGAATATTGGTTTGGATCCTACACCTACCTTGTGAATGTTGTGGACTAGAATGACAGATTGTAAATAGAATACACTAGGGGTTTTATTAGTGTAAAGGAAGTCTAAAACCTCTCTGTAATTGAATATTAAATTTCATAGTGAAAGATTAGGTAGTATGATTTTTATAGGTCATGTTGGCCTAGGTTGTTTCCATCTAAACATCGTTTTCAATCTTTTATTTTTTGCATTTGTTCATATACACAATTTCATATCTGCCTTGTGGTATTAATTCTTCAATTGGTAATATCTGCTGAAATAACCCTTATATTTTTCAATAACTAAATTAAAGGGATCCTTGAGCTTGGCAATGAATAGGGAAAAATATATAAAAAATAAATAAATTGAAAAAAAAGGTCTAAACTAAATAAAAGACAAAAAGAGCTAGAAATATAATTGATCTTCTACTGTCTGTACAGAAAGTAAACGATTGACAATATGGAATGGTTTAGAATATCTTACAAGGAATCTTTTCCAAGAGAGGGGCAGCGACCTCACGCAAAATCCACGAGACGATCAGAGAAAGGGCAAAAAGCCCGCAGTAAGCGATCCTAGCCGATCGCCGACTTATACCCGACACCACTGTACGGCACGCGTCGCACGCACATGCCGCGCAACACGATGCTAGGCACGAAGCTGCCCACATCTTCTTCCTCTCACTACAATCAAAATCAAGTGAATTTCAATAGAGGGATTACAATAATAAATTATTCAATTAAAATTGGAAATTGAAGAACCCTAATTGATATTCAGTGAAGAAACTAAAGAGGAAAAAAATTCTCAGGAACCTTGTAGATTGAAGAGTAGAGGTAGATGGAGGTGGAGGTGGAGGATCAGATTAGAAAAGAATTTGTCTTCCGAATTACACGAGAGGTGAGGACTTGATGAAAACGCAAAGGCCGTTATTCCAAATGTGCAACAATTGCGAAGTTCTGCTTTTGTGATAGGACTTCTCAAACGTACTGTTCCCAATTCTGGTTATATTCAGCTAGCGAACCTATAAATATCACTATTAATAGGTGCAAATATCCTATATTATATAAGGTTTTATCTTAATAATATAATTTTTTTCCGTCTAAAATATCCTTTTTAGTATTTTAGTTTGGCTATTAGCCTCTAAAAATTTTGTAATTATTTAATTTACATAATTTAATCTCATAATTATTTAAATTAATGGTATTATAATTTTTTTAAATGAACAAAAATTTCATAATTTTTAAATTAAATAAATATAATCCAGTTATTTATAAAAATTAATATTAGTGTATTAAAATATATATTTTTTATATTTTTAATAGATTATAAGTATTTATTTTAATAAATTATAAGATTAAAATTATTTAATTTTTATAATAATTATACTAATAATACATAACTCATAAAATATGGGATTAAAAATATTTATTTTAAAAAATTATGAAATTTTTAAATTTTAATTAATTTTTAAAATAGAAAATACTCCGTTAAAAAACAAAATGATATATTTGGAAAATAAATTAGTTAATATTTAAAAAATATAAAAATAATACCAATATCTAAATTAAGATATTAAAATAAAATACTTTAATAATATGAGATATTTAATGTATGTGGTATAGTAAAAAATAATAAAATTTTAATATTTAAATAATATAATTGAAACAACAAATATTTCTTATTTTATGTATCATCATCAAACTAATTTGTTACGTTACTTAGTATAATAATATGACACTTTAATTAAGTTTAAAAAATTTGATTAATTTTCAAGACACAAGCTATTTGTACACTACTCATTTAAGTAATTAATAAATTATCTTTAAATATTAATTAAAATAATTTAATTTTTTTAAAAAAAATTGTCATTAAAATTCAGAATTTATCACTCCATTTTACATTATATTTTCATGATGCCCTAAGATTTTTAATCTGTTAAAAATATTTTTAACTTTGTAGCTTGGATAGTGGAGGAACAATTATAAGCTTCATAAAGTGTTAAATTGAATTATTGAAGAAGATGAATATATAAGTAATTTTATTTTGATTATTTTAAAAATTTATCTATTTTATTAAAAAAATTCTATAATTATATTGGCTTAATTATAATTACAAATAATACTTATTTAATATTTTTCTTTAACTTAAAATGTATAGAATTTTCCAATATCCTTAGGCCTAAGTAATTTTCCATTTCACTTTAGATGAATAGCAATATTCTTGTATTATTTGTTTTATTTTGTTTCGCAGTCATGTGAATAGAGGTTTGTATGGTTTGTGTTGACCAAGTATAAAACGTAAGAATTTACATTTATCTCGCACATTATAATTTTTGCACTCATAAGAAACGTTTTCGTCCTTCTCTCTATGCCTTGCCTATTTGGGATGTCTAATTTCTTATAATAAATTTTTATTACTAAATTAATATTTTTAACTATAAAATAAAATATTCTGATATATAAAGCATTCACTATTTTAAAAGTGTTAAACTATTAAAATATAATCATACTTTAAACTTTATATTATTATGTTTAATTGCATAATAAATAAATATATTTGAAGTGTTTATAGAAAAAAAAAATTCATATAGTATCTATACTCTACTTCACCTCTTCAACATCCGTAATAAAATTCATATAGTTGTTAATACATTTTAAGGAGGTACGGACACAGAAAATTGTACCTGTTTACCTACGAATTTAATGATAAAATTCACTCTTTTTTTTTTATTTGGAGTCAAATTAAAATCAAATCAATTATCACAAAATTTCATACATCTATATATTATAAACAAAATTTAAGGGAGAGAAATTTCAGACATTTTTTATTAGCTTCGAAATTGATTTTTCTTTTTAAAAAAATAATTATTTTCGGATTGATTTTTTTAAAAAATTCAGATCATCTACAAAGAAATATTAAGTTGCTATGGTTATATCTTATACACACGTTCCACGATATCCATTCCAGAAAGAGTAATGTACTATCACTACTCACATACTACCATTGATATAGAAAGTTGTGATTAGACAAAATATATTTATCATATACATCTAGCAATAAATACATAATATCGAATATTCAATCACTATTTACCACGTAATTGATAATAAATATCATTTTTCCTTGGAGAAAAGATTTTAGTTTCATCGTGATGCTATTTTCTGATAATACAACGGCCTCTTTGTCAAACACTCAAATAGATAGAAGGAACTCAACATATTGAGGCTATAAAGAATAGAGACTTTGTATAAACTTTATTATATTCCCAACCTCTTCACGCCACATTCTGAACAAAATTTAGAAGTCTCTCTCAAATATGGGGCTCCACATTCGTCACAGAACTTTGCAGGACCGGATGGCTGCAATTAGAAATAGTGAGGGCTATCAAAGCTAACAGGAAGCAGAGAGGTACAAGGAAAGATAATAAACTTTGATTACAATGTGGATTCATTAAGATGTGGATATTTGCATTTAATATAAAGTAAGAATAAGGAAATGAATAACAAAGATGAAATGACTCAAAAATTTATTTAGGTTTAATTGAAGTACGACCAAAACTGCAGATAGATATTTCAAATCCTAATTCAAACTCACTCCTTTGCTAAAATCGATAATGTTTAAAAAAAAATCATCAAAAAATTCTTTTTTTAGCAATTGCAGTTCACATGAATTAATGTTGGGTCAAATTATATACTGTTTGAATGAAAAGAGTGAAAAGTGAAAATCTGTATTTTTCTACTATTATGCTGACATAGACCTTAATTGATTGAATTACATCGAAACGCAGTATTACATTGACATGGAAAAATGGAAAAAGGATAAGGATAAAACACAACCAAAATGAAAGTTGAAAGTAATATACTAAGGATTTAGGCAACATGAAAATAAACCTTACCAGTATGTGCAATCGCCCTCCAACATGGCCGCCTGTAAGTGGTTGCAAACAAGCAACGTGCTGTGATATAGTTGGGGAGTGGTGAGTATGGCCAATTTCAGAAAGGTGTGATTGGGGAGCGCATTGCTGGTTTTGAGGATAGTGTGCCGCATGTTGACTTTGTTGGATGGGCTGATGATGATTCTGGTGAACCGGATGAAATTGAGATTGGTGCAAAAGTGGCTCATTGTGATGTTTGCAAGGAGATGTCTGCTGCTGATTTTGAGGCTGCAAAATAAATTGAAGGAAAGGTTAAGTATATTAGTCGAGCCTTGTGAAATTATTGAAGCAAAAATTTTAACTCTTCACTCACAGAATGGAATCCTTGTGCAGTAGCCAACATTGAAGAATTATCATTCCCAGGAAAATTCTGAAAGGAATAAGAATAACGTCAGAGAACAGAATGAACTTTTATAAAATGATCCTGACTGTAATTAAAATAAAACCCTATTTCATCCTGCCATATTTAATTTTGGTGATGATCTGATCTAAGAGACTCAGACCAATGCAATTAAAAATCAGCTTTGGCATATATTTTTCCTTGTTAGAATATTAATAATTAGTTCTCCTAAAAGCTTAAATTGAGACAGATAGCAGTCTTATTATATATTATCTTTGGGTCTTCACACTCTTCCCACTTGATGGGTCGCACATGTGGGACATAAATTAATGGATTTTCACTTATAGATTGAGTAAATATTTTTAATGGGCTCTCCTTCGTAAGCTGAGTATTTTTAAAGGTCATCAAGTAAAAATATAAATATGATCTCACTGACTTAATAAATAAGTAGTTATTCGAAGGCACAACAAATGGCCATCAATGGGATCTCATTGACTGAATATATAAATAGATATTTTGAGGAGTCCATAAAGGAGGAAAAAAATATGAAGTGGGCATAAAGGAAAGAAGGAAAAGCTCAAAGGTTTGACATAAACTATGCAAGTGTAAATATAGGAGTTTGAGAGATTTGAAGCTAGGACTTCTTCGCTACAGTGTTAGCAAGCAATTCCCCAAAAAAGATTAAGTTGTCAAGAGATTGTTAAATCTTCTTATATGTTATATTTTGGATCTTTTAAACACTATTCTATTTAATCCTTAAGAGAGTCTATTAAAGAAATTAAATAAAAATCAAAGGCCCACTTGCAGCAGTGGAGCAAAAACGACTCAACAAAGTTTTTCCCTTTTTAAATGGAACTCATTCTAACTGTGATGGATATTTTTTTATGGGCAGAATTATAAAAAGAGAAGGTACAAATTGGCCAAGATAATATGTTAGTTCATAAAACTTGGGAAATAAACTAGGTATAATAATACGCATAAGCCAAGAAATCCTCTTCTTCAACAGGTTCCTCCAACCATAAAGCTTGAATTTCTGTATTTGGGTGCCAATCCAAACCCCTAATTTGAACCTTGCAACCTCTTCGGAAGAGAACAAATTGGCAAAAAAAATAAAAAATTAATAACATCTGCAATTTGTTGACCATCATCAACCACCTCCCCTGAATCCAACTCTAATTTTTATAATCATTTTCTTTTTTCTTTTTCCATTTGCCATTTGCAACTGTATAGAAACATTTTGAGTTACCATCTCATTCTTTAACCTACTTGACTTTTTCCTTTATCCTCCAAGAAAGTGCTTCCTTGTAAATCAAATCCTGATGTCTAATTTTCAACTCACATCTCTCATTCTTTAAAAAAGAAGTTACAATCCTTGATCCTTCGATTTATCTAATTCCCCAATTCCCTCAAGAATGCTATCCTTTTGAGTGCCAAAAGTAAGCTATAAACTTCGCTATATATTAAGACGAATTAACGCAAGTCAAAATAAGGCACAAGAAACTTACAGATAACTCAGGGATGTTAGACATAGAGTTTGAAGAAACACGCCTATACTTGTGTCGGGGGGAATAGAACTTATAGTCACTGTCAGAGACAGCTACTTCATCCCGACCAGTCAATCTTTTGAACCTGTAGTAAAAAGAAAAATGCTCATTAACAAAATAAAAATATAAAAAAAGTTGCTTTATAATTTGCAGTCATTATCTACTCAAAACATTTGGGAGTACAAATATAGTACATAGTCCTCATTCTTTACTATTTCAACAATTTAGTCTTCAATCGATGTAGATGACCAATTAAGTCCCCATTTATTTTTAAAAAGGAAAACTTAATGCCAAATTGTGCCATAAAGAAGACATGCAATTGGAATAGAATTTAGAGGAAGACAAACTAAGATCTCCAACTTACCACTCGGCATCTTCTATGGGTACACCACTCGGTTTTTCAACGATATCCAAACCATTGACAACGACAAAACGAACTCGTTTCTCTTCTTGTATGACCAATTCAGGAAATCGTGTCCTTGTCTCAAGAGAAGTTGCCAATTCTCTTCTTTTAAACATGCATGGTCCTATTTGAAAGATATGGCCAACAAAGGATTAGAAAAATATATCAAGAAAACAAAAAAGTATATAGTATAATCACTTTCTTTGATAATCTACAACAAAAGTAGAAAATGTGGAAAGTAGGTCAGCAATTGAATCATTGAATGCAAAGCACACACAAAAGATAGCTTACCTTTCTTGGGAAATTTCTTTGCTAGCCTTCTATACAAACCACCAGCAGCTTCAAGGGCTACACCAATTGTCTTGTCACGAATACCATTCAAGGAAGCAAGCCTGATATTTACATCATTCACTAAGGTCTCGTACATGTTTGCCACATACATCAAAGGCAAAGCAAACCTCGGATCACCTTCGTATTGAACCTCCCTTGACTTCCTTTTATTCAGTTTATCTTGACCGGAATGATCACCGTAATCAGCCTCAGAATCAGCAACTTCGATTACATGATCATTAATAAAACGGTCCACAATAATTTGCACAAATCTTGACCTTGCTGATTCGATAGGTGAGATATCTATCCCAAAGTTCAATCAATGTCAGTTAACTTAGTTGTATGATGATCACTCTAAAAAATTCAATGCAAAATTAACCAAACAGTTGCTCTTAAAAAATTCACCTTCAATAGTTAATATATCATAGGGACCCCGTGAAGACCCATTACTATCAAGCCTCGGGTGTTCATCTTCAACTCCTCCAACACCATGAAGTGGCAATGGATTCCTATATGATTCATGCATGCAGTCCTAAGAGCAAAAAATTTCAGGGTCAACTCTTTTAATAAAGGGTACAAAGAGAAATTTTATTTAAAATATTAATTGGTAATCATCTTGTTCAATTTTCATTTTTCTCTATACTTAACTGTGTTTTCAGTTGGAACGAAATCTTTTTTTTCCCTATTCAATGTAGCACTTTATCTTTCGCAGTTTATTTCAACCAAGTAAACTAACAGTGTTTTAAGTACCATCGTCAAAACAAAACACAAACCTTACGATTGAATGAAAAAATGCAAGTACCAAAAGAAATGAAAGTAACAAATTTAGGTAGTAATGAAGTTCAAAAACAAATGTGTTAAATCGAACAAAAATTTAAAGGTAGTAAATGATAGGAATACCCAAAATTATTTTCTTAAGTTCTAATAAAATATAAAGTATTTAGGAACAGAAACCATAAATAATCCTGGAAGTGAATGTAATGCAGCACAGAGAACAAAAACTAATAATATATAAGGCAAGAATATATAAAATTTAAGGATTTAGAAACAATAATTAGGGATAGGTAAGACAGAAAAATAGGGAGACGTTAGACAACAATTTCAATAATCAACCCAGTCTAACAAATACAACTGAGAAGGAAATATAGATAAGCATCCCATTAAGTAATGGGCTAGAACCAAATTAAATACAATCTAGTAAAAAAAAAATCCCAAAAGTTATAGATATCCCAAAAATCATAACTTTTATTTTCCTAATTTCCATCAGTTTGATAGTAAATGTCTGCAAGTAGATTCCAAATGAAAGTATAAAGATTAATACTGAAACCACTGAATCAAAACCATGACGGTACGACATACATTACCTATTACTAAAATCCAACCAAGCAGAAAACGAAAACGAGAAGCCTAAATGACACTGAGAGAGACTTTCTTCAGAGCAAAAGGAGTAAGCTAAAAATCCAAATTTGAGAATCGGAAACTGAGTCTGAGAGAGGCATCTTACATATTACAGAAGACGGAGATGGACTGATGGGAACGGCGAACCGCAATAGGGTGGGAGAGTCGATCGTGGAGGTATTGTATTAGTGAGGCGAGGCAATGGAGCTTAGCGACAACAGTGAGGATTTTGACTAACGGCTTTGTTGTGGGAGAGGGAGAGAGCGAAATTAGGGCAGAATGGAATACAATGGATTTGGGGCTTTGCACTGGGTCTCTTTCAATTTTTTTTAATACGCTCAATTAAGAAAATCATGTTACTGACGTGAATAATTTTAGTGCTTATTGCAAAAATAAAAATTATAAAATATAGGTTTTGCATTTTTTTGTAAATGAGTTATATTATTATTAAATATATATATAGAGACATAGTTGTCTACGGTCCAATTCGATTTGGAGTAAAATAAATTAACCAAATTAGACCGTTCATAATACTCAAATCGGATCGGATCAGATCGTTTGGCTATCCAAAATATTGTAACGAAACAATTTGGTCCGATTTAATTAACAGTTTAGAACAGTTAATAATATATAAATACGATACAATTTAATATGATATAATCTAATAGGATAAAGTCAAATATAATTCTCATCAATCATCATATATAAATATATATTATTGTTAAATACATAAACTTTTATTGAAATCTAAAAGTAAAACAGATTAGACATGAAGAAATAAAATCTAAATATCTCATTTATACATAATTCTTAACTATTATTAATCATCAATAATCAATGTAATGTCTTTAATAAAATCTATAATAAAATAAGATCACGTATCATTAGATAATAATATTTAAAAAATAAAATTAGAAATAATTTTTAAGTCTTGAAATTACCTAAATCAATATCTTCATAAATCTCTAGGTCATCATTGTATTTTGATTAGGCAACATAGTCATTAATGGAAGAACATAACCAATTTTGACTACATATTAATACCTCTACCATTTTAGGATTCAAAGAACTCCTAAATTGATCGAGAATACACCCTACTATGCTAAAAGTTGATTTTAATATAAATAGGATAAAACATTATTTATTTCATTATAAACAGATCGAAACAAACGTAATTATATAAAATTTTGTAGCTTAAATAACACATTATATTTTCTACTAGTAAAAAACATGTATGTTAATACTGATTGAAATCAGAAATCACATAATATTTTCTGCTTGATTTTTTATTAGAAATCAGGAGAAAAAATATATGAAAAGAACATGTTATTTTAATCACAATCACGATTGATGCTTATAGAATGAATAAAATATTAGTAATGTTGAGAATATGTAATTTACATTGAAATTTAAAATGATATTTATTATTATTTTTAATAAAATGAATGAAACTAATAATTCAAAGCAATATCAGAAACAGACAAACACGACGTAATAATAATTTTAGCACACACGGCTAGTGAATGAGAGAAAAAGAATTTGAGGGTGTCCAAAAACCCTATCATAAACTCAAAAAAAAAATCTTATCAGAAACTCATTTGAGGAAGCATTTCAAAAACTCAAAATAAAAAGCATTTCAGAAACTCAAAAAAAAAAACCCTATCATTAACTCAAACATATATCAGTCAGCTCACTACATACCTATTTCGTCCATGGATGACAGGACGCGAGGTGATTGGTTGGTGGTGGAGGCAACGCGAAGATGGCTGGGTGGTTGGGTGTTGTTGGAGGCGACAACGACTGGCTTAGGTTAGGGTTTTTTTGAGTCTCGCTCTCGCAAAGACACAGACATAGATGGGCACTGAAAATGAATTAAATTTAAGGAGGATAATGCGATTTCATAATATATATGATAACAGTTAATTAAAAAAATTAATTATTTATAATCAGATCGGATAGTTTGAAAATCGGTTTTACTTAATATAGATCGGATCGATTTTTCGATTTAAACCGATCCGACCCAGTTTATGGACACCCTTATACACATGTATAGTTCTACGTTTTTTAAAATCAAATATTATTTTAAATTGAATAATTGTAATATTAAATTTAAAATATAAAATAATTATTTATTATTATATGCCATTTTTTAAAATAATATTTTAATAAAAAAAATATAAGTGTAATTTTTAGCTTTTATATTGGTCCTAAAATTATTAAGTGTCGTTTGAAATAAGTTTAAAACATGTGTAATCACGACAATTACTTCGTATTATAATGATATATTTTTTTATAGACACTAAAATGGTGTAAGCTTCAACCCTAACTTTATATTGTATTTGTGAGTGAATTTAAATATGTAAGCATGTATTTATTATTTATAAAAAATATAGTCACCATCCTATAATTTTAATATTGGGCTTAGGTAATAAACCGTAAAACTTAGCACAAAACGTGGCATGAATTTTATATGTATAAGATTCTATTAAATTTCTCTTATTTTCTTTTCTATAATCTATTATTATTATGTAATAAAAGATAGCTTTGTTTTCAAATAAATATTATATTTTTTGTGTAATTATATTGTTTGATTTTTTGTAATTATTATTATTATTTTGAATTTGTTGAAATGTAAACTTTTTTATTAAACTTATAATTTTTTTTTAACAAAAGTAAGCCTATAATGCCTCCACTAATTCATCAGCCTTCATATTTTCTTCTAATATTTTCCTTATCATAGCTGAGAAAATAATTTAGGGATCTCTAATTATTTCTTAAGACTTGGCACCGTCTTATTGTTTATTTTTTGAATTTGTTTGGCACTCCAAAATGACAAAGTTTATTTTTATATCTTTTATATCTATTTGGAAACATTTTGTGTAAGGATTAATTTTCAAATGTTTTAACTGTTTCTTTATTATATCATGTATAAAAATAATTATTGTTTTTCAATGTCTTCGATCTTTATCTCTCTTTTATTTTTTTATTTTTCATATATTAATAAATATTAAAAAAATAATAAAAATAATATTATTTAAATTTATAATTATAAAAATAACATCATTATTTATATCTCATACATTTTTATTATTAAAGAAATATATTACATCGTTTTAATTTGAACCCGTCAAATTAGATGTTATTTAAAATTAAATTACGGTTATCTTGGTTTGTTAAATATTAAACAATATTTAATTAAAATCTACTTAATATTATTGAAATATTATTTTTATTGTTATAATTTTTAAGAGTATTATTTTAAATTTAATAATAGGGTGATATCTATCTAATTTCATAGGTGTTTTTAAAAGATTAAAATTTAATACCTTTATCTATAAAATGATTCCTATGTTATTAAATTAAATAATAACTCTATTTAATTCGGAGATTTAACATGTATCAAACAATGAGGGCAATTCTATCATTTTTTTTTCTTTCCTTTTTCAAATTCCCCTTTCAAAGAAAAAAGGAGAGGCATGCAACCTTTTTGGAAACCATACAATGAGGCATGAATGACACAAAGAGCCCATGGAAACTTGAGTCTTCCTTGGTGGTAACAGCAGCAATACAACTTGGATTGATCTTCATTATTTTCCGACAGAAAGGGTAAAAAAAAATTGAGTATAAGCTGAGAAAGAAGAAGATGAAAGAAAGGGGAAGTAAAAAAGGAAATAAAAAAACTAAAAAAATAAAATTTGAATGATAGAATTGTCCTTTATTTTTTTTATTGTAAATATAAAATCTTGAAATTAAATGAGTTATTGTTTTAATTTAACAATATATGAATCATTTTATAGACTATGATAAAGTTAGAAACCTTTGAGAATATTAAAGTTGGATATCATTCTATTAACTTAGATACCATTATAGCTCTATTATTTTTTTTTTGTAATTTCTCAGACCCTTTTAATATATAATTATTACAAATAATTGTATTTGATATTTTTATTGAATATTAAATTTATATTATTACTCTTAAATTATCATTTTAATCAAATTAAAAATAACAATTCATATAATTCATGCTTATTTACTAAATAAGTTAAATTTATTTGAATATTTTATGACCAAATCTTGTTTATATTGAACTAATAATTTTCATATCTCGTATTTTATATAAATTAAAAAATATATTTAATTAATATACATTGTTTTAAAGTAAAAATGTTTATAAAATATTTATTAAATTCGTTTAGATTGTAGGTATAGTATTCATTTATGTTATATTATATTTGAATTATTTATTAAATAAAAGTATACAAGTCTTATAAATATTATGTCAAATTAATTATATTTACATCGTGTTTAGTTTGTATAGTATTATTACAAATTATCACCCTTACTTTTCATAAAATAATAATTATTATTATATATTTATTCTTTATTAAAATAACAAATTAATTAATTATTTATTTATTTTAAAAATATTATTGATAATTTTTTTACAAATTTAAATATCACTTTTTATAATAATAGTAACTTAAAACAAAATTTATATTTAAATTACTTTATTTTTTTCTTTTCTTTTTACTTTATTGCTTGAATATTAACATTCCTAGAATAATCGATCATCTTCTTATATTTATTTGAAAGAAGAGTTGTCTCTCCTCTATTTATTTAAATATGTTCGTATGAGATTTTTTTATCCTCTCCTTTATTTGAATAGATTTAACTTTGATGCAGCAGGTTAGATATTGAAGAGGGTACTATATATGGAGACAGAGATAGATAGGTTTCCTTGGAGAGAGACTAGATACTCTTTTGATTAGTTATGAGATTCTGTTGTGAGCATCGTGACAGCTCTACGTACCTCGTCTATGTTGTTACAATAAGAATATTATTTTACCGTATCAAAATATAATATTTATATATATCAAAATATAATATTTATATATTTTGTTAAAATTATCTTAAAATTATTAAAAATATTAATAAATTATCGCTATAATATTATTATCGTTAAATTATTGTTTAAATATCTTTTATAATTAATATATGATAAAATATTGTTAAAATATCAAAAATATTAATAAAATTTATTTTTATATTGTGAATATTTATTTATTTATAATAGATAATCTAATTAGATAGTTTACTTAATTATTTTAAATTTTTAAAGTATTTATTTTATAATATTTTAAAAAAATATTTTAATTAATTCATCGATTTTTTAATTAATATAAATATTATAATTATTTAAAAATATATATATTAAATAAAAATTAATTTAAAATATAAGCAATTAGTTGTTTTGATGTTTTATAAAAAAAATTCATATTTTTTATTATAGAATTTTCATATTTTTCATTATTATTTTTCAAAGTGTTCAATGATAAGGATAATATTTTTTGATATTTCCTAAAAATTGTATTTTGATATAATTATTTCAAAACTAGGATGTACATTATTACAGTAACTTATCTTTTTAGTTCACATTGTGCAAAAAATAATGGTAGCTATCTAACATGCTATTACAAAAAGTTGAATTCTACCTATGTGTCTCACTGATATATTCATTCATATTTGAGCATATTTGAGTATCTTCATGTAAGCATAAGATGTCATTGCCCTTACTTTTTTTTTCTTTTTTTTTTTACTTTGTATGTTATTGCATTCCTCTTTCTATTTTAATGATTGATAGTTTAGATAATTTAGATTTATGAATATAGGCATCCAATATGTGAAGAAAAAAAGAGGAAATTATGTGTATGTTTTTATTGTGATAATTTATTTTTATTTTGATTTATATTCTGTAGAGTTCCAACTATTTTTCAGTCTCTCCCTTTTTTAGCACAATTAAAAAAATACTATTAATAATAAAGAGAGGTCACAATATAAATATAATTTAAAAATTATAAAAAAATATCATAATTGTCAATAATGATGAGAAAAATTATCAATAGTGGTAAGAAGAATTACATTAAGATAAAAAAAAATCATAAATACTTACTTATGTGACTAACAAAAAATCATTAAAGATTAACTTTAAATTTAAATTTTTGAACTTTTTATTATATAATACATAAATTTAATTAAAAATTGATGAATAATTAAGAATTAGTCTCAAACGTTTGTCTTAAATTTTTTGAAGAGAGTATTAATAGATTAAAAAATTATTATTATTTTCTATTAAAAAGTAATAATAAAAAATAGTTTGGAAGAAAAAATGTTATGTTATTGAAAAGATTTTGTTTTGAATGTAATTGTAAGTAAATAATAAATTTTATATAATTATAATGAATAAAAAATTAATAAATAAAATAAAAACTGTTTTATTAATAATAAAAAAATTCGGAAAATAAAAATTTGGCTTTTTGATTAGATCCACAAGACAGTTTTCGAAAGTTATAAAACATTATTTTTTTAAAAATTAAAAAATATTAACAAAAATTTAGATGATGTTGTTTGTATAATTATAAATGAATTTATTGAAAATGATAAACAAAGTTCAAATGTGTGTTTACATTGAGAAAATACATAAAATTATTAGTGATTCGATATAATAAAAAATTAATTATATATTTATCAACATATTTATCTTTTGTGTTATGTTACAAAATTCAACCAATTATTTAAACAAAAATGTTTCTATAAGAATAGTATATTTTGAATAATAATGTAATCCAAAAATAAAAAATTTTAAAAAGTTATTAACAATTTAATATTCACAAACTATAGTTAGTTTTTGTTTTCATTTTTGAATGAACATACTTGTTAGGAAAAAGATAGAAAATAGAAATGAAAATAAATAAAAATAAAATTATTTCAACATATTTTAAAATGAATCGATTTATAAAAGAAGGGAAAAAAAGTAGTCACTAACTTATTAGTAATTTTAGAGCAATTAAATAAATTTTTGCTTTGCAGTTATGGTTTTTTTTTTCCTTTCTGATAATGGATTTAGAGTGGTTATTTTGAAAAGAGGTAATTTATATATTAAAGAAGAAAAAAAAGATTGCCGAGTTGAATAAAAAATTAAAAGAATACGTACATAATTTAAATGGATTAAAAATATAGATATATCCTGTCAAGAAAATAAAGAAAATAAAAAAATCGGTGTTAAAAATAGAGAATATATATATATGATGAATA
The DNA here is from genome assembly GCA_030763125.1 of Hippophae gyantsensis. Taxonomy (NCBI): domain Eukaryota; kingdom Viridiplantae; phylum Streptophyta; class Magnoliopsida; order Rosales; family Elaeagnaceae; genus Hippophae; species Hippophae gyantsensis. The sequence goes on along the minus strand of CM061036.1, from coordinate 42,120,121 downwards.
TTACATTTAAACATAATAAAAAACTATTATTTTTGAGAAAATTCCTAGCAACAAAGTTTTGATATTTTGTATGAAAGAAATTACAAGAAAATCTAAAAATCATAATCTTTCATAAAATTCACCGCAACTAAATGATAAAATTTAATCTTTATTTAAGAAACATACACTAGAGAAACACTTGATCTAGGGTTTTAGAGACATTATTAAAAACAAAAATAAATCTTTATTCTTAAAAGAATTAAAATATAAAACAAAAGGTTCTAAAATTACATGTTTAGAACGTAATTACCCAAAAAGAAGATTTGATTTTTTTCGTAGAAAGAAGAGAGAGATTATTATTATTTTGCTTCTAAGATCTAAGTTTGGTATAACAATCTATATTTACTTAACAATAATTTTATCAGATGATTACAACATTAATTATCAGTAATAATTTGATTTTCTTTTGAAAGAATATAAAACTAATAAATAAATACTTTTAGAGTATAAATTTAGTTAAATTTATGAAATACGCATATGTTAATTTCTTTAGTCTTGGCCTCTAGTATTTCTTTCTATTCGAAGAATTAGAATTTGGTTTAAGAGTCTCACATTTTACACATATTATTTCATGTTGTGACATGTCCTTATGTATAATTATGTATAATTATTAGAAAGTGTTTTACATTATTATTGTTTTAGAGATTATTTATTGATTCTAAAGTAAATGATAATGTGATATTACTTTAATTAAATAAAATATAATATTAGTGTAATTTTTTTTAAAAAATATATAAATATTCAATACATGATATATATAAAATAATTTGACTGGTGTAATGAATATTTGAAATTGCTTGAAACAATTACAAACGATAACATTTTGCTTTGATGTTCGAACAATACATCATTATCAAACTCTATTTTCCTTTTTGCTGAGAAACCATTGGAATTTGATACGAGTAATAAGCTAGTCATAACATTTTGTGAATAAACAAATTTTAAATCTTACAGTAAATATTTTTATTTTCTCTATTGCTTTATACAATTTTAATAATTAATCAAGCTTGGATTCTAATTCAACTAAAACTCAAAGTTAAATATAAGTTCCAATATCTAGATACATTTAATAATTTATAACATAATTTATTATTTTTTAGAAAATAAACTTTATAATAATATTTAACTAATTTTGTTTATTCCTAATCAATGCAATTTATTCAGTTGAAAAATATAATAAAAGTTTTATTGGTCTAAATACAATGTAAAAGGAAAAATTAAAAATTACTTGAAATTTTTATAAAAATATGTGAAAATTTTACGCAACTTAATATTATTAAGTTGTCTACCACCGTGACTATTGTTTTCATTTCCCAAGAAAATGTCATTCGTTCAACCATATTTCAACTTTAAGAACATTTATCATCAACTTTTTATAGTTGGTAAAAAAAAATTAACTTAACCCTTTATTATTTATTATTATTTTTTTTTGGAGACAAATATTCAAATTTAGTTCTTCCAAGTAATTTAAAACAGTACGATGATATTGCAAAAATTATTATCGTTAAAATAATAATAATTAATAAAAAAAACTTAGTTTCATACAATTTTAAAATAAACTATGATGTTCGAGTGATTGGGGCTAATGGCACTAAAAATTCTTGTAAAGCGTCTAATTTTATTTCAAAAAAAAAAAAAATTAAAAAATCTGCCAACAACGCTTTCTACCTAAAAGGCTAAAACCAGTGTTTTCCTCCATTAAAACAGAAGCAGTATTCTCCATTTCTTGAATCGTCTCTTGTATCTATGTTTTGTCTTGACATTCCCAAATATTCAACCATGAATTCTTCCACATTATTGACATCATCATCATCACTGAAATCTATTCCCTATTCCTACTCCCATTTACTTCATCCCACAAAACCATTCCCACCTTCTCATCTCCGTTTCAACACCTCAAGTACTCACCTTGTCCATAGTTCCGATCTCTGTGTTAGAGCTTCTTCTTCTACTTTCTCAATCCAGAATAGATCTTGTACTGGCAAACCCACAAACCCAATTCTCCAAGATCTCAAACAGTGCGCCAAAGCTGCTATTCTCATTGGTGTTTCCGCCGCCATGTTTGCCAAGTTCTCCAACTTACCAGCCAGAGCTGAGCCACCTACTACTACCCTCGTCGAACAATCCCAAGACCTAATTCCAGATGAACCGTCTCTGCTGTCCGAATTTCTGGGTTCAAACTCGGAAGCCATTGATGCTCTGAAGTCACTACTCCAACAGAAGCTCGAAAACGGTGAGGATGAAGAAGCTCTAAAGATATTGCAGCGTTTGGTCTCTGCCCAACCAACAGAAAACGAATGGAAGTTCCTCATGGCAAGGTTGTACAACGAAATGGGTGATAAAGAAAATGCACACAAGGTGTTCGAAGAAATTTTAGCTGTCAATCCTTTGTCATTTGAGGCCTTGTTTGAGAATGCTTTGTTGATGGACCGACGTGGGGAAGGAGAAGCTGTTATCAAGCGTTTAGAAGAGGCTTTGGAGGTTGCTGAGAGAGAGAACAAAGTGAAAGAAGCTAGGGATGTGAAATTTATAATGGCCCAGATACAGTATTTGCAGAAGAATGTTGAGGAGTCTTTGAAGTTGTACCAAGAGTTAACAAATGAGGACCCAAATGATTTTAGACCCTATTTTTGTAGAGGAATGATCTACAGTTTGCTGGATAAAAATGTGGAGGCAAGGGATCAGTTTGATAAGTACAAGAAATTGTCTCCTAAGAAGTTTGAAGTAGATGGGTATTTGCGTAGTCCATTGTCAGGGGTTAAGCTATTTGGGTCAGATGAGAATTGATGATTGAATTAATGGTGTTTCAACTTTCAAGTGCTAGATGGATTGAAAACATAGAGGCTTGAGTTGATCATCTTTGTCAGCAAGCACGGACTGGACTTCTAATAAATAATGAGGTGATACTGATATACTTTGAATAATCTGTCCCATCAAAAAGGTCTTTGTTTAGTTTTAGATGAATAAAAAGTAAGGCGAAAAGTGTGTGATGTCTGAGGATTGTTAGAGATATGACATTGTTTGTTAAATTTTGTGACCTTCATAGTTATTGCATTGAGGCAACATTATAATTATAAATCTGTTTTTTTTTTCGTCTACTGTGTTCTTTGATTTGAGGCTGTGTGGCATTGGCACGAGTATCTATTTTATGCATGCAAAAACTCAAATTTTCCCCACTCTACTTATACAATTATGCAGTAGTTCACATCTTTGCAATTAGAATATATTCCTTACTGTAAACAGGGCATGAAGTGAACATATAATTGAGATTTTGCTAGAAAGCGGATGTATTGTTTGTTAACTTTCGCCTTTTTTACATTCCTCTTATCTTTTCAAGTTTTATAACTTTTAGGCAAATTTTCAAGTTTTATAACTTCTAGACGAATTTTCTAATTTTGTTGCCTTCATCCCTTTATTATTATTATTATTATTATCAAATTTTCTCCTAATTTAGCCTGGAAAAATGGATTTGTCATTTTTTATACTCACGATTACTAGTTGAGCAATGTTTCAAGCCTCGTATAGGAAAGAAAAACGACAATGATGCTCAATAAATCATAAGCAAATATCAAATGATGTAAAACGAACTCGTAATGGCAGGAAACTTCATGAATTTTCAATTTATAGTTTTACTACAGATGGTAAAGATTTTTTTTATGTATTTCTTGATTCGAATCTATTATCCACAAAGTATTAAAAAAATTGAGCAAAAATGAGCAATAAGATGCATTTGTTTTCTTCTTTTCTTTTAATATAAAAGAGAACTCTCGTTTTCTAATTTAATTTTCTTTTTCCCCTTTGGTGTGAGAAAAGTGAACAAAAATTAGTCAATGTAATTGTTGGTTTATAAAGTCTTTAAGTAAAACCCAAAAATGAAATATAAAGTCAACAAAAGCAACTATTAAAAAAAAATTATTGAAATAGATCATTGAATCTTCTGTTTCACTTGGTATATAAATTCAAGACAAATACCAAAGTATTAATATGAAATAATAATGTAGATACCACTATCGTATGCGACCCGTTGGAATGACTACAACTTGCACTTTATTTTGAGTGTCCATTAACTGAATTTTGTTGGTTTGGGATTGAAAGGTCAGGTAGCTATTATGATAACTATTTAGCCGAATTTATTTAGTATTGTGATTTAAAAATGAGTCAAATGAATCCAAATTTTTTAGGGGTAAAATTAAAATTTTTATTTTGAATTAAAAAACGTTTAAAAAGACCAGAAATCTCTTCCAAATTAAAAAAAAAACATTCACACAGCTCGCAATCCTTGACTGCATTAGCCATGGCAGGCTGGCTGTTCTGGTTCTGGCAGTGTTGAGTGAAACAGAGAGAGAATATGAAATTGTCACAGATTTAAGACAAGCAGGAACTGTATGCGTCATTAAGGAACGTTTAACCTAACATTCGCAAAAGGAGTATGCACATCCTAATGTCAAAATCTTCATGAGCAATAATTATACATGTTTGTAGTCTAGTTTGTTTTTGACTAAAATAATTATAGCATTCATGTCTTTCATTAGAGGCAAAAGGGAAGGACCTGCCAGTACAGAGAAAAATGATCTGAATTTGAAAATAAAAAAAATAAAAAAATTAGATAATCAGGGCAATCGGTTATTTTAATATACACGAAACTAGAATACAGAAAATATTCTAAAAACCCCTAAAATATAGGCCAATTTGTAAGGAGGCTTTCTCCAGTAGATGTTAGTTTTCCTCCACTATGGAACAACACCACAGATGTTGCGCAATCTGTAACTCCACCTCTCTCCATAGCATAAGACGTCTGAGTTAGCAAATCATCCGGATAAGTTTCAAAAACCAAATGGTGATTTTCGCCTGCTTCCACCTTCTCCATATTGTTCATTCCATTTCCTAAGCTCATTCATGCTTGTAGCGTCATATGCAACTGATGGCCCAACCTATATGTCAAAATCAGGCATCAGCACCAAATATTTCAATTATGTGTACCCAATACAGAGATATTCAACTAAACGTTTAAAACAGTATATCACACTGTTCATAGGTGTCTTTCAATTTGTAAATAGCAGCCTCTTAAAATGACAAATTTATGTTATTTCAGGGCCTTTTAGCTTGATTAGCAAGCATTTTAAATCCCCCCCAAGCTTAGAAGAGGCAGTTGTAATTTCACCAAAACGTGAGGATTAACAGTAATTTTCCCTTTTATAAATAACACATCATATCCTCAAACATCTCCTTACAAATAGATAATACTGTTCTATTTTGGTTACATACATTGCACCATGCTAACACCTACCCCTGGTTGGGCCTATTGCCGGTTGTACATTGATTGAATATTAGAGTCCTAAGAACGGACCAACTCATTATCATGCATTCATGCTACATGCATATGTAAAAAATTCAGCATCTCATGGAACTTTCAAGCTATAGATCTAATCCTACAAACAATTTTTTTTTTTTTGGTTATAATCTATATAGGACAAATTGGTTTTGTAATTGTAAGCCAAACTAAGCTATCATTTCTTTAGACAATTGATGCAATATATTGGCTACCCGTATGATAAATATGGTCTAGTCCTCCAAAACAAACAAGACAAATCAAAGGAACACGATTATAATTCAAAATAAACACATAATATTTCGTACTTTGGCCTTTGACTGAATAAAATCATCCAGCTTGAGCCGTCTTGTTCCTGAAGCCAAATTAACATTGTTCCCCTGTATAGTAGGAAGAAAAAAAATCACATAAAGAACAAGTCATTAGAATCTTCAACGGTTGGAGAGCAAGAGTAACATTATACAGGTAAATAATAGTATCCATACTAAGAAAAAGTGATGAGGTTTATTTTGGGAAAGGTGAAAGAGTGTGAGCAAAAGCCTATCATTATCAAATTACGTGCCTTACAAATATGCAACTCATAGGGTTTCTCCCGTTCCAAATTGGGCATGTCACCTCAACTCCCCAACCTTTAATAAGATACTTATACTCAAAAGTTTGGAGTAATTTGATCCCATCACAACAACCACGCAAAAGTCATGTCAATACGATCCTATATCATTTCCTAATCACGGTTATATTATGTTACTTGGAATCTTTATATTTCGTGAAGTACCCGTGTCTAAACGATATGACATGAACATGGGTATGGATACTTGAACACTCTGATTTGGTGTAAATATACCAAAAAAAAAATTAGAGAAATTAACGTGTCCGACACCCAAATATGTATCCAAAATTTACGACTCTCGGTATTCTAAAAGAGTTCGAGTAACATAATAGTTACGTCATTACGCTGGTCGCAACTCAAAAAGTAGTGACAAGCTAACGCCATAAAACTTTTGATAAGAGTAAATATAACTGTGCATGTAGGTCCAATTTAACAGCCACACAATGGGGGAAAAAATCAAGAGTCCAATCCTCATTTAACCATGTAATTTCTAAAACAAAAAAGATGCATAAACTCTATGTTGCAACTCTTAACTCGTGGAATGCAATCCCAATTATAAGGATGAAATGGTATTAATTATTACTAATGCTGTAAAATATACAAAACTAGAGAAATTGAGAAAGCACAATCACTTCTTTCTATTTTCCTCATACGTACATTTTAGAGGGGGGCAAAACACTTGCATCGTTATTGTAAAAGGAAGCACTAAATAGAGAGCAATTGTATTGCACTGTTTCTTTTACACAGGTTATTCCCCTCATTTATAACTACACAGTAGTGTTTTGCATATTCACTATTTGTCCCAAAGCAAAAGTACTTGAATGTACCCATGAATTAGAAACACAATTACTCAGCATCATAGACCAAGCCTCCAGATCAACTCGACAAAATATATGCAAGGAAAATGAAAGAGCATTCGCAAGACTAAGAACAGGATAAAGTACACATCTAACAAAGAGACAGGAACCGTAAATTGGATATTATAAATAATTGTCCAAAGAAAAACTTAGGAAAGAAAAATTCAATTTTATCTTGAAATTAAAACACTAAATATGGGGAAGCACAGGGGCATTACCTTCTTTTCACACTCTAGAAGTTCTTGCACAGGTCTATATGCAGCAGCAATACAGAGATTCTGAAAAAGAATAACAATCATATGATAAAAGGCACTCACTTAAAAAAATTAATATATGGTGCATTACCTTTAGATCACTGCCAGAATATCCCTCGGTTTCTTGAGCAAGCCTATCAAACTCAAAATCAGGGATCAAATTCTCTTGTGCAAGAATTATTCTCAAAATCTTCATACGATTTTCAACATCTGGTAAGTCTACATATAACCTACACAACCCAATAAGAACATGACAATATTAATTTCTTGCTTTCGTTTAGTGACCCACGCTTTTTCCTGAGGTACCATAGAATATGTTTGATAATTCAGAAATGAAGTGTGACTGATTCAGGCCTCATGAATTGACACCTAAATAAGAAAACCACCACACACTAATAATCTAAAAGTCCAGATACAGGTCAGACCTTCTTGGTAAACGACGAATAACAGCATCATCAAGGTCGAAGGGCCGATTGGTAGCACCAAGGAGAAGTATTTTTTGGCTATCCTTTGACCTTAATCCATCCCAAGCTGCCATGAACTCATTCCTCATTCTTCTAGTAGCCTCATGCTCGAAAGCACCACCACGAGCACCAAGCAAACTGTCAACCTATAATGTGAAACAGTGTCCTAAGTGATAAAGATCACACGAGAACAAAATACTAAATGAAAAAGGAACCGACTTTGCAAATTGCAGCAATTATACATAACTGATAATAGAAAAAAAAAGATTTTTTTTACAATAAACATTATAATATATTAATACATCTAATAATTACAAAAGCACAAATTCACTTAAAAAAAGGAAACAACAATACTACCAAATAATAGTTGTATGACCTATCCATTACAAAGTTCTATCACCTAACTATGATATACGAGCTTCCTAATTGATACTTGTGAGAAACTAAGGATAATCTTACAATTCTTTAGAAATTGGCACCATGAAGAACCAAAAAATAAAACTCGCCAACAAAAAATTGTTATCATAAAAATACTCTTCTATTCCTCTCCTTCCACACTACCCAAAGAACTGCTCTCACCCCACAGTAGAGCAGTCACTATGCTTTTTACAAAAAAAGTACCCACCTCATCAACAAATATAATAACTGGAGAGAGCTTGCCGGCAAAGGAAAATAGAGCTTTTGTGAGCTTTTCAGCATCTCCAAACCACTGTATCAATAGAATTGCAAGACATAAGTATATTTTCACAAATATAGTAATTTTTATAAGAGGAATGCTAAGGACAAACAAAATTACACCCATTTTAGCACCCACATTATTTAGATTTTGCCACGTATCAATATTATCAAGAAAAATAAATCATTTCACCAATTTCCAAAATAATGCTGACACATGACAGGATATAAAGAATATGGGTTCAAAATTGGATGACATTAGCATATCTAATTTTTATAAAAGGAAACAAAACATTCATTTCAATATTATAGATAAAAGGTACAAATGTAAACATTGCATGGAGATTGTAGCCAGAAAAATACCAAGCACATGTATAAAGTGATACAAAAGTAACATATCAAATTTGGTTATAATTAATTATGCAAGCTCGTGCTAAACTCTAAAGTTTAAATATCTTGGTATTTAATTGTAACATAACATCACAACTCCTTTCCTTCACCTATTGCAGGATAGACCAGGGAAAAGGTGACCATTACACATATATATGTGTGCATAATGTGGACCTGGGTTTTGAAGATGTGAAAAATAGTACCAAAAAGTAGATGCTTGAACGCTTACCTTTGATGTTAGTGTTGAACCAGTTATGCTTATAAAGTTGGCCCCAGCTTCTGTCGCAAGTGCCTTAGCAAGAAGGGTCTTCCCAGTTCCAGGAGGACCAAAAAGTAATATACCCTTGCAAGGCTGATAATAGATTTACTTCATTATTTACTGAAGAAGAAAAGAACAGATATTTTCTTATATTGACCAATAGGCAATAAAAGATCAAGATCCAATACCCGCAACAAGTTTCCACGGGTAAATAGCTCAGGTCTCCTCATTGGAAGAATTACAAGCTCATTTAATGCCTTCTTCACTTCTTCAAGGGCACCTACATCATCAAACTTGACACCAATTTCACCAGGCGGTACCACTGCTGAAACAAAGTTGCTCTCATATTCGTCCTTTGCAAGGTTCTATCATAATTTATCTATGTTAGAAGCGAACATAGGATAAAACTATTCAAACTTTCAAAAACATCAAAATGCACTGTATAGACTCGTGCCTTTAAATTCTGAGATGGTCTCCGAGATATAGCTTCCTGCTCCATCAATCTCAAAATAGCAATTTCAAGACTGCACAACAAACATGAACAAGCAATGCAAGGATGACAAAACCTAGAGATGCAATATGATAATGGGAAGATCAATACTATCAAATATGTACCTTTGACGAGGTAGAGATAATCTATCCCCTTTTACTGAAGGAATCTGGCAGGATGACAAATAATGATTTTTAGCCCATCCAGCGACCTTCTCAGCTTCTGCAGGTACCAAAATAATCAAAAGGCAACACAAAAAAGGTGCAGATCACCAGTGAAAGTGCTTCAACGAAACTTGGGGAATTGGTACTCTAATACTGTATAAAAAGTCAGGATCATGTAAAGCCTCTAATATAGTTTGAAATAAGAAAGAGCACTATGTACTGTTCAACCCACTATGCCATGCTCAGAATCAAGATCGAGTTCTAGACATTAAGAAAATAGAAAACTCCCTTCATATCAGGCCAAATGTCCACTAAGTAGAAACCTAGGTGCAAAAAATCAAGCTATGCACACATGTCTAGGAGTTACTCCCCAACATGCCTATGTCAGTTAAACATGGACACTAGGTTGTCAATTAGTTTCCTAAATCCATCAATTCTATTTTTGGGATATAATTTAGAAAGAAAACAGCTTTAACTCAAAACAGACCAACTCAATACAGTCCAAGCCTTCATATGTAAATCATCAACAATATAATAGTTGAAAGCTGTGTCATTTACCTCGCTTATAATAACCACCTAAGAAGTCAGGTCCAATAAAAGAACATCTTAGATGCATTACATTCCACTTAAAAAATGAGGTATTATACTATAAGAGAGAGAAAGAGAGAGAGAGAGATGGACTCTAAAAGCACAAAATTTTGTTTACTCATAATTAGTTGAAAAAACGAAAAAATTTATAATCAATAATCAGGTATTTACTTTGTCTGGTCAATATCACATCATCTGTTTTTACATGCAATAAGTCCATGCAGGATAGCTCGTGTTCCTCCAGAACCTGAAATGCAGGGAAACTGTGAGTCTGATTGTTCAAAGGTTTGGTTAAAGACCTAGTGCTTAAAGGTTAAAGCCAATTGCAAAATCCAATTTTTTGAGGTCCATGACATGGAAGAAGCCAGAGTTCCCTAACCGTTGTCTAATGCCTAATGAAGAGCGGAACTCAAAGATGCATACCTTATGTAGTTCAATTAAATTACTACGTGATATTATGATTCTTCTGTCCTCTTCAATCTGTTTATTGAATGTTCCAAGGAGATCATCCTCCTGAAAAGCAGGAAAAGAAAAACAAAAGGAAAACTAATTTTTTTTCTGAAATCACCCAATTCTGTCAGACAAGTACATGAATATGAGCAAAATTTAAATACAAGTATATAGTTATATGCGACAGTAAGTTACTATTATGAAACCATGATTAAGGCTCACTTGATGGAGGAGACATCAAAATTCTTTCTCATTTCATTTTATATAATAGATAAGATTGTTGTCTGAACTTCCACAACACAAGAAATATGTCAAAATAGTATGGCCCATAATGTTCAAGATGATAAATATAAATGACTGAAACCACAACACCCAAAGAATAGATTGCTATCATTTTCAATTTCCTCAAAAAAAAAAATTATTCCTCTAAAACCACAACACCCAAAGAATTTCTCCAATCTCATAGGTCAACAACATTGTAGCCTTCATAGCCTCCATACTATTCCTATGCATGTTAAAATTTTCTAACAAAGATTGCAAGATCGTAAAATGACCCATTAAACACTCATGTAGTTTAGACTAAAGATTATGTACAATTGGGCAATGAAGAATTATCAGTGTCTTACTTCTCTTGCAAAGCACATACCAATTAGGTGAAAGACAAAGTTTATGTTCACTTTATCAAGAACAATTAGCCACTTCAACACCTTAACCTTGCTTGGACTATGACACTTCCAAATTGAAGTACAGTGATCAAAATTAGTATGTTAGATCTTTTACAATAAGCTCAAAGTAAGATTTACAAGAAAAACTACAAAATAACTCATTAATCCATTTTTTTTTTGTCACTACTATTAATTTTGATAGCTACACCTTCCAAACCTGACATCAAACTTACAATATCAACCTCCCAACCATTTAAACTTCTAGATTCCAACCAAGTAATGAAAACAACATGTTTATTGGGGCATTTTTATCCAAGCATAAACTATACAACATTGGATATAAACTATACTTCCACATATGCTCGACCAACAAAATAGAAGCAAACTTCATAAAAATTAGGAATGCCAAGTTTTATCCCATATTATGAATGGAAACAGGAATAAGGACTGACCATAAACCATATAAGATACATGACAGATTGAAAAGATAGCATAACACTTACCTTAGGAGGAGATACACACAAAACATTGGTAAAAAGCTTATGAATTTCATTGTCATCTGATCTTTTTGTTCCTTTAAGTCCCTCCGTAAGGCGCTTCAGAGATAGAGGCTAAGAAATGAAAAATACTCCAAATCAATTTGATGATTGGAGAAAATAAAAACCATATCCGCAAGACAACCACCAGATAATTTCAAATCCTATTACTTCACTCAATTCACAGTTCACAACGAGATCAGAATTTCCCTAAGCTACATATATTGGAATTGCTGCACAAAAAATATCAATCAGAAAGGAAGGAAAACGGCAAAAGAAATCTCTTGGATGACAGATGAAGAGTTCCAGCTCAAAAAGCTATAAGATCTTAAATAATCAAAATGCTATTGATACTCATGAGTCATTATTGACGAAATAAAAGTTGTATTAAGGAAGTGTTGTACACAAGTCCCTCAAAGTTAATAATTAACAAACATTAAAGTTGTTGTTGAAGTGAAAAAGGACTTTGCTACTTGAAAAGTTGGGTCATCAATGTTGGGAAAATGTTTAAGACAATGAAAATCGTAAAAGGTGAGAGTTCGAAGAAAAAGTTAGGAAGAATTTAGAAGACTAGCAATTAGAAGAAACACAAGAAAATTGAACCTGAAGCTTTGGTACTGAAATAATGCAGATTAAATGGGGAAGAGAACTGGGGAAAGAAAAGAAGAGAATTAAGATTAGGGATTAGAGTTAGAGATTTAAAGGTAAGAATTGGGAATGTAGGACGAGAGAGAATACTTTCATTCAAGACAGAATGTTTTTCAACATATGTAAAGTATGATGTCCTATTTATAGGAATATTTAGACAAAAGATCCTAATCTCTAATTTAAAACCACTATTGTAATATTGAATACATAATGGTAGTTGATAATATAAAATCCTAACAGTATCGCATTATTTCTATCATTAACACATACTCGAATTAGCATTTACAACAAATCATATCTGAAATTGTTGAATACAATGAACACAGATCAGAATTACCAGCTTGGCAAGACGCCCAAAGTTTGGAAGTATCATTGTCTGCAGAACCAGAATTTGAAATGAAAACTGGTCAGACAAGATTATTTTTACTAGAAAAGAAGCACAAACACCAGCAAATGAAAACAAAACACAAACAGAGCAATAAGTAAAACATGTGCAAGTGTGCAGCATTTTTGCAGCTCCAAAATAGACTTACAAATTTCTCTTTCTCCTTCGATCCGGATTCAATTTTGTTCTGCCCACAAATTAGCACAACTGGACCTGATAACTTGTTGAATATATCATGCAATTTTTGGACAAACTCCTTACGATTTGACTTCGGAACTGCCCTAGACAGCCATTGAGAAGAATCTGAAAAATAGACAATAAGAGGTTCCAATCCTTGCGATACCTGTGAGGGGGGAAAAACACAAATATCAAAAAATATTCATAGCAAGAAGCTAAACAAAATAATAAGTAAAAATAAAATATTATACACATCAAACTTATACAAGGATTGTACCTCACATAAAGCATCCATAGCAATATAGCACTCATCAGCCTGGTTGTCAACATCATGTTCAATTTCTTTAACTGTATTTAAAGAAAAAAATTCATTTTGTTTACAACTGAATAAATAAAAATGAGCACACTGATGATAACTGTAAACATCAGGATAAACGCATCAAAAAAGGAAACATGAACAATGAAAAAAAAATCAACTTCCATAAATGTTAAATACCAAATTTAAAACCACACAACGAACTTCTTTAACTAAACGAACATACCTTGTATCCAATAAACTGGTGGTTTTGCAGGTTGCTCTGGATCTTTCTCCTCCTTATTCACTTCGTTTCCTTTCTCCTCGCTGTCGTCCAAAATTACAGCCACTAAATCTCCATTCACCTCATATACCACCCCACGTTGGCCTGTTGATAAAGTCCTGAAAAAAATCCATATACAGTTGTAATGCATAAGAAGATTTTTGAAACAGATAATAAGAAACAAAAGATGAGCTAGAACATAGAATATTGCCAAAACCATTATTTGAATTAAGGTGTCCATTGTTTGTCAGTAAAAGTGATCTTTCTTCTTCTTCTTTTTTTAACGAGAAAAGATGTTGGCTCAGATCACATCATGGGTCAGATTAACATTTATAAAGGGCTCTTTAGTATATGTGGTATTAGGGGTGGGAATTGTGTTTATGTTCGTGTCAAATCACGCATTTTATAACCATGAAAATTTTAAATCATTTCAAGACACCTAGTTGTTATTAAGGTTGCATGCTTTGATTTTAAAGTATAGAGCAGGAGAATTCACAGCAACAGAAACTATCCTACACGATTTCATGGTATATTACCACTGGTGGAATTACCTATCAGAACTCAAAGTAGACAAGTAAGAACTATTTCCATCCAGAAAGCAGTTGAGAATAAAAAGAAAAAATTACTACAATATAGAGCATAAAATAGATTCTTTACAGTAAGTCTCCAATCAAATAGACAAGATGCTAGATTGCAGTAAATTTTAGGATACTCTTTTAAGCTTTCTCATAATAAGTCGGCCAATAAGTTTCTGAAAATATACAGCTTTCCTTGCTGAGAACCAGAGCCTCTAGATGATAGACTTCTAGTGTATCCGGCCGCATATTTAACGTTGTCCATAAACTTCTTTAGGGTTACAACTAAGTTCTTTCTTTTCCTTTTCCTCAAACTTAATTTTTTTCAAATGGCATGCCTAATCTCATGCATGTCTGATGGGGATGAACTGAAACTAAAATCAAATCTACATTTCTTATTATATCAGTTATATTGTCCATGCCCATAGGATCCAAGATAGAAACCTCTAACCAGTAGATGGTGCCTATGGTCACCCATCACATCATCTTTATGCGAAACTAAATTAAGTTTACGATTATAGCTATCATGGCAATACCAAGTGTAACCACAGCAGACACTTCCAAAAACTTTCGATTCTGTTACCATATATATAAGCTTTAAGTAGATAAATTTCCACAAAGGCAACTAGAAAGCGATGTAAAAAGATATATGCAAAACACGATATGTTATTGAACCTGCTAAGAACTGATTATGTTACAAAACAATACCCACGTGCCCTCCAAGTTGCTATTATCCTAGTTTTTACAATGCTTCAACTGCCAGTGTGTCCACAGTCCCTTCGTGTTACTATTATCTTAGTTTTACAATGGGTTTGGTACTTAAGTGATACCCTAATTAAACAAAATGTACAAATTTAGACTAATATTATGCAATTAATACACTAATGGTCCCATCATTTAAGGGTAATTTTTGTTTATGAAAATATTTATTATTTTATGCATTCTCTCATTTGTTTTTGTTCATTTCACTACGAAACATTTCATACCACCCTAGCAACTACCGTCAACCTCCACCATCCTCTCTGCCCTATCCCTGAGAACGCTTTATTTCTTTTTCAGCCAATCAACTTTCACCGATGGTTGAAGATCAAGCCAAAGATGTATTTTTTTTACTGAATCTATAATTAAGCCACAACAAACTTATTTGAGTACCTATCTCTACCCCTGACTGCCACTACTACTAACTCATTTCCTCTTATCTCATTGGTCCCTTCATCCTTTCTGATCACCTTATATTCGACCAAATCTAAAGTGAAAGTAACTTTGATAGAAAAAAAGGTGGTCGAAAAATAATAAGAGGGTCAAGAAAATCAAAAGGAATGAGCTAATGGTACTTACAATCATTAACAGAGATGATGTTTCAAATAAGTTGGTGATTGCTTAAATTTAGATTCGATAAAAATAGTATTTTTGGATTATTTTGCAGTAAAAAAATGAAAGGTGGTTAGCAGGCGAAGGAATGGTATGGTGTTAAGGGTAAAACAAAGAGGATAGTAGACATGGTTGCTTCGGTGAATAGAGTTGTTTTCAATGAAATAGACAAAAATATTAGAAGACATAAAATAATAAATATTTTCATAAAAACAAAATTATCCTCCTATAAATCATTTTTTTTTTCAAAATTGGACCATTGTTGTACCTTTTGTTAAATGGGAAGATCACTAGTGTACTAGTGTGATAATATATGTCCAAATATGTACATTTTGTTAAACAAGAGTACTACTAAAATACGAATCCATCACATAGATCTTTTACACATTTTCACTTTACCACTAAAAAAGGCATTTTGTTACATTCATTCAAAGGTGTATGTGTGCATCTATGCTTTGAAAATAGACGTGCAGAGGTTCAAATACATCGTCTATGTGCTCCTGTCAAGACGCAACATTTGGGCCAAATTGCAAAGCCTTTGGCCATCCTAGTATAAAGGCATAATAAAAATGCTAAACAATTGAAAAATCAGACAAGATATTCACTGATTAACTACAGGATATGTGGTCATTAATTTGAAATTATGGTTCTACTAAGCCAAAATAGCATACAAAGAACATCAAAATAGTTATGCACAGGTAGAGTTTAAAACAAGAATGAATTAAATTTTTTAAAAAATGAAATTAGGATATACGAGTATACAACCAACCAGGACTCTAATACGATTACTACATGTTGGGAAAAGTGTGTACAAGAAACAAGATCTCTAATAAGATCTTATCATCCCAGAAAGAAAAGACGAATCTCCAACATTGAAACAATTTCAAGAAAATGACAAGATCAAGACATTCAATATTTTCCTCTTTCTTCCCAATACGCTGGGACGACTTACCAACCCACCTGCCACGGATAATGGTATAAGTTTTCTTTGGACCATCAGATGTCGATATCTTCCCCAATTTGATCCTGTATAGCATTATACATATCAATGCCAGGTGAGGGTGACAATAGAATCACGAGAGCTTGCTAAATGGTTCTAAAGACAGACCAGGCATTTTGATTTTCCAGGAACAACTTTCATAATCCTTCATATTTATAAAATTTATAACTTGAAACTGCCTAATCTTCAGGATTTTAGCCATGCTTTCTAAGACCCAACTCTAAAGCAATTAAAAACCATAATATACAATCACTAAACTGACAAGCAAAACGTAAGAGAACCCTTTGAAATCATTTGTACTCTTAAGGAGCACAAATATGTAAAAAATAAATAAATCTGGTGATGTGAAGTCAGCTCCCACAATAAAAATGAGATTATGTGAGCATTAAAGAATGTTTTTTTCTTTGTTATCTGTTTACTTTATACTTTCTTTCCTTCATAGTTTGTCATGTGCACAAAGGATCTAGAAGGAAGATGGGAAACGTGGTTGCTTGAAGAAGTGTTGGGCAATAACTTATTGGATGGGTTTTGATGGGCTGAATGAAATCCCTGACTATTTAAAGATGCTGGTTGAAGCTAAATTGTGATTGTTGTGAATGGAGATATCTAGAAAATATTCAAGGATAAGAGCAAGGTTTGAAATGCCGATGTCGATAAAGATGTCAAGATATAATTTTTACGAAAATATCGAAGATATTGTCATTGTCGACGGAAACTATGAAAAAAATCACGGAAATTATAAAAACTCCATTAAAAATATGAAAAAAATTATAAAACTTGATAAAACATCAAAACAATCAACTATTTATATTTTAAACTAATTTTTTATTTAATATATGCATTTTTAAATACTTAAAATATTTATATTAATCAATAAGTTGACCAATTAATTAAAATATTGTATAATAAAATATATATTCTTTTTTTTTGTTAAATATTATAGAATAAGTAGTTAAAATATTTGAAATAATTAAGCGGACTATCTAATTATATTAACTATTATAAATCCATAAATCTCAACAGTTTCAAAACAAATTTCATTGATTATTTATTTTTAAAAGTAGTCATAGTTAGGACGAAGATAATGAAACTTACCCTTTAATGCATTCTACATGTTATAACATTTATATAAAACAGTAAAAAATAAAGCATGCATGCAACGACTACAACAATTACTAAATATCAAACCAAAAACAATTACTAAGCATCAAACTCACTACCACCAAAAACTGTTTTGGAGATTCAATGATTGGATATAAAGCACTGTTATCTATAAAGACACAATAGTCATGCAGGTCTTAACCATTCTGTATTATTTCATGATTGATGACATAGTTTGTATGAGTTTCAAATCTAATTTACAACCAATCACAATAACTGATACTTTTACCTATTCATTTCATATGTATAGCAAACACATTACAAACAAGGAAGAAGAGATATTATCTTCCACAAAAGAGGGAAAAAATTGAATTAAAATGATTGCTTAGAAAGAAGGAAAAAAAGAGAAAATAAATCAAGAATTGATATTTTTAATACTTTATTTGATATTTTAGCGACAATATCTAGGATAATTTAGTAAAAAAGACATTTAAATCACATTTAAGCGACATTTTAACGACATTCTTGACAATTTAGCTAAAAAATATGAATCACATTTCTTTATGGATGGGGGAAGCAACGAAATTGTAAATGTATCTTGGCTTGATATTTGATACAATATTTAAAGCTTGCATAATATAATCACGTTTAGAATTAGAGATGGAATTATGTAATTTATTGTGTATGGGATCGGCTTTGTGCTATGAGAAAATGGTCATATGCTGTGCTTGGGGTTTGTTTGTCCTGACCCCTTGTATGCTCAGTTTTGCCCAAATGTAAGTTTTTTTAAAAATGAAAAAAGATTAAATACATCAAGTAGAAACCACAGAAATTTGAGGGATTCATGTGTAATAAGTTGTAGAAAGAAGAATAGGAAAATTAAGTGCTTGGCAAGATAAATGAGAAAAGCAGCAGATAAGAAAATACCTAGCACACATGAACTTCAGTGTAATTTCCAGCAAAATAATAATAATAAAAACACTGCATAACATTAACAACAGATCCTTACAGATAAAGGAGCTGTTAGACTAGGTCACTTTTTTCAAAGTTAGCCCACTTTCTAAACATGCCTACATTCTCTAAGAAACACTAACTCAAACATCTTAATTTAACAACGGAACTCTAACAACACCGAAAGGGAGACATGAGTTGAAATTTAATACTACTTAATAGATACATGCAACTTGACACTGTAGAAATTTACTAAATACTTTGTTCAATGCCAGAAATGAAAGTTCTCTTTGTGAGTAGACCAGCATTGGATATTCTTTATTATGGTTTGATAAAATGAAGAGGGTCCATTACTCCATAATATGTTTGAGGTATTTATATAGAAACAGAAAGTACTTAATCAACCGATTTGGTCTAAGAATATATCTAACAACAAAGACATTCAAGTTGATTAAATCAACATACGCAAACATGACTCTAAATTTCAGTGATAACAATGAGGTACTTATTTTTGCATTATAATGCTTTGTATTAAAGTAATCAAATTCATATTTTAATCATTTCGATAGTTTTAAAGAAAGAAGAAAGGAAGAAATAATGGACAAGAGAAAAAACAAGGATAGTAGCTAACCTATTGTCATTATCAACTTTCACAGAAGGCCCAACATATTTCACCCGATCACCTGAAAGGATAAGATAGCTCAAATTATTAAGAAAGAAACTGCAAAAAAAAAAAAAATAGCAGACAATAAAAGAGGAAAAGAAAGAGGATACTGAGCAAAATATATTTTTTTAATGAAAAAAACACAGATCTGCAAACTTCCACTCCAACATGGGCAGTAACAACCAATCAATATAACCGCTGCCAGTATCAACATAACATCTGAAACTACAGCACATCACACCACAAAAATGGGAATGGTATGCAACTGAAAGAAAGACCTTTCTTAAGTGGAGGTTTGGATTCGTCAGACTCAGCAGCATGAGCATTTGAGGAGTTGGATGAACTTTCAGATTCTCCAGAGACTCTCTGCACAAACATACCACAGAATTATAAAACTAACAGTATCAGTCCTCCCAAGGACCCCAACCATAAAAGAAGTCCGTGGTTAGCAACATGTGATGGAAATGGAACAGCCAGACCATCATTATGTTTGACTGAAAAAAATACTCCCTTCATGAATCAATGTACACAGTTAGAAGCACGGGATTATTCTCAGTTTATCATAAGTTTTAAATGAGAAGCATGTATATCCTAGTCAGGTGTTAGAGATTTGTAATGTTTAGGCCATATAGCTATTATTTAGTATTACTTGGTGCTTGATGTTGCATGTGGAGTTCAATCTTAAATATTTTTCTCTTTTCATTTTGGAAAACAAAGTCACAAGATATGTGATCCTCTACTTATGGAAAGAAAGAAAAAGTGAAACAAAACAATCTCCTTTCTGAAGTACCGACAAAGAACCAAACCTTTTCAAATTCTTCAAGGTCGCAGGGAACAAGCTTCTTAAGGGCTGCCTCAGCAGTTTCCTCAATGCTAGCCTCATCATTATCACTACAATCTGACTTTGTCTCGTTACTGCTAGTCCATTCCTCATCATTAGTTGCCTCATTTTCTTCCTCACCCTCTGATTCAATTTCTGTAGCATCATCGTCTGTATCACACTCTGATTGACCATCATCGTCAAAATCCTACAATTTAACAATAAATGCCTATATTGAATATTGGTACACAACAATATACTATTTCATAGTTCTAGAGGATTCAAGTCATTGCTTATCTTACATAGGGAGCAAAAACACTGCTGTCAAGAACCAATAGAGGGACTTGTAAATCATGTGCAAGTGCTCTAACTAATCTCTCACGATAAAGTTCAGTGCCTGAAAAAAGTGACATAAGCAAATAATTTTTTTGCAAAAAAAAAAGGTACTCTAAAATTATCGAAACTGCAATAACATTGATTCAAGGACCAACCTGGAGCACTCTGAAGCAGAATTCTTCCACTTGATGATGCCAATCGAGCACCATAAGCAGCAGCCAAACTTTTACGTTTCAAATGAGAAGCAGCACATTCTAACAAAAGATTTTTTGTATTTTCACTGTGAAAGAGAAATTTCAGTTACATAAAAAATTTAAACTAATAACCATGGGGGGATTGAAATATCAGTAGGCAGTAATTACTTTATGTAGTAAGGAAATGTTTCCCATGAGACAGTAATTTTCTCCCATGGAACAACTCTCCGTAATAACTCATTTTTTAACTTATCACGTCGAGTCAAAAAAGGTGACTCCTTCTTTCTACTTTCTATCGCAAGCTTCTCATTTTGAAGCCATTCTCTTTGATCTTGTTCTCCAAGTCGAGCATGTGTATCACAATTTCTAATATCCTCCTTAGCCTTGTCTTGGCATTGGTTTATTTTATTGAATTTAGCTCCATCTATCACCGGAAGATGCTTGTTCTCACTTGCATTTCTTCCATCACCTTCTGAACTATAAACACGTATCTGACAAGTTTGCTTAAGCTTCCTAAACTTCTCATGCAAATGGGTAATGGCAGGATTAACAGGCCTGGAAGAAGATGGATTTAAAATATGCCTTCTAATCAAGCAGCCAAGTGAATAATTATTTGCCGCAACTGTCATTTGGCTAAATGAATGAGAAGAACCATGGTCATTTAAGCTTTGTCGTATTAAATATCTTGCAGGCTGAACTAGCCCCCATCTTTGATGTCTAAACGTTATTCTCCTCGAATACATCAAAAAATTTAATTACCAATTCACTAGTTACTGCAAAACATACATCCATTAGTATACATTTTTAACAAATTTCATATATAGACATCCAAAATGAAATATTTACACTTACTTGATAAATTTAAATTAGAATACTAATTAAGCAACTCAATAAAGAAACAAACTTTCCATTAACAGCTAACACCAAAACAACCTATAAGTTTCCTTTTTTCTAATGTTGTTCACACTCTTAGACTCAATAAATTCCAATCCAGTAAACGCATTCCATAGAAAATTGTTGATAATAAAAAAATATTACTTTGAATCGTTCAATTTTCCATCCCTCCCCGTTTTCTCAGCCATGCGGGATTCAAGTGAATGTGAGGCCCTAAGCCATAATTAAAAGTCCATGAAGTATTATTTCAAGCATTAGTGCAACAAATCCAGAAATTAAAAATATATATATATATTGAATCATTCGTAGGAGCTTTCAAGAGATTGTGGGGCCGCAATTAAAATGAGGCCCTTGAAATGTATTGAAAAGTTGAGAATAACACACTTGAATGACTGAAAAGTACATAAATCGTCATAAGAAATCACTAAACTAGCTAATATCAAAGTACCATATATACAAGGTCATTCATTCTAAGCATAAAGAATAACACTGGAACCAAAAACTCAAGATAAGGCATAGAGATTACCTGTTACAAACTAAAAGACAACCAAGCAGAAAACTTCCCGGGCAAGATGATAGTGGGAGAGTGGACTGTGGAGACTACTGGCCGGCGGCAATAAGTTGAAGGATACTTGACGGCCAGCGTTGGTGTCGAAAAGAGAGATCGAAATTAGGGTAGGCGTAATCCAATATACATGGGCACTTCTATGGTTTTGTTCATCGTGTGATTTTTTGTTTTTTAACTAGGCTAAATTATACTTAATAATCCCAATATTGTTTTGGATGGGTTAGCACAAATGTTTTTTTTCTTTTACCCAGCATATTTAAAATTTTAGAAATTGAAACAATTTTAAGCTTATTCAAAGATTAAACGATAAAAACATGTTGTGATATTTTATATTAATCAAAAATAATATATAATATTTTTGTAATCGACTTTTTATTTAAAATAATAAAAATGATTTTAATTTTCATTAATCAAATTTAATTTTAATTTTGATTAAGTATTTATCCGATTAGAATTATATAGTTGTTTAATTAATTTAAGTTTGGTTAGATAGTGATTTCATTCGTCGAAAACGAGTTTGATATATATTAAATTAAATTAGATAATTATCTAATTGAACGAATTTTGATCAATCGATAATCTTACTCATTAGAACAAGTTGAACATATGTCTAACTAAATTGTACAATTGTTTAATTGAGTTGATTTTAATCGTATAATAACCTCTTTCATCGAAATTAAATTTGACACATGTAAAACTAAAATAAACAATTATCTAATCAATTAGAGTTTGTTTGACAGGTGACATTAGTCACTTGAGCAAAATTTGACATATGTCACTAAACTAGATGGTTGTTCAATTAGTTAAATTTTAATTGATCGATGATTATACTTATTATAGTAAAATTAGACAAATAATCAAAATTATAAATTTATTATCCAACCTAAAATAAAAATAGTGGTAAGATCGTATAAACTTGTATCATTGAAATCAACTACATGTTATATTTTTCAATAGAATTTTTTTAAAATAAAAATTAATTATTATTTTTAAATATATTATTTGATTAAATTAATTATTATTATTATTTAACTTTAAAATTATAATAAAATTATCATGTAAAATAATTTTTTTGTAGTAATTCATGAAATTAGAGTTTTAAATGTTATTAAAAATAAAAATAGCAGTAATATTATGTATATTGTAATATTTTATAAATTAATAAAGTGTATTCAATATGTAATTATTATAACAATAATTTTACATGTTAAACAAAATGGGTTATTTTAAAACAATATATAATTTATGAAATATTACATCTTTAATAGTACAATAAAATAATTTAAATAAGTTAAACATAAATAACATTAATATGTGTAAGTCAAATTCAAATAGGAAAATTCACAAATACATGAAAATGATTCTATAATTGTTAACTCAAATAATTTCTCAAAAACTAGTTTCTAGGCATTAAGAAAAAAAATATGCTATCAAAGATAAAAACTAAGAAAAATTAAGGATGTATCCTCTCTTTTATTGTAATAAATAACTTACGAAATTGTGAATATTTGTTCTTACATAATATAATCGTATCTATAAATAACGATATTGGGTGTAGAACAATTCACGTTATGTAATATGAGAGGTCATAATCATTGATGCGACTCACGAGTTAACCTAATCAGTATTAAGTCAACAGATAAACTTTAATTTCAGTCAAATATCTAATAGATAAATAATCAATATTTAAACATTTAATCATTCGACAGTGAGATAATTAAGGATATAAAGCTCCAATATTTGAATGTAAGTTTATTTCTATGTGAAATAGTCATCAACAAACATTTTTTTTTATAAATAATATTCATCACTGCTCATAATTAGTAACACAACCATTTTCACAGACACAACTTTTTCTCTCAATCATAAACACTGAGATCTAAAGTCTCTCTCCTTATATATGCCCATGTATTTCTCTACATTATAAGTCTCAACCATTGTCTTTTACTTAAATTTTTATATTGGTCACTTTAATCTTCAATAACAAATGTATTCCTAGTGGATGTTTTCTTGAATAATAGTAGTGATCGTACTATTTTTATTGTTTCTACAAGAGATATTTTATGAATAGCATTGGTGGTCGTACTATCTTTCTTAAGGTCTTTAATCTGTATGGTGATGATGGTTGTTGTTATAATACTGTAGAATAACTTTTAACTATATCTTTTAGAGTTATTAGTTTGGATACTCTTTAACTGACCTAATTAACTTTCATTATAATAGTGAAAATTTGGTGAGTTATTCTATTAAATTTGATAATATATTTGTTTGGTTCACGCCAGTTGTTGTAAATTCATTGATTTGGACCATTGTAGACTACATATGACTTTTTCTAATGTTCTTTTTCCACTTCTTCAATCCAACTGAACTTTTCATTTTTCTTTTAAGAGATGTTACTCTCTTTTGAACTATTAAGTCTTTTTTCTCATTTTGAATCCATTTTTAAAAGTTTTACCTTTCTTGAGATTAATCTCTCATGGGATTCCTCCTCAGGATTTTTGGACTTTAATGAACTTTTTTAACCTTTAGGTTCTTTTTGTTTAATCTGTATCTCTAGAAGAGACTTGTATAGACATAAAACCTTAAGTTATTCTTATGATTTTTATCTCATTTTCTTTTGTCTTAATAGCTTTTTTAATATCTAAGTATTTTTTTCATTATTATGATAATTTAATTATAGACTATGAAAAGATCCTCGTACATATCTACAAAGATATTCATCTTTGTCATCTACTTTTATTTTTAAAACTGTTCCCCAATATTCATGTGAAGTATATGCTTTAATTATTATTTTATCATCTTGACTTGAGTGATAAAGTTAGTATTTTTTTTACCTATCATTCTACCTTATCCACGAACAAAGCATCTTGTTTTATCTATTTTCAAATATGATATTTTTTAAATTTTGTTTGTAAAGATTTTCGTATTTTTATAAGTTTTTTTATGTATGCTTCGACATATGTTAAACATTCTAAAAATATTTTTAATTCATTAGAAAATCCTTGAATGCTATTTAGTATATGGGATATGATTCAGTTTCTCTTTCGACTAAAAATGTTAAACTATAATGTGGTTAATTACTTTGTATTATGACTTTTAGTTCTAAAAGTTATTGAATTTATTTTTAAAACTCAATCATGTTTTTTAAATTATAAATCATAGGTTTTACTCTAAAAGCTTTGTTAAAATCTTTTAGTTTTATATTAAGAATCATTTTGGATATATTTACTTTTGAATCTAAAGGATCTTCTAAACTTACTATTTTTAATAGTTTTTCGATATATGTTAATGCCTTATCTTCTTGGATTCATTAAGAAAATAATTTTTTTAATTTTCTATGTCTAATGAATTGTTTTTTATGTGAGGTTTTTGTTACTACTTTGTATCTATCTTACCACGTTTTTGATTTTTATGTTATTACATAAAAATTGGGTTTGATTCAGTCAAAAATTTTCTTATTTTTGAAACAAATGGTTTCATCATCTAATGTTGTTAAACTTATTTTATTTAAATATTGTGTAAAATATTGATACAAATTTAAAAAATTATTTCATATTAATAAATCAATTCATGTTTCTTATTGATAGATAGTCCTACTATTGTTATACCTGAGTCTTTTAAGACTTTATTAAAATTTATTGTAATATTATTAACAATTCTTATAATTAAATATTTTTGTGCTTGTTTTTAGAGTTCTTTTGAGAATATATATTTGCTAGCTATATAGATACTAGCTCATATATTTTTATATATGTATGTAAATAGTAAATTGTGTAATTAAATTTCAATCATATCTTAATATAATTAATATTTGGATTTATAATATTATAAAAATTATTCATCTTTTGATGAAAAGTATTCATATTATCAATTATTTATTTTCTCTTCAATTTATTCCAATATATAAATAATATAAGTATCATATATATCTGATTTATCAATTAGTCATAATTCTATCTTAAAAACCTATTCTAAGATTTTTAATTTATGTGAAAATTCATTTTTAAATTCTTTTTGATATTAAAGCCTCTTATGACATTCATTAACATAATATACTTTCTTATTTCACATCCAATATTTGTATTTATATTTTCCTTATGGGTAATAATTTATGTTTTTTCATACTTTTACATTTTTACTTTAAAATAACTTTTCATATAATGATCTTTGTTATATGTTCTCTTATATTTTTTAAAGTCATATTTTTTAAATTTATATTTTTTGAATGTCTTATATTTTTTTATACTTTTATTTATAAAATTTTATTTTACGTTCATATTTTTGTAGTATTTTAAAATCTCTTGTATCACAACAAATTTTATCATTTATTCTTAATTATTTATATTCCTATCGCTCTTGACACTTAATAATTATTCAATTTTTAAGACTTGTTATTCTTCCTTGTAAAGTATCTAGTATGATTTTCTTATTTTTTATTCTATCATTTTGTTATGATTTTATATAATGTTAATAAAAATAATTTTTTATAAGTTTATTGCATAGATAGTGGTAACTTGTGATAATATATTTTATATTCATAAATAAAATAACTATATAACATATGTTACATATTTTCATATTTATTAAATATCATTTGACTTTCTCAATTTTATTTTCACAGGATTCAATGATATGTTTACCTTTGTCTTTTTTTAATAATTTTTTTGTATATTTCATTTATTACAGTATTTAAGTATTCTCTATTTGTGAGAGCATTTTTCTATATTTGTAAATGTTATTGTCATGTTAAATTTGTAAACCAAACTTTAACATTTTTTATCATTTTATGAGATACTAAGACTCTACAAGTTGAAAGGTTTGATTATGTAGTTAATTTTTTTTGTATGATTACACTTATAATACTAGATCATTTATCTAAGACTTTTTTTTTATATCTTTTACACAATTTAAATCTAAAAGATCACGTCTATAGTTTTCATGGAGATTGAATTATGAAAGAATACTATCAATAATTCTCTAATATAGTTCTTCTTTTATTTTACGTTATTGTTTTTTTTATAATAAATGTCACATCTTTTTTATATTTGTCTATTTTTTTTATTTTTTCTGGACTAGATATTCATTTTTGATAAAAAATTAATAATTAAATAATTTCATATGATTTTTTGGATCATATTTTTTAATAAAAAAATCAATTCAACTGATTATTATCATGTCATCTTTCTTTTATTTTTACAAAAGTTTTCATAATAATAATTTTTTAATTCTTAATTTATTAGAATTAATAAACTAACTAATGTTTTACGTCTTTATTCTCAAGATTTATAAACTATTTTTTTAATTTTTTTATATTTCATTAAAATAAAATTATTACTTCTTTATTTATGATTTTCTTCGTTATTTATTTTGTCTTTCTTACATATCAATACATATTAAGATTCTTCTTTAAATTCTAAAAATAAATCAAATTTATAACTTAATAATTTTATTATCTCAAAATATTTACCTTATGATTTTGTTCAATTTTCTAATAAGAATTTGATATTTAATGCTTAACTTTCAATAAATAAAAAATATATATTTTGTGATATTTCTCAAGGGGCATTGATATTATCCCTTTAAAGAAATGATAATTTGATTAAATAAATAAATTTATAAAAAAAGATGTATTATCAATATTTTTTTGACAATTCTTCAAGAACGTTAATAACATAATAAGATACATTTTACCCAAAAAAAAAAAAACGACTTTCGTTAACACTCAACATTATCGACGGACATTTTCTCTATACTTTTGCCAAGCGAGATGAACATTATTTATCGATGACAAGATATCAAATTTTTTGATAATGCCACTAACATTTCAAACCTTGGATTGAACAATTAACATTTTATTACCAAGGTCTTCTAAACACAAGCAATTAATAAACTTTCCAAAGTAAGTTATTGTGACGACAATCATCATTTAATAAGATAAAGTGGACAAATTACAAGCACACACCAACAATAAAGGGAGATAAAGTTATTCAAATTCCTCATAGCTTTGCTTCCTCTCCTCTATCAGCCATATAACCCAAATCACCAAACTTCTTTTTTCCTTTTCAAGACTTCAACAAGATGGTGGTTTCAGCAATCATGGAAGTCACAACATAAGGATCCATGTTTGATGCTGGCCTTCTATCCTCAAAGTAACCTATCAATTGTTACCCCGGTAAAAGTATAAGAATCATAATATGATGATACGATAATTCATAAGTTTTGACAAAAGACATTGCCTTGTAGTGCAATAGTATAGGCTTCAAGTGTGCACCTAGATAGTGTGGATTCGAATCACGTCATGTTTTGTATATTTGTGTGCACGTGTGTAATTGTTATTTCAAAAGTTCAAAACAGGATCACCAATCGTCCTAAAAACCGACCTTTTCTAAAATTCAGAAATAACTAAAGAGATTGAAACTGACCTTTTCCATCTTTTTCAGTATCACGGCCAACACGGATAGAGGCTCCTCTGTTAGCAACACCCTGTAATTTTCACAAGAAAATTGAATCAGTATTTTACAAATGAACAAGGATAAAACAACCCTTATACACAACACAAATTTCTCTACGGGGACTTCATAAAAAACAAAAATAATTAGAAAAGGAACAACGGTGTAGCCAAATCAGTCATCTTATGAAGCCATGGAACAAAATCTCTTGTTTCAGAGTTAATTGTCATCAAAGACTATCAAGCAAGACGGGGGGTGGAGAGATGATGATCACATAATAGTACTCTGGTCATAGCTCAGCACTGGAATAGATATAAAAGAAGAATTTCAAAAGAGAAGGGAGATGACATTGTGAACTGCTTACCCAAGAGAAGGTGTTAATGTCTGCAGTCTCGTGTCGACCGGTCAATCTCCTCTCATTGCCTTCTCCATAAGCAGCAATGTGCTCCTTATGGCGGAGACCCAATTTTTCAATTGCCTTCTTAATCACATTAATACCTCCATCATTTCTCATGGACTTGGTGCTGATAGGTAAAACCAAACAGATGCATGAGCTTAACCATTTGAAGCACAGAGCAAATTCAATGTTTTAAAATTAAAAAAAAAATTACCTGTAGTTGGTGTGAGCACCAGCACCATTCCAATCACCCTGGTAAAAGATGGGAATATTGATTAAAACATGAGAGACTATGTTGTGTTTGCTTGTGCTTCTATAAATAGTAGTTTGCGTCAAAATTACTGGGAGAAGAAGGCACAAGTACATCATTGTATTGTTTTTAGGAATCACCAAATGTGCCTTTTGAAAACTAAAAGCATTTATAGTATTAAAAGATTGCTTCAAAACCACCTTAAGCTTTTACTAAGGGTCAGAAGCATAAAGAAAAAAAAAACCAGTACAAAAAGTAGTTTACGTCAAAATTACTTGGAGAAGAAAGCACACGTACATAGTTGTACTTCTGTTAGGAATCATCAAATGTGCCTTTTGAAAACTAAAAGTATTTATGGTATTAGAAAAACATTCAAGATTGGTTCAAAAGCACCTTAAGCTTCTACCCAGTGTCAGAGGCATAAAGAAACAAAACCTATTGCAGGGTACGTAGGAGACTTTTGTATAGTTATACAACAAACCTTGATCGGCTTTGGATCAAATGAAACAACAACTCCAGCAATTTCAGCAATTCTCTGTAAAAACAAGAAGATTAATTATAAAAATATGATTAAATGAGAGAGGGAAAAGGTGCGAACAGCAAAACAAAAAATAATAGGTTGCCAGAGATTACCTCAAGAATATATCTAGCAACCCATATTTGATCACCAGAAGCAATACCAACAGTTGGACCAACTTGAAACTCCCACTGTTTAAACCCAACCCATTAAGATTAGTTAATTTAGCATTTTCATTACATAACTTAAACAATCAATACGAAAGCACATCAATGAAATTCATTAATCTATTAACAAACTTATTTGAAGGATCTAAGAATCCAACTATGCAAAAACAGTTTTAGCTGCATAACTCCGTTTCTATTCATTTTCCTTCCTATTTCCCCCCTTTAAGCTGCTGCCTAATATAAACAGCAAGTACCTGGCCAGGCATAACTTCACCATTGATTCCACTGATGTTAACACCGGCATACATGCAAGCTTTGTAGTGTGAATCCACAATATCACGGCCAAAAGCTTTGTCTGCGCCGACACCACAATAGTAAGGTCCCTACAGAAAACCAAACAGGAGATATCACAAATGCAAATTCATTTGGCTTAAGCTTGAAAAATAATGGAAATGTAATAACAAGATATACCAATGAAAAGAATCAAGTACCTGAGGTCCAGGAAAGCCACCAATCGGCCATCCCAAAGGCCAATGGACCTCCTTTTGAAGAAGAGTGTATTCTTGCTCAATTCCATACCTGAAATGAAAGTTAAAATAAAAATAAAAAATTGAGATTTATTGAAAATATAATAATAATAATAATAATAATAATAATCTTGCTTCAAATAATATTCTTCTTAGTTTTTCTTATGACCCATGTGGGTTATTTCTTGGAAGTTTATGAAAGACTTAGGAAACAGAAAAAAGATAATGTCAGGCTTTCAAAATCTATACCAACTACCACTTACACATTCATCAACTAAAACAAGTACAACTACCCACACAACTCATGAAAATTACAAGCTTCAATGATATATTATCATTTTTATAATTTTATTTTATTCGTAGAAACAATAATATTCCACTATATTAAATTGTAAGCTAAGACAACACATCTGAATATTTTATTCTTTTGAACTAATATTATAATAAACATCACGAAGATTTTGCAAGTGGGTCAATAATTTTATACAATTTCCATTTATTAAATGGGTCGAATTTTTTGCCAATAGCTTTGCAAACTTATGCTAGAGTCATCTAGCAAAATTGTAGGGAGAACCAAACAATTTCAAATAGTGATCACTACAAAGAAAATGAAATTATTTTTATAAAATAAGTCAAAAGTCAATAATAATATAATATAATTACATGTTATTCACTTTATTATTAACTTTACTTTTCCACTTTTGACTATTCTCACTTCTTGATAAAGTCTACACCTAAAATTTATGCATGATTACTTTATTCAGAAACCACCCAACCCATTCCAA
This sequence comes from Hippophae gyantsensis, assembly GCA_030763125.1. NCBI lineage: Eukaryota > Viridiplantae > Streptophyta > Magnoliopsida > Rosales > Elaeagnaceae > Hippophae > Hippophae gyantsensis. The sequence goes on along the minus strand of CM061036.1, from coordinate 42,088,997 downwards.
CCCACCAACAAATTTGGTTGCTGAAGATTTCAAATTCAACAAAATAAATAAATAAATAAATAGAAAAGCATATAAAAACATTTCTAGATGCAATGAATGATCGTTAAAGTGGCAATTTTATCATTTTCTTCTAAAGCCTCAAAAGCATGGCTGGAAGGGTATATTTGTCATTTCACCAAAAAAGTATAATATGATTATCAACCAGCCTAAAATGGTACTCTATGTATTAACTCGTAAGTATATATGATGGTTAGTACAACAAAGAGGTGCAGACACGACTTAATAATCTGACACATCAAAATCATATGCATAAAAACAATTTTATAAAAAGTGTTTTTAGAGTTGAAAAAACAAACAATTGATATTGACACAAACAAAATTGTTATAGCCACAATATATTAATTATAGGGTTAAAACACTCATTTCATACAATTTGTTGTAACATTAACAAAAAGAATTATTATAATATCATTATAAAAATTAATTAAAAATTTATTCATAAATACCAGTCTCTTTAGTCAAAGGTGTAAAATCATCTAAAGTAAATGCAATTATTATTATTTTCTAAAAAAAGTTATGTAAGCCAAAAAAAAAAAAGGTAACAAAAAACACACTGTTATTATATGTATTACATGAGTAATTCTATGACACAAGCCACTTAGGTGGGGCTACATTCATATTCATTTATTGGATTTTATTAAAATTCAAATAACCTTTTTGCAAAGTATTTTTTATTTTATTATAACACCAAAAAAGAAAAAAAATTAAGAAAGGTACACCAAAAATGAAAAAAAATAATTTACGAAGTGTACGAACCACGGCTCCTCAGCGACAACATCAGGGTGACTGAAAATCTTGGCAGCGTTGTGACGTTTGTTAGTCGGGATTGGTTCACCAGCTGGAGTATATGCGTCACACATAACCTGTAAAGTAAAGTATAGAAAAAATTTAAAATAATATATTTTATTTAATAAGACAATAATACCCTTATTGACTTTTTAATATTTACATTTACATTTCACAAATAAAGAAAATGCATGAATCACGGAAAATAAGGAGTGAATCACGTGTCAGTAAATGAATTTTACCAGGATGTTGTTCCCTTTTCTGAATGGATCCTTAAATATTGCTTGTGGACTGAAATAAGGATACCGGCAAATCAAATCATTTGAATTTAGATCTTGAAATATGAAAAAACTAAAAAAAAATATTTTTAAATTTTTTTAAAATAAATAAATAATTAAGATCTGGCAAAATATAAATAAAAACAAAAACGATGCATACTATAATATGACTTCACTATCATCACCAGGGGCTTGATTTGTGCTTGATCCATCATAATTCCATTTGGGGAGTTCTGATGGGCTCTTCACTGGTCCTGGCAAAGTCTGTATAATATACCCACATAAAAAAGGTTTAATCTTTGCTTGTTTTAAAAACAGAGATTATACAAAATCAGTCACAGAGTATAGTAAATACCCAGAAACAAAGTTTTGATTTTTTTGTAAAAGGCATCAAAAGACAGTCAAAAAAAGAGCATGAAAAACTGTTATTCATAGCTAAAACTGTAATACCCAGAAGAAAATTTTGATCTTTTTTATTTAAATAATGGAGAGACAGAAAGATGTGAAAACCCAATGGTTTTTAAGTGTACTGTATCTATAATCAGGTGAAAAGGTTTGATCTTTGTTTAAGAAAAAGAGACTAGAGAAAAACTTAAGCCAGTATTTTGGAGACATTACCAGAAACAAAAACTCGATCTTTATTCTTACAGGAATTAAAAGACAAAACAAAAAAGCATGAAAAGTTATTTAGAGCTTGAACTGCAATATCCATAATAAAGTTTTGATTTTTTTTCATACAAATATTATAGAGAGAGAGAGAGAGAGATTTTACTCTTGCTTTGCTTCTGAGATCCAAACCTGATCCACCAATCCTGAAATAAACAAAAAGGAAAAAGTATTAAGTGTTATTGATTGAATAAAAAACATAGAGAATTTAAAAACAAACAAATGGTCGAATGAAGTACCATATGTACTCAGCGATGATCTTATTAGTAGATTCTGAGAGGTTAAGGTTGAGGAGATCAGAGATGAGAGACATAGCTAAAAAGTTTGGTTAATACTTTTTCCAGAGAGGAGTAGAAATAACTTATGGAAGAAAATAAGGCTTATGGGTTTGAATAAATAGTGGAAAAGTTCAAGGGGGGAGGTAGAGGAAAATGTGGGTTTGGTGGGAACAAAAAAAAAGGGACGTGTATTTTTTTATTTTATTTTTTGGGTTATGAAATTACAGTGTACACTAATAAAATTCAAACAAATAAACGACTTTTTATAAAAGGAAAAAGAAAACCAACTTTTTATAATAGAAAAAAAACCAACTTTTTATCTTAATTTATTAAATTTCTTTTATCTCGAATAAATAATTATTTTATAAATATTAATTTATTATTTAATAGATAAAAAAATTATTTATATTATTTAAAATAAATAATTATAATTATAATTTAAATATTAATTATTAATAATTTATTATTTAATTTATAATAAAAAATTAATATTTATCTATTCACTTAACATAAATAATTTATATAAATTTTTAAAAATAATATTTTAATTATTAATAATTTATTAATTAATTTATAAAAATAAAATTTTTAAACAAATTATAAATACATAATTTCACACCTATCAACTATGTGACGTGTATTTGACCTAAAAATTATGCAACATCTAGAATATTTTTTAAAAAATAAATATTGCTTTTAAAAATATATACATTAAAAGTTTTAAATTTTATAATAATAAAAATAATATTTATTTTTTAAAAATAATAAATTATATTTTTTAATAATAAATATATAAATAAATTTATTATCTAGTTGTCTCTTTTTCTCCTTTCTTACAAAATTTAATTATCTGTTATTTTATTCCTTATTAAACGGAGAATTTTTTATTATAATTTTTTTAATAAATCTTAAATTTTTTTAATTTATTTCAATAAATACATATTATAATATATGCATTATATTTATATTTTATTTTAATTTAATGTTTTTACCTAGATTTAAATCAAGTGATGATTTTAGATATGTTTTTTTAATTTGTATATAGATATATATTTTAAGTATTTATCATCTTATCAATAATAATAATCATATGTACTAATTGAAAGAATTAAATTAGAAAGTTCAAACTAGATAATTTTTATAATAATTTGATATATTTTTATTTTATTGATTTATTTATTTTTGTATTTTTTGTTTAAACAAATAAAATATTATTTTTTCTAAAAAAGATATAAAATGTATTATTTTTATAATTAAATTTTAAAGATATTTTTTAATTTTAAAATATTTTTTATATAATATATTTTAAATTTATCTTGTTAAAATAAGATTGATAACTCTTCTAGAGACAAATGAAAAAGATTGATAGCTATCAGTTGATTAATTCTATATCTTTTATCAATTTCCATTACTTTGTGGATTAAAGTAATAGCATTTCATTCTGATATAATATATGGGAAAATTATAATTAATATAATATTTAATTATTTATTAAAATAATATAATCAAATTTTGTAAATATAATAATATTATAATTTGTGATTAATAGATTTTTTAATAATATTTTTAAGACGTAAATTATGATAAAATAATAACTGATATAAAAAATAATTATTTATTAAAATATAATATTATTTTTAAAAAAATTATAATTAATTTTAATATAATTTTTTTTGGTCAATAGGTTTTTTTTAACTTGACAATGTAAATACCATATAATTTTTTATATATTTTTAAACTTATAATATTTATATATTAATTAATATTATATTTATTTTAAAATTAAAAAAAAAATTTAATGTATTAAATAATATTAATATATAAAAAAATTAATTAATATTAATACATATATATTTATATTATTATTATAATTTTTCCTCGATAAAAGAAGATAAAACAGCAATGACGCAGAAACAACAGAACGCGGAAAGTTCAATGTATAAGAATTTTCGGATTCCCCAATAATTGGAACTTATTTTGTGTAAATCTACTCTTGACGTAAGCTTTCTCCTATCATCCATATTTGGGTTGCCCTTGTCGAATCATCTATCCTCGAGCTCATTAATTAGAGATTCCGAAGATTAATTTAAGATATAAAATTATAAAATGTGACAGGATATAGAAAGATATAAAAGAGAGTTAAATTCCTTTAATATATCACAAAGTTTCATAAATATAAATAACATTTTTAAGTGTTTACGTCCCATTAAAACGATAATATCTAACTTATAATAATATTTATTGTTATATAATGAGATCATCTTTATATATCTTTGTAATATATATTTTCTCATCCCTTTGTCAGATCTTGTATCTCAAGTACTCTATTGGGATAGTTCATATTGTGTACCACTTATATCTCGTGTACAATGTACACCTTGTATATTTAAAACATTTCATGTCCACTTAATCTCTTACACAAACACCTTGTGATATCATGTGGACATGGTGTATCTCAATTCATAACATCCAAATATTAAGTCTCATTCTTTTGAATATAAGCCTTCTAAATTCTTTTTCAGTAAATCTTTCAAATTTTTCGTTTACAAACCTTTCAACTTCTCTTAAGAGATCCAGCTCTTTTACCCATTATATTAAGAGTCCTAACTCTTCATTTACTTTCATTTTATATTTTTCTTAAATAAAATTAAAAACTTAGTTCAAAGAATTTTAGGTTATGTGAAGATTTTCGGTCTGTTTTAAAGGAATTAAACTCTTATTTATGGAGTTTAAGGTCATGAAAGGAGAAAATATGTTCATTTATCTTCAAGTGCTTTTGCTTTACCTTTTTTAAATTTTTTGTTATTATCTATGATTGAGCAGCCCAATTCCTAACCAAGAAAAATTCCACCTCAAGGACCGATGACATTTTATCCTCTGCTATCTATAGGTACAACTCATAAGGTAAAAAAATATAGGTAAGGGAACCCACAACACAAGGTGAGGTACTAACACTTCTCAATTTCCACCCTTGGTCCAACTGACGGGAACCATGTGCAAAGAACCACACTGTTTAGAATAAGGCACTATGAGACCTATAAAATAGGTCAAACATCCCGTGAAATCACCTTGAGCCATACCAAAACAAGTGTTGCTTAAGTTCTTGAATTAAACACCCCAATTATGTCTCGAGTTTATACATCTACCAGCAACCCGGTTCAAGATCCGTTGGGTGCTTAAACTTTGAGACTCGTACCTTCCATTCATATCACCATTCTTCAAAAGGTTTATAGAGAAAAGAAACCACGAGCCACTAGAGAGCATGTGGAGAAAATCCTTGGGAAGAAAATTCAAAAATTTCCCAATAAATTGACTAAAGATGACATGTACCACTTGAGAATGATGTATTCAATTCCACCTTATATGGGTCTAGTATCAGTCATCCAACACCTCATCGAGACAAAGATCTAACCCAAGGATGGTACATTTGGCACGAGAAAGCACTACAATTTAGTTTGAGGTTTCCAATATCTCAAGTAGTTGCTTCTTTTTTTGAATGCATACGACCTTACTTTAGCTTATATAAATCCAAACAGATAAAGAATTTTCTTAAGTTTGGCTGTATTCAGCAGGGAGCTTAGGTACGAGTTAGAAGAGGGTAAGTTGTATGGAATGTATTGTGTTAAAAAGAATGAGGTGGATAAAGAAATAACATACATCTCAACTATCACACTTTGAGGTCTCATTTTAAAGCTACCCGACAGTTAACCTAAATAGAAAGATTAGTACTTTTACATCAATTGTGATATATGGGACAGAAGGCCTGTCATTTTTGTACGTGCTACTTCGAACCTTAACATCAATACCATGCAACAATAGAGTCAAGATATATTACTTTATCTTGATCATAATTGAAAGGAAAAAATGTCATCTCGATCGGTAGAATTCTCAGCATTTAAATTCTTATCCTTGTTTTTTTTGCAATGCATGAATGACTTCACAACTATTTGAATTGATGACCCAGTGTCAATTCTTAGGGTGGATGAACTGATTGAAATTGATTCCCTCAAGAAATACAAACAAATTCCCCATAAGATAGGTACCTCGATTTTCCTAAAAGGTACCCCATCCAATGCAGTCTTAAAAGATAAAGAACTTGAGGTGCCAAAACCTTCTACGAAACCCTCGATCTATAAGAAAATAAGAATGGACTATCCTCGTGAAGTGGATACCGAACCCATTCCTGTGCTGCATCGAGACACAAGTTAGGTGGATGATGTAAAGTTGAAAAATATCCAAGTGGAGAGTACCCCGATGAAATCTTTGAATAGAGGATATTTGGGAAACTCGAGGTATTGTTGGATGTATATCACCATTTCGAGAGTGAACAAGAACGAGCTTAGTTCCAATTATACATGAGTGAGCTCCAGTTAACCAACAAGTAGATATTTCTAGCCGCATATTGGAGATACATGATCAATTTCTATAATGCTATATACAATGCTAACCATGTGTTTATCACAGATCATTTCCTTATTGAGGGAGGAAGAGATTACAAACAACGCTTATCGTGCATGTGCCTTTGAGGCTAAAACCCTACTAACAAGATATATAAGAAAAAATATATGAATACTTAATTCTTTAATTTTCTAAACATGTGAATGACTAAAATGCCTCTATTATAATTATTAATTAATTACATAATCAATTAAATCAAACCTAATATGTATTCATCTCTCAAGTAAACTGCACACCATATAATAATTAATCTAATCACACTTTTATGTTAATTAAATTACATACTACTCATTAAGTTCATCAATTATGGATCACATATATAAGAATCATTTATATCTGCCTAGAAACTATGCATGTTATTTAATTAAGACAAATAATTAAATAATTCTCTCAAATATATTTAATTGTTTCTATAGATAAATTATTGGCCAAACAATTGATAACATAAATATTAGATCAAATAATATAATTAAATTAAAATCATAATTATGGTAAAATATTAGATCATCACATCGTGAAAATTTGTTTCATAAGATCCCTAAATTAATAAATTAACTACACATAATTTTGTCCATAAAACTCATATTTATAAAGAAAGACATAAAATTAATAGAGAAAATAGTAGTAGAAGAAATATAATTAATATCTTGAATTGTAGTGTTAATCTTCTTTTGAATCTTTCTGTATTTTCATCTCTTTTTAGCTCTAAAAAACTAATAAAAACTATGCTAATGCCATCTTATTAGGATTTATGAGGTGATTAGGGACTTTAATATAGCTCAAGTGCAATATGGACAGTCAGATCAATTTAAGATCAAGAGCTAAGATCAAAACAAACAAAATTAATTGTGCTAGCCAATCACAACGCAACACATGACACACAGAATTCACTAGGTGAATCAGAATGCGACACGTGGTAAGGGAAACCGATCCGAGTCAACGTATGCTAAGTCAATGTCATACCACACATTGTGATTCGCAGATGTAGATGGCGTGGCATGCTGGTGGATCGTGGGGAGCAATCACATGACAATATGTAGAGTGTTGTTTGACCGCGCTTCGAATTCAGATTGAATGTCATGCATTGCTTCGCTCCTTTTAAACGATGATTTAGGATTTATTGTCCCTACTTGTGTGGTATCCACATGGCTTGCCTAGTCAGCTCCTCTACTTGTGTGGTAATCCACGTGGTAACTTATGATTGATCCTTCATTAAAAATAAAATAAAAATAAAAAAAATCCCAAAAAATTTCAAAAATTATATTTTCACCCATTTTTTCTAAAAAGTTTATATGTTAATATATTTAGCCCCAAAATACTATTTATTAAATAAAACAAGTAAATATTAAATAAAAAAAATGTGTTAATGACTCTACTTTTATAGAATCATCTACCATTAACTTAAGGTCTATATTGGGTGGAATGTGAGAGTCTGTTTTTGGGTTCTTGACATAAGGATAACACACTTTGAGAGATAAATTGACACCTATTATCAATTATTAATTTTTATCACAAATCAAACCTACATATTATGTTTTATTAGATGAACTTTTGTATGTCACTTTCTTGCATGTATTTGCACTAGTGGTTCGACTTCTATCCATTTGGAGAAATAATCAATTGCTACAATAAGAAAAATTTAAAGAACTTTTTTTTAGCTAGAATGACAAATAGAGGGCCTAATATGTCCAAACTCTATTTTGAAAAGGCCATTGACTAATAATGGCTTTCATATCACTTTTGGGTAAATGCATTACATTGGCATGCCTCTAGCACCTATCACATCTTCGAGCATGATAAATGCAATCTTTTTGCAAGTTAGACCAATAATAACCTTATCGCATGATTCCTTGCAAGAAGTTCCTCCCACTCAAATGTGTACCACAATGACCTTTATGTAATTCCTTTATCACGAGTTAAGCTTTTTGAGTAGAAAGGTAATTAAGTCATAGTCCACCAAAAAGCTTAACTCGTGATGAGGGAATTATATAAAGGTTATTGTGGTACACATTTAGAGTTGTTATAGATCAATAATTTCTTTGCTTCTAGTGAATGAAGTTAATCACGTTCTAAAAAAGTGATTCATACTCAGCTACATTGTTAGTAGTCAGGAAAGCAATTCATATATATTATTCTATCAATCCTTCTACGAGGATAAATATAGTTATTCTTACTCCCGAACCTTTAAAATTGGAAGCCCCATCCATAAATAGCCATCCATAAGTCTCGAGTAGGTGCTCCCACTGATAAGACTTCCTTAGATGTATTGTTTGGTTCAGTTGTGAGCTCACCCTCTGTCCATTATGTGACAAATTTGGAAAATGCTTATCCTTTAATGGTAGATTGTGGCACGTAATATATTTCAAATTCACTCAACTCAATGGCTATTTGAGATAGATGATCTGATTGTTCTAGCTTACCTAGAATATTCTTGAGAGGGTTAGATGCCATGATAATTATTTTGTGAGTGCCAAAGTAATGTATGAGCTTTCTAGAAGCCATTCTTATGGTAAATGACGCTTTATTTATAGATAGGTATCTTTGTTATGCTTTGATTAAAGAATGCTAACGAAGTATGGGTTGTTGTCTTTTCTCTCTATCTACTATGAGAACGACACTAGCTGCCCATTTCTGTGAAAGTCAAATACAAGTATAAATTTCACCTACTTTGGGATTCTTCAAGGGGGTGCCTTCCCCAAATACTTCTTGATGGATTGAAAAGAATTTTTGCATTATTCTCTTCATAAATAATCTTTATTCTTCTTTAGGACTTGAAAGAAAGGTAAACATTTTTCTATACATTTGGATGCAAAATAGTTTAATACAACTATGTGTCAATTCAATTGTTGCACTTTCTTAAGGCACCATGGAGATCTCATGTGGAAAAGGGCAATAATTTTATCAAAATTCACCTCGATTCCTTTGGAAGATACCAGATACCTCAAGAATTTTCCCGATGTTACCCCAAAGATGCATTTCTTAGGATCGAGGTGCATTTCATAATGTCTACTGATAGCGAAAACCTCTTATAGATTAGAAACATAATCTCTTTTGGCCTTGGTTTTTACCATCATATCATCTAAATACATTTCCATATTTCTCTCTATTTGGATTTTGAACATTCTATTGACCAGCCTTGAATATATTGTCCTTATATTTTTAACCCAAAAGGTATCCTTGTGTAGTAAAATGTCCATTCCTCCGTGATAAATGTTGTTTTCTCTTCATATCTTTGATGCATGAAGATTTGATACTAACATAATTAAGCATGCATAAAACTCAATACTTCAAATTTAACCATGGCATTTACCAATTGATTAATGTTTGGTAGAAGAAATTAATCTTTAGGGATAGCAAAGTTAACATGAGTGAAATCCATGCACATGTGATGATTGCCTAATACAAAATTCAAGAGCCATTTGTAACATCATGAAGTGGTAGAGTTTCCTTCCCTTCAAAAGTTATAAGAAAGATCTGTCCTTCACGTATCAAGGTATAGACTGGCTGAAGTGTGTTTTTTGCCTTCCTCGCATACCTTTTGTGGGACCATGGATGGTATGAATTATGTGAATGTCCCCTTAGGGTAGTTAGACCTACATATCCTTTCTCTATGGGGGTTAAGAGGAACCATATCTTTTTTGGGGTTACCTTCCTGATTCTCCTATCTAAGAGCTCTTTTTCTATTCCTATCCACTATATCTCCTAAATGTCTTTCTGACAAGAGTTGTTTGATCTCCCCCTTGAGATGTCTATAGTTCTTGATTAGTGACTCGTGTCTTTATAAAATGCACAATACCTATTGGGATTCTCTAAGGGGCTCTTATAGGTTGCAACCACCTCACTTGTTAAATCATTTCCATCCTTTGGATTGCATCAGTAAGGGATACTTGCAACGGTGGCCCTCTTAAAAGAGATAAAACCCTTCCTTAAGTCCCCAATCTTCCCTTGGGCGTTATTATTAACTTAAAATGGGATGGGTTTTTTCTTCCTTGCTTATATTGGGTTTGTTCGATTGTTTAGACATAGTATCTTTAGTGGGTTTCGTCTCTCTTTTGGCATAAACAAACTTTTGTGCCTCTTCATAAAACACATTAAGAGAATGTGGGGTGGTCTTGGTCAGTTCCATAAATAAACTAGTATCCCTTTTTATTCCTTTCCTGAAAGCTTTGATAATCAGATCATCCATTCCTCTATAGGATGGACACTTTAGAGCGAAGAATTTGGGTAGAGGAATCATCAGTTCTATGTCATCTAAAAAGAGGGATGTTGATAAATAATCAACCATTTTTTCTTCTATTCTCTTTTCCATGTTCTTCAATTTATCATCCCACTTGATATCGAGGTAGCTTGAGTGAGTATTGATAGGTACATATGTGTCATGTGGTTCAAGTTGGTGAGAGATGGTTTGAGTGGGATAATAAGGCTTATAAGGTTGTTATTGTGGTGGATTTACTGATGTATGTTCCTTGTATATAGGTATTGGTTCTTGATAGTGATTTTTCCTTAGTCCATGAGAAACTTGTTGGGTTCTTGTTGGAAATAATGGTTTTAGGGTTAGTGTAGCTCTTATAGTCTAGAAAGATCTTCCAGCTTCTTTCAAGTAGTTTTTCTACAATAAAAGTGGACGTAGTTTCTTGTTATCATTTTATGACTAGATAAAACTCGTTACAACTCCCTAACTTCATGTTGAAGCTTTTCCATTTTGGCATCTTTTCTAAGGATACATCCTCAAAATTCACATTTATTGAGTTAGTGACATGTGGAAATAATTTTGTGACTTTAGTTCTAACCTCTGTGGTCGAGGGTTGATTAGAATGATACCTTAGTCCACGATGAGGTGTGATGTTCGACATGGTGACTTTTGGAGCCTTGAGGCACAAAGTGTTTGGGATGGTTTCAACTTTTTCTTATCCTTAAATCAGAAGTAATATGGTGGTTGGTCATATTGATAGGGCTAAAATTCCATATTATATGAGATGATTCTCTTAATTTTCTAAATAAAATGTCATAAATTCTCAATATGGATTGAACGATAAGCACCAATTATTTGGAGAGAATTGTAGTGTTACATGATTTGGAAAGAAATTAAACAAAGTTAGATCCCCTTAATAGGCCACACATGTCCATATATATTGGCACCACTACCCCTCAGTTGTTGGCACCCAACTGGAATGACCATATCTAACTTGTAATCAGATCTACTACTATAGGATAAGGTCATGTCTATGTATCTCTATAATATATATCTTCTTATTCTCTTATCATATCTTGTACCTCTGGTACCCTGTTAGGATCATATATCTCGTGTCTATTCAATCCCTTGCACAAGTACCTCATCATACTCCATGGATATGGGATGTCTCGATCTATAACACCTAAACACTTACCAAAACATACTAATTAATTTAAGATTCTTGTTGATTTGATTGAAAATTGTGATCTAATTCTTTTTTCTAAAGAAACATATTTCATTTATTAAAATTGAAAATAGATCAAGAAATTAAGCATATAATAAATATAAAATACAAACATATTACACCACGATGACATTTTTAGATTTTTATTGTATTAACATTAACTGTATTTAAAGAAAATGTTTAATCAAAAAGAGAACTAATTCCTAAAACAGATAAAATATCTGTATGTGAAATACATCTAAAAAGAAATAACATTGAAGGAAAAAAATAGCTAGGAAAGCAACATAGTCGGTTGAAATTTTTTTTATAACAAAAGTATAATTTTTAAATGAAGTTTTTTTATATCTAAATGTACAATTTTATACGTAAGTAATAATTACTTAAATTAGGTTTAATTATATGATATAACATTAATAAATACATATTTTTTTAACATGTGATAAAAATAAAACTAGTTAAATAACTTGATTATTTATTGTATAAGAAAGATTAAATTGTATGATTTAATTACTAAAACGTGTTAAATCATTTTATACATTTGTACTTTGGATATATAACCTGTATTATATCACTTATTTTATATGACTTTTTATTGTTCGAATTGCCTTATATAACATACTTTATACGATATTTTATACTATTTATTAGACATGAATTAATGATAAAAAATTAATTTACAATATAATAAATATGGTGGTCAAGATATACTATCTTTAAATTGTATAATATATACACTCAATAAGCTTTTTTTTAATATCATACTTAATTGAGTGATAACACTAATTATATAATGTCACATTTAAATTTTAATATATATATATATATATATATAATCAATCGTATCTAATTGGGTGATTTATTCAATGGTTGATTTCTTCAACCTTTATACCAAACAAATTTATTCAACTCTTGATTGATTTATTGACTCATACAACTTGCCTTATACAACTTTGCATTCTACCTATCTTATACGATATACATTATACGATCGACCAACCTTAATGTTTGGATATATAACCTACCTTGTACGACTACTTTATATAATATGTCTTATATGACCTATGTTATATGACATGTTTTATAAGATCTGACTTATATGACACACTTAATACTACATACTAGATATGAATTATTGGAAATAATTTACTTTACAAGGTTAGAAACATGGTCCTTTGTTTTTTACTCTCTTTGTGATAGAACTTAGTTAAAAGTTATTATCATAGAACCACTTTTTGATCTCTTGTATATTCCCCCTTCTCATACTTTACGCAGGTTTAGTCTATGTACCTTGCGCATCGTATTCTCACGTTTGAATTACTAGCTTTGAAAGAGGGGTTAAAATAATATTTGATTTGGGTTTGGATGTAATTGTGATTCTCTTAAATGAAAACATATATTTCAACAAGAAGAAACAAGTAAACAACCTTTCTCTTGTGTGAGAATATCGGTAAAAAAACACTTTTATATTTAAGTTTTATGCGACACTAGAGCATCTCACGATTTTCATAATTCCAATTTTGTGGCTCATTCTAGAAACGGAATTTATAACAACGAATATGAAAATGCCAAAATCAAGGTTTATATTTCAACGACAATCTTGTAGTATAATCAAAGGAATTATTCAAACATTATTGATGCCGATATACCATGATTTATCAATTTCACCTTAAAATTCAAACTTTACGGAATATATTGGTTCCGGATTGGTTGTGATCGAACATTGTTTGCCCATCATTATGTTTTTTTTGTAACGTATCGTCAATTAAAATAAAATATAAATGAAATTTATTAATTTTTAAAATTTATTTTATCTTGTCTTACTTAATTTTGAGATGAGATTGTAATTAAATGATACTAATTGAAATATCTTATATGTCTCTAATAGACATAAATAAGATAAATAAATATACAAAAAACAATTAAAAAATATGCTAAATTATAATTTGTAATGTAAATTTAATAAGAAAAATGATACAACATATACTTAAAGTTAGACCCATTAGAACTACAATCTAAAGATAAAATGAGATTATATGGTTTTTAAACGAAATAAAACAATATTACATCATGAGTCTATTAAATATAATAAATGAAACATAAAATGAGATGAGATAATTTACTTTATATCTCTAGTGTTGGTCATGATTTGTCGAACTAAATGAAAATTTAATGCTAAATCCTAAAATATCGGGTTTATTGTCTTAACAGTATCATAATTTTATTTGAAGTATCTTTTTTTATCCTTATTTTTTTTACAATAGATAAGTGATATTTACATTTAATAATATTGACCAATCTGATACACTTTTTCATTTTATTAAGAACTTTGTACACATGTATAGCACATATAGAGAGACATTAGTGGTAATTTTTACTATTTCCTCAACTAGAGTATTAACAACTTAATTTTTTTCCTCATTTTTAAGTCCTTAAACACATATTTCAATGATTTTTTATTCATATTCTACTTCTCTTCAATCTCTCTTTTTCCTCTATCACTTAAGAATTCAACAACTTCACTTATAATTTAATATTGTTTACTAATATTCATCCAAATTTTATGTAGATTATGCGTGTTCTATTTTTATGGACATCGTATGCAATTTTTAAATTTTGTATACAAAAAATAGGAAAACTGTGTGAAGTATGCAACTTTTGCAATTTGTATGAAAAAACTAGACTAAACAAACTAATAAAAAAATAATTTATATGTACAACTCAATCTATAGTTTTATATATCAAATATATAGTCTCACTGACAAGGAATATTAGTACCATAAATACAATGGAGCAAGTGATTTGTTTGAAACTTGAATAAGTTTAAGTTTTTATCATTCTTAGAATCACCATAAACGCTTACAATTGAAAAAAAACATAGGAAAAAATCTCAATATAAGTTGATTAATAGAAAAAAAACATAATATAAGTGAAGTTGTTAAGCTCTTCGATGATAGAGGAAGAATAGAAATTGAACATAATGTAAAATGAGTCAAAAAACATTAACATATATATTCAAAGATTAAAAAATGATAGGAAAATAAGTTATTAATGCTTAAGTAGAGAGAATAATAAAAAAAAATTCAACAAACGTCTTCGTTAAACACACATATATTGTACAAGTATTTAAAATCCCTAATGAAATATTGTATCAAATTAATATATTTTTATTAAATATATGTATCTTTAAGGTATTACTTAAAAATAATAGTATAAAAAGTTAATTAAATTGAAATTATGGTATTACTAAGATAAAGAATCCTAAAACATGTGGTAGGTTTTAGCTTGAATTTAAAAAAAAAATTGAATTAATTTAAATTGAATTCAATTTTTAATGATTAAAAAAATCATAATATAAAAATATGGAATTGTCAAACATACATTTCAAGCTAATTTGAGCCGATAAAAATATTTTATTAAGTCCATCTTAAAATTATCCGAGTGGGTTTGAATTGAAATTTTTTAGGCTAGTGAAGCTTCGAGCTATAGATAATTCCAAATTTATAATTTCAATCGGGCGGGTAAAATTACATCCATATACAATATATATTATCCAATCACAGTATACTCGAGATTAAAAACCTAAATTGACATTTAACGTAAACAAATAATTAAACAAATGTTAATTGATATTTTATTTAAAAGAGAGAGAGAGAGTAAAATAAGTGTTACATTTAAATAGCCGATCATCAAAACTGAATGAATGAAGTTAATTTTAACCATTCCCAATTTTTACATTCAATCTTCTAAGCCAAATGGAATGAAGTATCATATGAAAAACATCATATCTCTTGGGAGTTCCATTGACTATAAAATGCTTTTGCACCAATTTGACTCTTCTATGCATTCTCAAGTACTGAGTTTGAGATATTTTCTCTAATATTTTTTTAATATTTGGTATGTCCTTAACCAACAATTGAACAGAAAATGAGTTCCAATTTAGAACATCACTAAAAGGTGGAACATAGCCATCTGAAATGAGTACCGGAACACATTCAGCATAAATAGCTTCCACAACTCTAGGGCTAGCCACTTCATAACCACTAGGGCATAGGCAAAATCGACTTTGCTTTAACATTGTTTCATAGGAAACTCCACTTGGGAGTTTTTCAAATACTTGGACATCAAGGTCCTTTTCTTTCCAGTGTTGTAGGAGGATGTGCCTTATGTGTCCATGTAAACGACCGGCAAAGAAGGCAAGAATTGAACGGCGAGACGGCGAGGGACCTCCTAAAAGTCCCTCGATTTCGCCGTTTCGAAGATGGATTTCTGGAAAGGAAGCATCTTTAGCTGGATTGAATCCTTCTGAAGTGTTGGCATTACAAAATACCCTAATGCACTTGTTAAACAAGTATGGAGCATATGAAGTTGCTAGAGGCCCCTGTCCACACAAATTGTGAATTTATAAGCCTTCTCATATTTGAAAATAAATATGAATTTAGCTTTTTAATAAAATAAAGCTAATTAATAGTCATTATAAATAAATAAATTAGATTTATGAATAACGTAAACTTTTTACAATATTGCAATTTTGATTTTTATGCAACCTGCAAAACTCCTCTATCTGTGCATTATTTGTCTTTAGGAATTCTTTTAAATGTCAAAATATCAATTTGAGAATTAGTGTACTCCAGGCAAATTTTTATCTAGACCAATTGGCAATGAACTGGTTATATATATATTGTCCACAAATGTTAATCAAATTTAAACAAAATGTGACTTTGTTTTGACTATCATTCATCAATATATTTTTTAAATTTTTTATCATATAGATTTAAACTTAAACAATAATTCATTATAACTTATCAAAATCGATCAAGAATCCCTATAAAATAACAGCCTATGAGTTCCCAAGTAATCTTTTGACCTTTACATACTCACTTTTTTAAAATTCTATACTTAAATTAAATATTTAAGATTCAAAACTCATTTCTCACACTAAAAAATGAGTGCTTATGATTCTAACTAAAAGAAGAAAATTCTTTTTACATCTCAAAAACTTTCAAATATATATCCTAATATTTAAAATTAGTTTTTAAGGATATATTTAGAATTGAAAAAAAAAATCTTTTGACCTTCAAATAATTTTTTTATGCAAATGGCACATTTAATTTGGGCCAAACTATTTGTTATTGGAAATGGTAATTAGTTTTTTTTATAAAAAAGTACAAGATCAACCCATCTAACATTACATTTTAAAGAACTTAAATACTTCATTACATACCTAAACCAACTTTGTTGTTATGCACATAGTTTTACCAATTGACTACATCGATATAGGAATATGGGTTAACACGCACAAAATGAAAATAGTATTGAATTAAAGCTAGCAAAATTGTAATTAGATATTTACCCAATCATGGCAAGAAAGCAAGAAATGATCAGCACCAAGGTTTCGATTCCAAAAGGGATGCTTGGTTGAAATGAGATTGATGTAGTCACTAACAGCACGTCCAATAGGGCTAGCGTTATGGGAATTAGGCACATAGAGATATTGAACCATCATCACCACACTAAATGGAAGAAAAAAAACAAGAGCTTCATCCGGATCTCTTGTTCTAAACTTATTACTTAATTCTATTTCATGGATGAACCTTCCCTCAGAAGAATATATACTCTTGCATGGACCATTGTGAAACATTGGAGGTTCTCCTTCTTCATATATGTATATTTTCATCATCCTTTCCATCTCTAAATAACTCCTACAATTTCAAACTTCAAATTAGTTTAACTAATTTTAAATATTTTATTTTAATTTACTACTTATTTAGCTAATTAAGGCCGCTTTCATTATTTTTATTTTTGATTTGCTTTGGATTTTAATCATTAGTGAATCTTTATATATAAAAAGTCTGATTGTTAAGTAGACAAAAATCATTTTTTTCTTCATTTTTTACGTTAATAAATATCAAAATATTCATATAATAAATATATTTTTAATACGTTTATTGTTATTTTTACACCAATAAATATATTTTTTATGATTAGTTATTCTATATAATAAAATTATTTTTATTACATTAATGATTTGATTGAATCTAATAAGTATTTTTACTTAATGTTCATAAACTATGCATTGAGTGTGTGTTTTTTTTTTTTTTGTTAAAAGTAGTTTAAGTGAAAATGGTTTAAAACATATAATGCATTATTTGCTTTTGTTAAGAAACACAAAAAAGTGTTTTCTAAATTGTAAAGAATTTTTTATAGTAATTATTATTTTTTATTCATAAGTAATTCTACATTGTTTCATAATTAAAGTATAAACATTATTGATGGTTTTCGATAATTAAATTGATGGGTAAAATCCATGTAGAGATTTTTCAATATATCAGAGACAAGGATTCAGAAAATAAGAATAGGCAGTGATCTTTGTTTTGATGACATATTTCTTAAAATAAATTTATAAATTTAGTCATGCTAAACTAAAACCATCCATTATAATTAAGATATAAAATATGTCATATCTCATCAATATTGTTTTTTTGTTCATTCTTTTAACACATCTATATTTTTCAACAAAAATATTTAAATTATATATTTTTTTAAATATCATTATTTGGAATTATTTTTGTAATTACACAAATGTTATTGGCAAAATACTAAAGAAATAAGATAAATTCAGTACGTATACCTGTGAAAAGCATTGGCATTTCTGTAAATTGGGCCTTGAGGAACATAATCTGGGTCTTGGAATGTAGATGTTAAATTGTTATTAACTCGAGCAGCTACTCTTATAGAAGATCGGACTCTAGCCAACTTTGCTTCCAGTTCTTCTAACTTACTGTATCTCTTTAGTACTACTCTTTTTTCCTATATATTGTTTACATGATCAACATTCATAATGGAGTTCAATTCAATAATTTATATTCAATATGAATAAATTATTAAATAAAGTTATTATATATATATATATATATATATATATATTAATTTAATTCATATTTCAATATTCTAGCTAGGTCAAATTTCATATGGACTTTGATTAATAAATCAAGCCACCAATTTTACACTTAATTATGCCTAGTAAAATTTTTATATTTCATGAAGTTTAAACCTACATGCAAAGTGTTAAATGACCAATGTACATATATGGCCTGTGTAACCTTACACAACCATGAATAAGAGTTATTTATAATTAGGTAATTACTACTACTTGTCACGTAGATTGATCAATTTAACAGGACTAATAATGTGTTTAAATGTAAGGAAATTAATATTGAGAACAAAAAATAATAAAAAGAGAGATAGAAAAGTTTTAAAACCTAGATATCTTATTCTACTCAATGCATACTACGATGTCATTCCATCAGTCAAATTGTTATATTTCTGAAGATGTTTATGCTTTTAAATATATGTATAAAAAAACATTTTTGAACATGCGCTCAAAGTGAGAGATTAAGAATTAAAAAGTGGTATCTCATGCAATATTGAAAGTAGTGTTATATATGATAAAATTACGAAAATATTATCAACTATTCTCTCGTTAATTTATGTACTATTTGAAAGATCGAGTTAATATTGTATCAAAATTAAATTTTTTACATTTAAGAATTTAAATATTAGTAATTTTAATTATTAAATTGTAAATATTTAACGTAGATGATCTACAATAATAACATTTACGATACAAATGAGTAATAAAATGCATAAAATTAAGGTTGTCATTCTTCTATAGCTTAAATTTAAACAAAAAAATCAATTTACAAACAACTTCTAACTTATATAAATATAAAGAGTTATAATCTTACCGAGTGTTGGATAGGAAGATCGAGATGTGTGTGATTGGATTTTGAATAAGTAATAAGATCAAGAGGAGCTTCTGCTGTGAGCAATTTAGAAGGCCTTTTTGTTGTGACGAATACCAGTGCTGGTGAAGAGTAGCTGGCCAATCCTAGTGTGTAAACGAGTATAGTTATTGAGATCACAAACAAAGGTAGTATTAATATTAGTGGAACCAACTTTTTTGTAGAATATATATTTGAAGAAGAAGAAGGCCACATCTCTTTTTAGAATAATAGAGAAAGTTACTATTATCTGTTTCACACTACTTTTATAGACTCCAATATTCGTTATTAAAATAATTTTATTAATAAATATTTAGTTGAAACATAGTATAAATGATGGAAATTGGTATATATATGTGATTAAGATTATTATATTTACAAGCTTTATTGAGTAAAAAACAAAATCTTGTATATGTGTAAAAATTTTAAATTAATTAAGAAACTTATTGTAAAAGTTATATAATTATTTTAAAAGTAAAATTTAATTCTTATATTATTTTTTATAACAATTTAATTTTATTATTATAAAAAAAAGACTACAAAATGTTAAATAATTATTTTTTAATAATTTTATTTTATTTGTTTTTTAATTCTTTTGGTTATCGTTTATTTAAATTATAACAATATGTATTTAATATAATTTAAAAATTAATTTTATTATTGTAAATTCAATTTTTCATAATAAAATAAATAAATTGTTATAAAAAATAAATATATAATTTAAATGTTATTTTTACGATAAATAAAAATTTTGAAATATTTTTCTTTTTAAATTAATATATTAATTTTATTTATTTATTTATGTAAATATTCAACTATATTAGTAGTGACATGTTGCCCCACTATCATTTATTTTGGAAGTTGTTGATTAAAAAAAAAAAGAAACTCAGTTACTCAACCTCGACTATCGTAAACATTTAACTAGGCATCTGCTTGTATTTTATATCCCAATATTTTTTTTAATAAATATATTCCTATAAAATTGTTAATTTTGAGCATATATTCTAATCAAAATAATAAAAATAAATAAATAATGAGAAAGTTGGAGATACAAATTTATTATTAAATAATGTATGTTTTAATCTTTTAATTTTGATAAAAAAATTAACGAAAAACATATAATATTATTCTGATAATTTTTTATTAAAATATTATTTTTCATATTAAGTGATTTAATCGTAATAGAAACTTGATCATTTAAATAAAATGATATTTAATATGATTTTTAATAAAATATTTGTTAATTTTCATCATTTTTATTTTAATATTTTATTGTTTTTTATTTTTAAAATTAAAATAATATATTTAAATAATTTTAATGTTAGAATTTTTTATTGTTAATTTTTTAAAATTTTATATTAAGTTTTATTTTTATTTTTATTTATTACTTATATCTTATTAGTTTTAATTATTTAAGTTAAAGAAAAACAAATTAATAAAAAATATTAAAACTTTGGAGGAGAGATTAAGCATATTTTGAATCATTCTTTTGCTCAGCATTTGCCGTACGTTATCTTTCTCCTTTACGTAAAAAACAAAAACCCTTATATACTTTAAAGTATTGGTTTTAGCCAAGTATAACACAAAAACCCTTATATAGTTTTAAAGTATTGGTTTTAGCCAAGTATAACACTAACCCTTATATAGTTTAAAGTATTGGTTTTAGCCAAGTATAACACAAAAACCCTTATATAGTTTAAAGTATTGGTTTTAGCCATATATAAACTGCAGGACTAACTTGTAAATTTATATAAACTGCAGGACTAACTTGTAAATTTATATAAATTGCAGGACTAACTTGTAAATTTATTGAAACGAAGCATCTTTGGGATTCTAATCATCACATTTGAGTTTGTGTCCCTTTACGTTACGCTATTTGCACTTCATTGCGTTAGTTGGCGTACCGACACTTTTGTTTTTTCCTCGACGAAAATCTATTAGAGATAGTATTATATCTCATAGATCGTCTATAATTATAAAATTATTTATCTAATATTAATAATGTAACTGTAAATCAGTCCTAAGTAGAAACCAAATATCCTAATTAATTAGACTATCACGTTTTAAGTAAAACATTTTCGTTCTCGGCTCTTAAATATTTTTAGAAAAATGATATTTTTAAAGTAATAATAATAATTATTGTTATAATAAAATATCAAATTTAAAAATATTTATATATAAAAACATGACTAATTTATTTTTATATATATTTTTTTAAAAACTTCCATTTATCGGTAAAAACAGGTATCGCATGATTATCATATACGAGAAATATAGATTACATTACATAAAAGCTGGAATTATCTGAATTCAGAAAGAAAAATAAGATAAGTAATAGATAAAAGAGATAATATATATTTTATATATAAAATATTATATATATACGTAATTTTTTTTGAATAATTTTAATCCATTAAACTTGTATTTATAGAGAAAAATATTACAAAAATATAATAGCAAAACTATAAAGATTGTATATGATCTAAGTTATGATAATTTTATTTTACATATATTTTATAAATATTTAACTTAAAATTTTATTTGTTTTAAAAAAATAATATTTTTTGTTTATTTCAATGTTTAAAGCTACGTTCTCCTATTAATTTTTCAATAAATTGAAACTATTTATGAAAAGATTATTTAAAAAATTAAAATTAAATTAACCTAATTCGAGTTGAATCATATAAATACTAAAAGGATAAATTTAATTAAATTAAATTTTTTAAAGAGTTACATGTAAATCTAACACGAAAATCGAAGATAAAAGAAAAATGCATGAAACCCCAAAAATAACACGTTCACATCTCTGAATGTCACCCATACTCCACGACAAAGTCAACAATAATAGTCTCTGTATTGTATGTAAATCAATTCCCATTCACACATGAATACATGACATTGTATTTTTTTAATAAAGATATTTTTTTAAATAACACATTTATTTTTTATTTTGAGATAGTAAACAAAAAAATTATTTCTTTTGAAAAAAAAAGAAAGAATTAAATTGGAGTGTACAGTCAAAATCGAAAAAAATATTAATTGAGTGGATTTTAAGTGAATCTTCTTCTGAAATCATAGGTACGGGCTTTTCTATAAGTTTGGGTTGGGCTTTTCAATTAGTTCTGGGGACATTTCATCATTGGGTTGGGCTTTTCTATAAGTTCCGGGGACATTTCGCTATTGGGTTGGGCTTTTGGTGGTTATCGTATATCCTATAATATCATATCAGAAAGTTTATTTATTATAAATTATGAAGATCTATTTATGAGGAGTTTATGATATGCACTTAAAAAAATTAAAAATTATAATCATAAAATAAGTGTAACTAAAAATATATTATAAAATAGTAATTTAATATAAAAAAAATTATAGTCATGTCCATTCGCTCTGGAAAAAGAAAAAAAATATTTATTTATTTATTTTTACATGTGTCCATTGGCTCTTACAAAAGAAAATAAACAATATTTATAAAAATATATATTTTCTGCATGGGGATGAAGCAAGAACTACCCTTTTCAATAATCTCTTTTCAAAGTCTTGTATTAAAGTTTTTTTTTTTTTTGCACCTTGTAATGATCATTATAGTTTTGGTAAGTTACCTTTTGGGGATTTTGGAAAATTTAAAATTGGTGTCTTGATTTTTCATTGCAATGAAATTAAAAGTAATATATTTTGTGGTCTTAGTCAAGGCATGATGTTGTATAAAAAAAATTATACAATTATTAATTACCAACAATAAACTCGTGCTTTCCACATAAATTTAATTAAAAATAATAACAATAATATGATTATATTATATACACCCCAATCATATAAATTATAATATCCTTCTTGGAAAATAATTTGATAGAACGAAAACAATAGTTAAGGCAATATTAGAACAAATAAATTTTTTTATTATGAGAGACTACGTTTAGTTTTTGTCAAACTTAGGTATCTAGTTGATAGAAAATATTACTTGTACGGACATATTAATATTAATTTGACTTAACTTGTAGTGGTTATTAATAATTTATACATTTTAGACTTTTTTTAATAACAATTTTGTTCTTTTTACTTAAAATTTATTAACCACTAATTCACTAATAGAATGGATAATATATAAATATATTTATTTAAAAATAAAAATAAAATATAAAACTAATGAGAAAAAGATTATTTTTCCTTCATGCACGTCAATGATTTTTATCTAATTTTCAAAATTTAATGCGAACCCCTTTCTGTTATATTTGCTATAGAATTAGGATTATTTTTCTTTTATTTTATTTTTTACTCCTTGTTTTTCTTTGCCTAATCTAGTGGTATATATTTCATTTCAAAAATATTTATTTATTAATGACCACAAATACGAGAACAAAGACCTATAAGATAATCAACTTAAACTAAACAAAAGAAGAAATTAATTTGAGATACCCTAATCTAATGGATCAAAATTTGGCATAAAATATAAGTTAAAAATGTAATAAAATATAAAAAATAAGATATTTTATTATTTTACAATATAAGGATATATTTGTCTAAAATCATTTTAAGTATGATTTATACATATATATATATATATATATTGTATAGAGAGATATAAAATTTTGGTGTGTTATTAAAAAAAAGAAATATTTTTTTTCTTTTATGATTTTAATCATTAAGATCTAGATCGATGCATGCAATATATTGATCTTCTTGTGAACCAATAACTTTAACTTCTTTGTTAAAGTTACTCAAAAGTCAAAAAATTATATGAAAAGATCTTCTTGTTACTCAGAAGTCAAAACTTATAAGAAAATATCTTGATTTCTTCGTGTAGATTCATAAAAAATTTAAGGCCTTTTCTTTTGTATTTGATTTGTAAGTTTAAAATTCATAAAAAATTTAGTTTCGAAGAAGATAGCTAATAAGAGACTAAAAAGAAAAAAAAAGGAAATTCAAATGATAAATTAATTTATTCTAATTTACATCTATATTTACATAATTTATCAATATTTTTTAAATAGGTATTTAAGTCTTATTTTTTTATTAGATAAAAGAAATAATACATATATAAGTGAGATTTAAACTTTAATTTATGTTAACGGGATGAGAAATTATATCATATAAATCACAAATCAATAATATATCTTTGTGATCACTTTGATATTTTTCACCATATATCATTTTAGATTAATGGTAAAGATACCATTTTCTTAGGGTAAAGGTGGTCATGCCTTCACCCTCTACTCATATTTCGATTTCTTTGACTCTTAGGTTTAAATACATGGAGATGTGTGAAGTTGGTTTAGTTCGTGATGTTTTTTAATTTTAGGTTTTAAAGTTCATAAATTAAGGATAAATAATTTTATTATAATAAATTTTTTTATTAAAATATTACTTTTTATTATCAAGTTATTAAAATACAATAAAATACGAGCCAAAAACTATGATAAAAGTAAAATTTAATATGAAATTATTTAAGAAAAATTAACCGAATATTAAAAGATGATGATTAAATATTAAAAGAAAAAAATATTAATTATAATTTTATCAGTATTAAAAGATCAAATTTTAATTATATTTTAATTACTTGGTATAAAAGGATAATATTTTAACAAATAATTAATTATAATAATATTATTTATTTTTAATTAGTAAATGTTTTTAAAATTATAATATTAAAAAATATATTTTTCAAATAGAAGTAACTAAACGTATACTAATATTCAATACGAAAAAATTAACTAACACTTTTCAATTAAATATATCAAAACTTATGAGTTTAGCATCTAGATCTTACAAACAAACAAAATGTAACTGTGGTATATATCATGATTATCTCACACTATTCTCTCAGGACATATGTTCATCACATATTTCCTAGTATAAACATAAAATAAACAT
The DNA here is from genome assembly GCA_030763125.1 of Hippophae gyantsensis. Lineage (NCBI taxonomy): Eukaryota > Viridiplantae > Streptophyta > Magnoliopsida > Rosales > Elaeagnaceae > Hippophae > Hippophae gyantsensis. The sequence continues at coordinate 42,063,405 of CM061036.1, read as the reverse complement.
TTAGAAGATGCATTTAAAAATATTACATAAATAATTGAATATATGTTTAATGCAATGATAAACTTGAGTTAAACATATGCTGATCATAACTATCATTACAAAAATATGCGAATGCTTCACATTAAAAAAAAAAAAACTCTCCTTCAAATGCCCATATGCTGAAATATCGTTTTCTATCTATTTTGTTAATATACATTAAGTCAAGTTTTATATTTTTAAACGTATATAAATTTTAATTAAAAAATTATAACTTACATCTTCTATGTAAATTATATCTTACTTAATCCATACATAGCTAGTTATTAAAATAAATAAATAATTTTAATAAGTGAGTTTGATTTAAATAAATTAACGATGATTTAAATTCGTTATCTTTATAAAAATATAATTTAATTTTACGTCTATTAAATAAAATCGTACGAATCTATTATTTTTATAAAAATATAATAAAAATTTATTTTATAAAAATACTATAATTATATTATTACATGTTTTATAAAAGTACTTAACTTCTAATAAACTTTATGTACATAAGCTATTCCAATCATAATACTTATCTTGATCCAAAGTACGCTACACAACTCATAGAAAAACAATATTAAAGATGCAATAAATGAAGGGTAAAGTCATTATCAGGTACAAAAGGACAATTTTCAGGTTAAATATTGTTATTATTTTCAAGTATAATATATTAATTTTTAAGTAAAAATATAATATTAAATAGTAAAATTCTGAATAGTAAATTCTTTTTACATGACAATAGTCTTTTTGTGGGTGGCAATACGGCCTACCCTAAATAAAAATATATTAAATGATCCTCCGACCAAATAGATAGTGTAAAAAAAGAAGAGTTAGGTTAAGAATAGTGCTGATCATAAATAAGCCAACCCTCGCATTCCATGAACTCCACATAATTATATAAACAAGTCATACCTGTAGTCGCTTTACCAAACCCAAAGACAAAGGGAAAATTAGCAAGACGACAAGCCGTTTAGAGAGAGATCCCGCATCAAACCTAATCAAGTAATGTTGTATTTACATATTAAATTGTTATATATATTAATTATATATTAATATTAAATTAAAAAATATTAATACGATAATTAGTTATGAAATAAATTATTATATAAATTCGATTATATCATGACATGTTTATTTATGTATTTATCGTGATAAAAAAACATTTTTCAATCAATTATTCCATCTTCTTTGATCTCTTTTTTTCCCCTTTTTCCCAACCTGCTTTCCAACTTCAATCTTCCCATCTAAAAATACCCACCATTCCCATTACCACAATTAATTTATTATAATTAATTCTTTATTTTCTTATATATATATATATTTATTTTATTATATATATATATATTTATTTTATTATATATAAAAACAAACACCCCTTCTCATTCCAAGGAGTCATATTGATTTTCATGTCTTTCTATTTTCTTTCTTACATTATTTGTCCTCTCACATTAACTACGTATTATACTAGCTAGCTCAAAATTTTCTCTCTATTATTTTTCAAAGTATTCTATGGCCAAGACCTCTTCACAAAACCAAAAAATTAGTACTACAACATCCAAAACTAAGAATCATGATAGTAACAAAAATAACAAGAATGAGAAGAAGGAAGCAACTACTAAGGTGATGAAGAGAACTCGGAAAAGCATTCCAAAAGACTCTCCTACTCCACGTCGAAGCTCGATCTATCGAGGCGTTACAAGGTTCAAAATGTTACTTATAATGAAGATTAATTAACTCTTAATTAATTATCTTTGTTCTTGAAATGAATATTTTTTCTTCTTCTTCTTCTTAATGTGGTCATGATGTGATTCTCAGGCACCGGTGGACTGGAAGGTATGAGGCTCATTTGTGGGATAAAAACTGTTTGAATGAGTCTTCAAACAAGAAAGGAAGACAAGGTATTTTACTTAATTGCCTAATTTATAAGTTTGTTTTAATTTTCATAATCAATATATATATTAATATTCTTTTATTTTTACAATGTTAATTTGTTAATTTAAATTTTTTTTTTTGGGTTTATGATGGTGGGAATTCATCAACTTGAGAATTACTTTGCAGTTTATTTAGGTATGTTTTCTTACTCTAACTATATTACATTCATTACTTATTAATGAGTAATTATTAAATTTAAAATTTTATATAGTTGACGTCAACTTAATTAGACAAATATAATGCCTCAAACTGTATATAAAATGTATTTTACATATTCTATAAATTATAACTTATAATAATAAGGTGTTATGAATTATCATCGTAAACAATGCAGGATATAAATTTGAATATTATTCGTATAATATTTTATTTATTTAATAAAAAATTAAATTTTAATGGTTTTTTTAAAACAAATTATAAGTTATAATGGCACTTTTCTTATACATATATAAAAACTATTTTCCTACTCTCAATTGGTATAATTGATGATTTTTTTCTTTTAGTAATATTATGAATAGTGTATACTATATGAGGAATAGGTTATTTCCCATATCCTTCTATTTTTCCCTTTTTATTTTCATTTTAATGCTTGAGTAGTTGAGTGTTATATCTAGAATTTGTAGCTAGCATTGAATAAATTGAAATTAAAGGCGTGGAATTGGGTATGTGCAGGAGCATATGATGATGAGGAAGCTGCAGCACGTGCCTATGACTTGGCAGCTTTGAAGTATTGGGGTCATGACACTCCTCTTAATTTTCCTGTAAAATTTCTCAACTAATTAATTTTTTAAATTTTATTTAAATTAATCCATATATTTGAGTATGATTTCAAGCAATGCTTTAAGAAAATGCAAGTTATTTATTTTAATTGATTTCTCTTATTATATATAAAAAAAGGTATTACATCTATTAATAAATATATTAATGTAGTATTTATAAGTAATATAAAATTTATATTTTTTTGATGTTAAATTTTTAGAATTAGATTACTTATATTACTTATATATTATACTAAATTTACATAATATAATAACTTCAGTTGATAAATAGATCAATAAAAAAACTACATAAATGTTACAAAAGGAAAGGAAGAGAAATGATTTAAATAGAATTAAAATATAATAAATTAATTTAAAAATGTAAAAATGGGTGAAACCATCCATATTTTGAAGAGATATTAGTATATAAAAAATTATTATACATTGTTTAAAAAATATATTAATGTAATATTTATAAATAACATAAAACTTATATTTACAAATAATGACCTTTAAATCCATATTGTTTTATTTTAATTAATGCATTCCTATTTTAGAGGGATTTTTGTGTTTGCAAGAAGATTAGCCTTTGTACTTTATATTGGAAAATATTATATATATTTAATTGTAGGTGTCAAATTATGAAGAAGAACTTAAAGAAATGGAGGGACGAGCCAGAGAAGAATATATTGGATCTTTAAGAAGGTCGGATTTATTTACTTAATTTTTATTATTGAAGTGATGATTTTATTTATTTACTTAAATTTTATATATTTTATATTTTATAAATTCAGTCTTTAAATTTGAATCATATAGGAAAAGTAGCGGATTTTCCCGTGGGGTTTCAAAATATAGAGGCGTGGCAAGGTGAATTCTCCGATTCATTCATTATCTTTTAATTACAAAACCAAGAAAATAAAAATTCTTACTGTATGTATTTTTGTTGTTAAAAAATTCAATATATCATTTTATATAAAAAATTGTTTAAATTTAACTAAGATTATTTATACATATTAAATATTATTTAATTAACTAACGTACATCATTAATGTTATTTGAATTTTTATTTTTATTGTTATAAATATTAAGATTATTATTTTTTATTCTTTTCATTTAAGAATTATATAGAAATTTTGCAAGTTTATATATTAAATTTATATTCACTTTCAAAGATCATGTGTTACCTAGGGAATTAATAGGCATCTCAATCTGTTAGTAGCATGTCATGTTTTTGTGTTTAAACTTTAACATGTCTCTCAACAGATTTAATGCGTTGGCCCGTGTAATTAAAAATAATAAGAAAATTAATAAAAATATTGAATTAAAATTTATAATTATAAAAATAACACATTTATATCCAAATAGTACATTTTTATTATTAAAAAATATTCTAACAATATCGTATTTTATATTAAAATTTATTTAAATTAAGTTATGATAATTTATACCCGTTTAATGTCGAACGCCTTTTAGTTGGATAATATTTAATATTATTATGATATTATGTTTATTATTATAAATTTTATGATATATTTTTTTTATTTTTTAAAATATAATTAGTGATCAATTTATCTGTGTTGTTTGTGTTATATTATATTATCATCCAACTTAATTTAATTTATTATTTATGCAATTTATAGAGTTAATTTGATGAAATTTATGTAGACATCATCATAATGGAAGATGGGAAGCTAGAATTGGAAGAGTTTTTGGAAACAAATATCTCTACCTGGGTACCTACGGTAATTTATTTCTACAATACCTTTTTTATTTTTCTGTATTATCATTTAATTTCTAATCAGTGATAAATATTATTGTAAATAATAGAAAGAAAATATTTTTTAGCTAAACAAAAAGAAATATTTGTATGGATTTTTTATTTTTTATTTTTTATTTTGCCGAGAAAAACCTTTGAGTGGAAATAAAACCAAACAATTGTACTAACTTTTAGTGCATGGCTTTCATTACTTTTAGAGTCAATTTTGAGAATCTTTTTCTATAAAACGTATAAAAACAACAAATAAGGAACAAAAGAAAAGAATAAATAAATATTATAAATAAATTACTAATATTATAATAATGATCTGGAGCCCAAAAATGTAAAAAATGGCAAATTAACAGAAAAAAATCAACAAGTCCAATGATAACGTAATTCCAATTAAAAAAAAAAGAAAAAAGAGAGTGAAAAACAGCTATTATAAATGGAGTTAGTTGGGATGTAGATCACCAAACTTCAACCGCTTATTTCAGCTTATTTAATATTACATTGAACTCCTTCAATTAAATTATTACATCCCTCCCTACCAAGATTTGCTTGCCATATTAATTGTTCAATTTTTTTTTTATTTATCATTCTCATCCCAACCCATATTTTTCCTATTTAAAAAAACACATACATATATAATATTTAATTTTTTTACGCTCTTATTATCAATGATTAAGATTTATAAAAAATAAATGATACAAAATGATTCAATTTCTTTAAAAAAATATATTTTAATTTTATAATTTTTTAGTTAAGTTATTATAAAAATTGAGTTTATTTAAAAAGACTAATTTTTAAATTAAAATACATAATTTTCATAAAGAATAAGATTAAAAATACACATCTAATAGAGACTAAGATACATTTTTATAATAACAGAATTATTATTATCTTTTTATATATAAATCTAAAAATATACTACTCAATTATTAAATTTATTTAATTTATATTATTTTATTAAATAATTATTTGAACAAAATTTGTTTCGAATATCACTTGAGTAATCAAATGTTAAAAATTTATTATTTAATTATTATATGATATTTAACTAAAAATAATTCTATCATACTATCGTAGGTTTAGTATCTTTTAGCAGCTATTCATGACCCCATAATTTGTCAGAGCTTCTACTTTTTGATTCCTTGTCAGTGTATACAGTTACGCCATTGACATTGACATTCAAAATTTTCATAAATCTAAAATTTATAGTAAAAACATAAAAAAAATTAAGCATAAACATCAAGTTTTTTTTTCAGCAATTAGGTTACAATGCAACTAGTTGTAAAAATGTATAACTTAATATAAATTGAGTATTTGTGAATTTTTAAAAAAATATGAGAGTAAATAATTTAATAATGTACAAACTGTTGAATATGCTTGTATATAAAATTGCAGTCTCTTCGTACCTTCTCATAAAATACTCTAATATGATGCCCTATCAATTATTGTCTCGTCATTTGATTTTATTATTATAAAAAAATAGACAAATCAATGATAAATTATATTATTTTTATATTTTTATAAAAAAATTAAAATATTATATTTTTTCAACCAATTTTTTTAAATCAATAGAATTAAATGACATTAATAATATAATATAAGAGAATTTGATAGATCTGCTCCCAAAATTAAAATAAATAAATTATATTATATATATTAATTTGATTAAAAATAAGCTAATGTTTTTTCCTGTTTTTGGCATGTATATATATATGCAGCTACACAAGAAGAGGCAGCAACAGCATATGATATGGCAGCTATAGAGTATCGTGGACTTAACGCCGTTACAAACTTTGACCTAAGTCGTTACATCAAGTGGTTGCATCCAAATAATGAAACAAACCTTGACAACAACCAACCAAAACCTATTTCTAATAGCGACGTTAATTTATTACCAAATTCTCCTTTTCATACAACTCAACATGAGAATTCTACAACTAGTGGTAGCTCTAGTGAATTATCAACTACTACAGCCACTCATGGAGCCTCAAGTAGTTCCTCAGCTCTAGGGCTTTTATTAAAGTCCACTAAATTCAAAGATATGCTTGAGAGGAATACAACCACCGTAGTTGATAGCCCCTTGATTCCTATAATAGTTGACCAACCTCGTCGGAGCTTCCCCGATGACATTCAGACGTACTTTGATTGCAATAATGATTCAAGCAACTACAGTATTGACGAAGATCATGACATTATTTTTGGTGATTTGAACGCTTTGGATTCTTCTATTTTTCAATGTGAACTTTGATGTTTAATCAATGTGTTTGGATAATTAATAAGTATTTTAAACTTAATTGTTAATAGAAAAGTAAGGTTGATAACCAAAAAATTATATTGATATTTTTTTTAATTTTTAATTTTTAATTTGAGAGTATAAATTAATACTTAAACCGATCAAACTTATAACTTAATTTATATTCTAATTCATTTAAGTAAATCTTTAAGATTATGGAATAAAACCTATGATAAAAAAATACGTGTATATAAAACTTGAATTTGATGAAAATAAATAAAATGTTATGTTTTAGGATTAATTTATGGTTTGAATTTGATGAAAAAAATAAAATATTATATTTTAGGATTAATTTATGGTTTGAATTTGATAAAAAAAATAAAATATTATGTTCTAGGATTGATTTATTGTTAAGTTATATAATTTTTTACATAATCATTGTAGACCTAAGTTCAAATCACAAACTCTCTAATATTGTTTTCTTTATTTAATAAAAAGATCGAACTTAAAATCATGTTTAGTTAACACTATTGTGAATAATAATGTAAATTATTCATGATATTCTTGTATTTAGTTTGATTATTAATTTAAAATTAAATGTATTTCAATATCATAAATATTCATTCCTCTTATACTCCTATCTCAAATTTGAACCAGTCATGATCTATTTCACCTCAAATTTGTGCCTCATTACTCAAAAAAGAGATGACAACTACCATTTTGTTTTTTCAATCAATTCTTATATTTGAATTTGGTAGTAAATTTTACATTATTTTTCTCAAGAAAAGAAGGAAATATATATATATATAACCTGATAATATATATAGCCTGTGCTCAGAGGTTGAACACCAAAGGATATATCAACATTACACCGTGCAACAAAGCTTTGGATCAATAGAAGCTAGACATATGCAAAATGCTTGGTAGCCTGTCAAAGGATATCTGCAAAACAAACATAATGTAAAACTCTTAGTCGTGTATTCCTAGGAGTATAAAATAACAAAAATCATCACTTTTTTAATCAACACACAGACTAGATTGAAAGTATCTAACACGTAAATACGTGTCTAAATATCAAGCACATCTATTTTCCTTATTATTATCTTTTAAATTTTTTTCATTAATATAAAGTGTTGAATACTTGCACTATGTTTATTTCGTATCCGTTAGACACATTACATAGAGTATGGAAGCTTCTCATCAATCCATGTAAGAACAAGACATGTTGTAACAAACCTGTAATCCATCACATATTTTGTTTTCTCCACTCTTCCCAATTGTAATATTGTCTGTTTTCCACTCTCCTGCAAGAAGCATTCAAAAGCTCTTTGTTTTCAGACAATCTTCTCATGAAGCAAACTACATGTCCAATTAATTTAAGGACCTTCGACATGCATTTGATCTAATTATTAATATTCAACAAATAGTGTAATATCTTTGTTTGCTTAATAACATGGTGTTATATTATAAAATTTTATTAATTAAAAAAAAAAATAAACGATCATTGATATTTTCATACAAATTGAATAGTATATATCTTTATGAATATCAGTATTTTAATCCTTGACATCAGGTAGGTTGATAAACCTGTAATTTGTAATATTTCATTCTAGTTAAGTTTGAGTCATGTCCAGAAATAATACCCCCATAGTTAGCTGAAAATTTTTCACTGATCTCTGAATTCGGACTTCAGCTCTTCCTCTCTCTCTAAAGTCTAACTCATATTGCTTTGAGATCTGAATAAACAACCATAAAAAAATAAAAATCAACATAAATAAACGTATAGTTTTGTTTTTATGGAAGAGGAAACAGACTTAATCTTCTTACTTTGTTGTAATGTGGAGCTCTTGAGAATAACTGATCTACTACTTTTTCTTTTCTTCCCTCCCAATCTTTTGGCAATCCTTTAATATGTTGTACCTGCCAAAGCAAAATAAATCAAATGGTTGCTTGTGTTTGTCTAAAATGAGGTTTAAGGAGAAAAGGTGCTCTCAAACTCAGATGGGCATTACTCAATAATCAAGAATGAAAGTTTCGCTAAAAAAACTAAAAAATTGAAGATAAAAATTATTGAATAAATAAGTATCAAAACATGGAGTTAATATGATTTCATTTAGTTTTAATTAAAAAATAATTAAATTTACACTTAAAATTTTGAACTTAAAAGATTTCACTTATAATATGAAGTTAAATTTAAGATGAAAGGAACCATTAAATGTTAAATAACTTTCATAAAAATTACAAATATTTACGAGTAAGTTATATCTTTAATTAAGTAAAAAGAGACACGTATCCCTTTAAACAACAAATACATCCGTCCTTGTTTGAAAGCACTTCGTAATAATTTATTATATTAGATTTTGAAATAACTTTTATAGTGTCTAGAAAAGCATAAATAGACTTTTTAAAACATCAAGCATATCTTATTGAAATTTTCACACATGTCATGTCACTTAGATATGAATAATTTGTGAAAAATGAAGAGTACACACGTTGTGTGTGCAAACAAATTTTTGAGCATATCTGACTTAAAATTCTTGGAGCACGTGCAATCATTTTCTGTATTTGGAAAGAGTTTAAGGCATCAAAATATTGTTACTCACTTGAGCATTGTTCTTTAGTTGCACAGATTGGTGCTTGGGTACATATGCTTTCATACTTCTATAACTTCCCGTCCAAGTGGTAATTGTTGGCGTGAATCTGCAGAAACAAATACAAAGCTATAACTACAAGACATAGAGAAAGACCAATTGAGCACAGAAGGATGAATGAAACATCACTTACAATGCAACAGCAAGAAGTGATTTGCGATTTCTGTCATGAGAATTAGAAGTACTCCCCTGCATACAAATGTATTATCAACCTTTAATGATATAAGAAAACTTAAAAGCTTCATTTTTGGTGAACTAGTTGTGTCCAAGTGATATAATATGGACATAAATTTGAGTAGTAAGACAATTTAATTTAATAAAAATTTATAAAAATTTGAAAAAAATGGCCTAACATCTTAACATATACTCCAAAGTTTACGACTCCTAGTATCTTAAAAGAGTGCCATATACCAAAATTTTGGAGAAAAAATGCATCAAGATACTTCACAAATATCAAAAAATGGAAACTTTTAAATTTTAATTGTCTTTATGCATTTGCATTCACGTTTGCGACGGTTAAACGATTTGGCATGGTTGTAATTAATAAACATGGAATATTAATGACGTTAATATTGTAATGCTCCAAAAGTTGAGATCATGATTTAACAATTAAATGCAAAGAGAAATGAAGATCTAGGATGTATAACCTGATCCCATATTTGATATTTTGAACCCATGAAGTTAGAAGTAACAATGCCAAAAAAACCATCATCTGATGTAGATGAAAGTCCCTTCATGTTCTGTGCTATTACAAATTCAGATCTTCCATGATGCCTCTTATGCTTGGCAACAGCTAGTTTCCTGTCCTGTCGTCCATGACCTTCCTGCGATAACAAAATCCCACATTAAAGAGTCATGAGTGAATTTTAGGTGCATGTTTGAAATCTTAGGTAATTTGAAATCTTATATAATTATATCGGATAAATTACTCTTTGATATTGAATGAAGTTGATGTGTTGGTCCAAACTAATACAATTAACAATTTTTTTCTACTTTATATCTCTCAATATATTCTCTCACCTTGTTGAATGGACTAAACGACCTTGTTAACTTGGTCCAAATCCAATAAATAATTTCTCCTTAAATTCAAAGAAAATGTTTTATTTGAAATAGTAATTCTGATTATGTCAAAATATTTTTCTATTCCAACTGACTTAGTTATGAATCATTTAATTTCATCATTTTAATCCATAATTTTTGAAAAATTTAACCTAATTAATTTTTAAAAAAATATTTATATTAATTTATTTCGTATTAAATTATACAAAAGAATTCAAACTTTTGAAATTTTCTTAAACCAAAATTAGTAGAATTAAAAGATTTTGTACTAAATAGGTCCGTACGAACTAGGACTCAATGGAAAAGTACTAAATTGATACTTTCTGATTATACATATATTTTTTCCAAGGGTACCGAAAAATTATAAAAGCACCTAAACACAATTCACAGATTGAGCATTTGAAATTCCAGACGGTACAAATAAGCATAACCATTTTGACATCATCAATATAATCATCCTTTCAAATCACTTATACCACTTTTATTATGTGTCACTGATAGTTAAAAAATACACATAAATATATCTTTTTATACAACAAAAACTCACATTTTCAAGTATTTGAAACGTATTTGTGATACATGCATTAATATAACAACATCAAGGCCTTAATTCAATGGTTTTTAAAAAAAGTCAATGCATTCAAGGTCTATTAACCACGAAAATCTACAATATGTCCAACCTAAAATTCTACTTATCCTAATAGAATCTTGTTTATCCAAAAGCTGATAATTAATAAAAGAAAAGCCTAAGAAATACATTAAAGAGAGAGAAATAAAATAGCTCTCGATCTAGCATAGATATCTTACATTGGTATAAAGAGAATACAGAGTACCCCCATCAGATCCTTCAGGCGAAACTTCCTTCACTATGACACAAGTGCACTTTCCTATGTCCAGAGGCAAAGGTCTAAACAGTAAAGACCTGAAAATAACATCATTCCAAGTTAACCCAACATCATTCAAATTCAAAATTGGAGATTAAAAAAGCTAAATTTCTTGATCAGGCTTCAACTATAACACACTTATTAGGCAAAGTAGACCAAGAAGAAGCAGGAGAAGCCTCCGAATCAGAATAGTCCCAGATCTTTAAAAAACTTGAGCTATCTGACTCATTAGGATCCCAAAGTTTAAAACCACCAAAAGCCTTATCAGGCTCATTCATTTGCATACAAAACTGAAGTGAAGATGGCTTTAAGGCTTTGCAGCCTGTGGATAAAGATTTTAAATGGGTAGTTTGCTTGGTATTAAGCAATGAAGAAGAAGAAGACCCATTAGCCAATACAGCTATATTTTCTTTATCCGAAACAGAGAACGCCATTTCTTGTTTGTTGGGCTCTGCTTGATTCTCTTTGTTGTCGTTGAAAGGTAACAACTTTGGCTGTAAATGACTGCCTTTCGAAGCTAAAGAGTCACTGTTACTACGGTTGTGTTTTTGGTCATTAAGTGGATGATTAAGATGAAGAGAGTTGTGTGAAGATTGACGAGACATTTGGGATTTCTTGCTACTAAGAATCATTGTTGAGAAACAGAGAGCTAAAGGGTTTTGGATTTCACTATCTGTGTCTCCAGTTTCTGGGTAGTGTGTGTTTTGTGTTGTTAATGATCTTAGATTACTGGATTTGGGTATATTTTCACAGATAGTGAATATTCAGTGTAGCAAGAGAAGCCAGAAATGGGAACACTGAATGAACCAAAAGAAAACATTTACAAAGTTTAAAATTAATGAGCAAAGGAATAAATATTAAAGAGGAAGCACTTAAAGGTTCTTTTGAATTTGAAAGGACATTGGAAAGATAAAAGGTTCTTTTGCTTATTAAGTGGTGGGAATAGAAAAGCGATGGTTTTGATATTTGGAGTTTGGTGGGTTTTAGACTCTCTTTTTTTGGGTTAGATAACGGTAACAATTCAAATCCTTTAAGATAATAAACTAACTATTCAAATTACTGTTTGTGGGTTTTACAATTAGAAAGATTTTGCAAAAGGCACTAAGAAGCGGGAACTTGTTTGAATATGATTGGTACAGATTGTTTGTGTTGGAAACTGTTCAATAAATTGTAATTTATGTAAAAATTTATTTAATAAATTATAAGTGATTTTATTTAATTATTAACTATAAATGAATCAACGTAAATATATATAATAAAAATATGTGTTAATTGTTATTATAATATATAAAAATGCTATTTATTCATATTAGTGAAATAATACACAAAAGTCTTCATTTTTTATTATTTAGTGAGACTTATAAAAATTTATGGAGCACTGCCCCAATGCACAAAAGTGTTCACTTTTTATTATTTAGTCACCTATCAAAATTTATAGAATACTTCATTAATTTTTTAAGTCAGAATACATAACTTTATTATTACATGTGTTTAGTGGTTAAATTTATATACCATTTTAATCATATATTCAAATAATAAAAATGTCTATTAGTATTTTTTCTTCCAGTATAATTCAGACATGGGAATTTTTTCTACATTTATTTATATCATGTAGACTTCTATCTTAATTTTAATTCAAGATCCTGTTTTAATTAAATTATATTTTTATAAACAATCATAAAATATAATTATACTAAACTTAATTATATTTAATTGTATTGTATTTATTCAAGATACTATTTGGTGATAAATTGTATAATATAATATGAAAATATTAATTATAAATATTTTAATAAAATAATTTTTATTATAAAATTTATTTAAATCATATATTAGTTTATTTGTATATTTTATTATACTTTAAAATAAAAATATGTATTATTTTTAATCTGAGATGAAAGAAAAAAATCAAAAAATATAATTTTATAATTAATTTTTTTGACAAAGTAAGTGACGTATCTAGTACGATTTAGACACAGATCGTACTAAATTTTTTTATAACTTTATTATTTTTATATTATACGATAACACATAATTATATAAAAATTATACAATCATGAATATTAGTATAATGTAACAAACCTATTGTAACTCTCACATAACTCGTGATATATATTATAGAATTTGTAGGACTACACATATTATGTGTAAGAAGATAAGTCACATATATTTTTACTTTTACTAAAAAAAAGTTAAACAAAAATGTTTCACATTGAATACAATAATATTGATATAATATAGGTTTTTTTTTGATAAATTTTATCAAACTAATAAAAATTAATCTTAAAATTCATAGCTTCGTATACATAAATACCAAAATATACTTACAACATAAATTTAATAAAAACAATAAGATTAAATCTCATAATATCTATAACAGTCATCATTGACAAAGCTTAGGCAACTCACCAATACTCCATCGATCTTCGTCGATAACCTACATGATGTAACTAGTTATATTTAACTGTATCTTTATATGTAATTGGTTACATCCAACATAGTTTCGACGATTGTTGTCGATGACCTACCGAATGTAACATATTACATATATCTACATTTTTGTATGTATAATTTTTCATCCATATCTTACATGTAACATATTACATTCACATCTACTTTTGTATATAACATATTATATTTAACTCTATATTTGTATATAACATGTTACACACATCTCTGATGTGATCATCGATGGTAACTACTAGAGTATCAGTTAAGTCGCTAGCCAAGATCCGACAAGATCGTCGTCGATGATTGCTAGATATGTATTGTGGTATAACATTTATCGTATTTTATTAAAGATACGAAATACTAGTATTTTGGTTTTTTATTGAGCTGTTTAATATAAAACTTTAAGTTTTGATACTTGTTATTACTAGTTAAAAAATTTGATTAGTTTATTAAAAATAAAACTATCGGAACCAAAAATTGCATTGAAAGTCAACCATTTATATGTTATTTAAATTAAATTCAATCAGTTAGACTTAATCAATATTAAATTTCATTTAATTTAATATCATTTTTAATTTTATAAAATTTGTTTTAAAAAAATTCCATTACAAATGTTCTCCCTAATTTACATAACCAAAATACAAAACACCTATGTTTGGACTTTGGATGGACCTATAGGTCATTGCCAAAAATGAGTGGCTTATCTTGACCTCCTAACCCACATTTCGTCTCAGTTGTGAACAATAATAAACACAGCAAAATCGCAGAATTCACCATGTACATCGTGACCTCTATCCTCTCAGAGCTTCACAGTTCCACACATGGCCGCCAACACATTACCGCTGTCTAGCTCGTCACTTTGTTCTCCATTCCATTTCACAAAACCCACTTCAGCTCTCACTTTTAGGATCAAATTCAAGGCCTCCACCACCATGGCCATGGCCTCCAAAGTTATCCCTGCAGTGATTGTTGGGGGTGGAAGGGTTGGAAGAGCCTTGCAAAACATGGGCAACGGTGATGATTTGCTTGTGAAAAGAGGCGAGTCTGTGCCACTTGATTTTAAAGGCCCAATTTTGGTTTGCACCAGAAACGACGATCTTGAGGCTGTTCTTGAAAATACTCCTCAATCTAGATGGAACGGTATGTTATATCTCTACTGACATGACAATGAAATAGCAAAAAATTATTAATTGGGTACTTACGTTTTGGCACTTATTGTTTGGGGGTCCTTTCATTCGAAACTCTAGCAGTATCTGGACTGTATGTTATCTTAAGTCTGGCCTTAAATAGCATATATAAGTTGTACACAATCGAATTGACCCAAAAATCCAAAAATAATATGTCAGTTGTAGCCAATTCGATTATTTATAACCTAATTTAATGCTACTTTGGGTTGCATTCAAATTCACTACTTTCTTATTTGGTTTGCCTAGGCTGAGTGAATGCTGTGAAATATAAAATGGTTTGGGTTAGTATGTTGGTTTTGATACTCAAGTGCCATTTATTTGACTATGTCAGGAAATTTATATATGGAACTTCTTCTTTGTGATTGTTCTTGACAATCTAGCAGATTTGGTTTTTTTCCAGAATGGGATGCTGGAACCATGGCTAGAAAGTAAGGGACTAGATGAAGCAGATCAAGTGTTGGCTTATTTTGCAATATCCAAGCTTGGAGAACCTCCAGTCGATGGTAAGACAGATACCAATCCTGAAGGACTGACGGCAGCTTATGGAAAATGGGGGTCTGCAGTAGCTGAAAGATTATATGCCGGTGGCCTCTCTTGCAAGGTAAGAGTAGCACTAGGTCAATGGCATATTTGGGTCTTTTGTTGGAATGGTTTAGGATTATTAATTATTTGCTTTCAACACTTGAAAACTTGGTTTGATTACATGTAGCAAAGATTTGAAGTTGAGCTTCAGTATTCTCATGTTGAATGATTTTGAGGAGTTGTTGTATCCAGGTTCTCAACAAGGAAGAATTTCAGAAGCAAATGTTAGAGAAGCTGATATGGATTTCAGCATTCATGTTGGTCGGTGCTCGTCATCCTGGCGCAACTGTAGGTGCTGTGGAAAAAGAATACCGCTCTGAAGTAAGCTTCCCAACTTCCCAATTCTGTATGATAAAATATCTTTCCACTTTGTTATCGTATTTCTTGGGCTAAGAAGAGAATAAATATAAGAAATCTGTTCTTGCCATTTGATACAGGACTGAAGCGTAAGTGTACCAATAATATGGAAGTACTTAGGAAACTATTATCTAGGTAAGTATTCTAGTAAATTTAGAATAGGACAAGCTTAGTAGTAATCATAAACTAGACGAGCACTCTAACAACTGTAGAGTAGAACTAATCTAGTTATATTATCTATCTTTAGACGAATATTCTATTAATTTTAGAGTAGGATTAACCTAAAAATATTTTTCTATCTCACGGATGAGGACTTCAACTTCTAAATGGAAGAGAGAAGAATTATTCCTAAGATATTAGAAATAAGAGAAAAAAGAAAAAAGAAAACTTCTTTAATAATGTATTTATTTTCTTATCCCACATTATTTCCCTTCACTTATTTAAAACTCGTCCTCGAGTTTTCTTTAAATAAGGATGATAATCTTGTCGTATTTATAGATCTTCAAAATTTGTTCTTGTTCTTGTTCCACTTCTTTCAATTTGAGAAACAATATTAGTCAAATATTGTCTACATATTGACTTTTAAAATTAACATTTTTCAACAAGTTTTGGAATGATGAAATATGATTCGGTGTCTTGAAGATGATTTGATAACTCCTGTTGTTTTGAAAAATGTTTTGTTTGTGTCAAATAATTGATTGTATTTGAAAGTAGTGAACACACTTGATTCTTTAATTCAAGAACAGCTACAAGTGCCATAACATATGAATCTTCTTTTATGAAAATAATTGTGAGATATGGGATTAACTCACATTGTGAAGAAATTTTCTCTTCAAGATCTTCCTTTCAAGTTTATGCGATCTCTAACATAGGTTTGTTGGTCTCAATACTCTCATCATTTTTGTATTCGATCAAAAATAACTTAGGAACCTTGCTTTCAATAGATTGTTTCTCTATTTTCAAAGCTTTTGATGAGTCTTCATTTTTTTGACGGCTCATATTTGATGTCGTGTTGGATCATCTTTTCAATTTGGGCAATATCTTGATTTGAGTTTTTCTATAATCTTTTTGAATAGGAGCTTGGTTCATACTTTTATTTAATAATGTTAGTGATGCGGTAATTTTCTCAAAAGCTTGATTCATCTCTGGACGAAATTTTTGAAATTCTTTTCGTGAAATGCCTCTTTTATGCTCCATTGGATTCACATGAACCTTGCTTTGGTACCACTTAATGCAGGACAGAAGTGCAAGTGTACCAATAATACAGAAACACTTAGGAAATAAGATATATAGATGAGCAAAGTTTAAGGTAACCAAACTCACTCTTTGGTAAGAGGTTCTCGTATTTGTGTTTTAAACGAACACATGGAAACTATTATCTAGGCAAACACTTTAACAAATTTAGAATAGGACGAGCCTACTAATAATCATCAACTAGATGAGTACTCTAATAACTCTAGAGTAAAACTAGCTTATTTATATTATCTATCTTTAGATTAACACTATAGTAATTCTAGAATAAGATTAGTCTAAAGATATTCTTTTATCTCAAGAATGAGAACTTCAATTTTCAAATGGAAGACAAAAGAATTATTTCAAAGATATTAGGAATAAGAGAAACAAAAACGAATAAAACTTCTTTAATTTTTAGTAATGTATTTGTTTTCTTGTCCCACATTACCATTGCTATTCAAAGTTGAAGTGAAGTTAATCTGTGTACTTCCATGAACTTCGCTTTTAGAGTTTAATTTGAGTGAGTGCAAGATACCTTCAGAAATGAAGATATGTCCTGGAGAATGTGTTCATGCTTATATGCCTTCTATGGATAACAGTTTTTTTTTTCATGCTTATAAACTTTGGTCTTTGACTATGCCCTTTTGTTGACACATGAATTTTGTATTATCTAGTGGCCTCTTTCTTCATAAAATGTGTGTTTATATTGACATCTGCCACCTTTCAGTGGATAACTTTTTCGAAACTCTAACAGTACATACTTCTTTAGAACATAGATAAGAACTACAGAAAAATAGAGATAAGAATGAGAAGGCGGTCTGGGGTACCCATCTTTTAGTAAATTGGGTGTTTTTGAAAAAAATCTATTCCACGCTAGAAATGAATTAAAAATTTGATTATTCTAGCCAGAACTGGTAACATTTACTAGCTCTTTTGCTTGTATGAAGTGATTAATTATTGTATTGGATCTCTAACAGATCTTTATGTTGAAAACACCAACTCGTCATAGTATTTACTGAGGTGGTACCAGCTATTTTGCTTGGACTCTTCATCTTTCGTGAAATACCCATGTCCAAGCAACATAACATGGATATGGGTATAGGTATTCAGACACTTCAATTTGGTTTAAATTTATAAAAAAAAATTAGAAAAATTTGTCCGAATATATATCTTAAAATTTGTCTCTAAGCATCCTAAAAAGTCCTAAAAGTCCTAGTAACATAGGGTACCAGAATCTTGTAGTCAAACAACTTTGATTCTATATATATGTCTGTGCTGATTTTTTTTTTAATTTATTGTTTTTTTTTCTCATTCTTTGTTCTTATTCTTTATTTTGTATAGGCGATGGTAATCATGTACAAATATGCAGTATTGCTGATCATATCTGTAGGAGTTTTAGTGAGGGGAAGTTTTGCGTTTACTTTCCATTTCTCTGCCAAAACAATTCACGTTGAAACAGAACATATATCATCTTGTAAATATCAGTCATCAACATGAAATGCAATTTCTGGTTGGGGTTTACTTGCATATCTGTATGTAGAGTCAATAATGTTTCTGGGTCGGGTCGATTACTTATCTCTCTTTCCTAAGGCTGATTTCTTGTGGTAGCATAATTGTGCTGCAAGTTCAAATTGATTATTCAAATAATGATGCCCTTCAGGTTTCTAGCCTCATTAAGGAACTTGCGTACGCAGCAGCAGCAGAAAAGAAGTTAATATTTGAAGAAGCTATGGAGGAGAGGCTATGCGCGTACTCACGAGCTGTTGCCCACTTCCCCACAGCAGTGAAAGAGGTATTCTTAGATTCATGTCATTAGTTTAAAAAACATTTTTTATTTCTGAAAAAATAAATGTCTAGTCTTTACTAGAAAGCGGCTAACAAAAATTTAAAGATATTATCTTTGTAACTGGGGTAATAAAGTTGAAGGGTAAGAGAACAAAAATACACTTGACTTCAGCACATTCTCATTTGAGTTTTTATTATGTTTTCCTGCAGTTCAAATGGAGGAACGGTTGGTTCTATTCTCTGTCTGAGAAGGCTATTGCGGAAGGAAAGCCTGATCCATGTCCTCTGCATACGGCATGGCTCAAGGAGTTGAAAGTTGTCTAGACGTCGAACTTGTTTTTCTTTTTCGCTTTGTTTCGTTACAACAGATTAGATTCACTTATAAAGTAGTAACATTATGAGGTAATATTGATCCATAGTATCTTTTGAGTAAAACCTTCCCCAATATTTTCAACTATTTCAATTGCATGTATTTGCTGCTTACTCTCCTTGGAAGAAAAACTACAAATGAAAGTCTTCCCAAACCTCAACTGCCCTAAACCCTACTTGGCCCACTTTTATTATCCACGCAAGTTGGGATGAATGAAAGCGTTCACTGCTATGGATCAACTGAATGGTTACATAATTACTTTGTTCAAGAATTTTTTTTTTCTTTTTTTTGCCATAATCAAAGAGAAATTGAGCAAATGGAACTAGAGAACAATTAATGACTTGTTTTATAACAAGTTTTGTTTTTTTGAGTTTGAAACTAGTTTTTCATTTTTTATTTCATTTAGAAAAAATCGTTGGGTAAAGAGTACTGTTAGTCACACAACGAAGAAGAATTAAATTTAACTAACGAGGGCAAAAAGTGAATTTGAAATATTGTTTTTTAAAACACAAAAAGTTTAAAAATATAACTGTATTTTAACATGATTTTGAACTTGAAACTAAGATTAATTAACAAAATTTATTTTAATAACTTATGATCAAAAACTAGAACTTGAAAACATGATTGGTTACAAAATAGACATTAAGCAATCATAATTGTATAAAAGAGGCAGGACAATAAAGAGAGATTTTGCGTTTGTCCTCCATATCCTCTTGGATGTAAACTCTAGTTCAATCTTATTGTTTAAGGAGAAAAATTTTCAAGATGCAAACTAGACAAATCCTAAACGAGTTTAAAATAATAGTATTTGAATTTTCGTCATACGTACACTTGGGTTTAAAGCTGTATAGGTATAACATAACTTTCAAAAAGTATAGTTAAGTATATAAACTTTTTACGAAAGTAAAATAAATATATTAATTATAATAAAAATCTACACAAATACAAAATATCTCAAAATGGTATTTTTTAACATATTCTAATCACATGACATGTTTTAATATAATTATTTTCGAAAATTGCATGAGATTATTTATTCTAAATATACTTTTGTATATTTTAATTATAGAGATTTCGTTATATTTTATACTTGCATATAATTATATTATAATTAATGTAATTATTTTGGTTACTTCAAAAATTTGTATACTTATATGTACCTTTTTAAAAATGACAGTAACTGTATAGCTATTTTCCCATCATGAAACATGATCTAATTTCATGAAAAATGAAGAGCTGTAAATCCTAAATGCGGATTAATTTCATTCTGTAACAGCATTCCACAATTGAAACAAAAAATTTCACGAATTTGAATTACTTTTTTATACTCTTTTCCTTGCAATGCAAAACAGGGGGAAAGACAAAAAAAACTCTACTTTCATAATTTTTCTTGTAATGTACAGAAAAAATAGCATTTAACTTCTGTAATAATACTTGCTAGTTGCCTTTTCATAATTAACATCATTATAGTACTTACACAACTTGTGGAAAGCTAAGTAAGCAATGGTTAAAGCTTATTAGAAGTTACAAAATCACAAACACAAGGACACTAACGAAGGGCAACATTCGTTTACACATCAACGATAGGCAAGGACGGCTAGAATTAGCACCAAGTACAAGTCTTTGCTTAGGAAATGCTAACCCTTTGTAGTAAAAGTATTTTAGTGCTTTTGCTCTAGTATCTTGTTTGCGATAGGAAATGTAGGAACTATATCCACCGGGACCTAAATGCACAATAGAGGCAGAAGTTAGTGAGAGATAGTTAAGATTCAAGAATAAAGTGAATACAAGAGTTTGAAAGCCAGTTACTATCAGTAAGATGCCTTTTACCAGTGGAATTCATAAATTTTGTAGGACATCCGTTAACTATGGCGAAAGTATAGACAAGTTCTCTACTTATTCACTTGGATAGTAAGTCTGTTTACTATACTAAAAGTTCTACTATAGTCCAAATGCCAATTTTTGATCAAATTTACAGGGGGTAAAAACTGTAATTTTGAAAAATTCTATATTTATTTTTACAAAAAATAAAAATAAATTTTTTTAAATCGTAGTTTATTCTCACCACACCATAGTTCATCTTTTTACTTCAAATGACCACTAGTAAGTTTTTTATTTTAAAAAAATATTTAAATATTAATGAAATAAAATTGTTTGAGATAGTAAGTTAATAAATAAATACATTTTATTAATGGTAATTAGAAATAGGAAGATAGAGTATAATGTGGTGTGAATAAATTACAAGTTTTTAAAAAAATATTTACTGTATTATTTTTTTTATAAAATAAATATTTTTTCAAAATGACAGTTTTACCAGCAAATTCTACCAGAATTGGTCTTTTGGACTAGTATTGTTTCAGTAAATAAGTAGAGGATATTTCTACACTTTCGTTATAATTAATGGACCAGTTGGGACACTTGGGACACTGGAAAGGTCAGATTTTTTTTTTGGCTGAACTAGTTGTAATCACACTTGGGACAACCGGAATGTGAAGTATTCCCAAAAAAAAAAAAAGTTATAGATTGATCCTAAAAGTAGAAACTGATAAGTAAAAAATACATATACAAGTTTTCCAACATGGACTGGTACTGGATAATTTTTGCAGCCACTCTTATATCTTGTTATTTTTTATAGACAATCAAGAATTTTTTTTTTAGAAAAGACGATCAAGATTAAAAGGTTTTCTGATGACCAAAAAGGTAGCATTTGCAAACAGAAAAAGAAGATTTATAATTGAAAATAGCTCTCAATTGAGTATCGTTAGTGGCTTTATGCAAAACTGCCATTACTTGTTAAGTTTATGGCCTCTTACACTTAATTAAAAATATGTGCGTTAACAACTGACATTTAAAGTTGACCATCAACATAATATTATAGCTGAAGGACGTGGTTCATACCTGAATATTCTCTAGTTTATCAAGAGCAATTTTTAGCGGTTCTGTCATTGTACAGTATTTCTGAAGGAGCAAATTTGCAGCCTCTTTGTCACCTTTTGCTTGAATGGTGAGTATCTCCCTGCTTAGTCTTTCAACCGCACCTTCAACCTTTTATTTCAAATTTGAAAAGGAAATAAAAAAAAAGTAAATGAGAAGTTTTTTGTTTAGACATTTGTTATATTGTGTTTATATTGTGTTGGCTTAAGCTTACGTGAGATGTGCACATATTTATTTTATATTGTATTTGTCTATAACTCCCCTAAATCCATGCACTTTCAAGTTCATCAATTAAATTGCATTTAAAATGGGGTTGTCGAGGTCTAAGTAATACGGGTTCTTTTGGGATACTAAGAGTCATAATTTTTTTGATATATATCAAATGTTGGATATGCCAATTTTTTTAAATTTTAAGTAAATTTACACCAAATTTAAGTGTTTGAGTACACACGAGTTTTCAATTAAAAAAATGAAGAGTTTAAGTAACATAGGTTAGGTTTGAATGCAAGAGCTTCTACTACTATGATACCATATTCATTGTTTCAGTCACCATAATTTCAATTGAAATATTAGATATTTAACATTTAGTTTCCTTCTTAGTGTTGGAAACTATTAGAATTAGATTATTAGATAATTATTATTATATTTTTTTATTAACTTAAAAGTCATATTAAGCATTAAGAGTCATAGGATTAGGATTTCGGTCTTATAATTCTTATAACTCTGGATGTAATCTATCATTATTATAAAATGAATGAGAATTAGAACATGTTTTTTTTATTTTTTATTTTTTTCTCAACGTATTTTGATTTCCTTATCTTCTAGCTTCATCATTATTTCTTCCTTCTATTTATTATTTCTTTTATTTGCAGACATGATGTTGGAGTAGGTGAGTGCCCAATACATATTTAAAAGACAAAAAATAATAAAAATAAAAATCTTCTCAATCTATTTTGATTTCCTAATTTTCTTCTAGCTTCGTCATTATTTCTTCTATTTGCAAACATGATACTGGAGTCCGTAAGTGCCCAATACATATTTAACAAGATTAAAAAAACAATAACAATAGAACACTATGGAAGTATGGAGATATTCAAGGCAGCTATAGTAAAGAGAAAGCATGAAAATAGGTGCAATTATACCTTATCAAAATCAACAGAAAAGGTTTCATCAGGGTGAAAAAGAAAAGCTCCTTCCTCATATAGCCAATTAAACTGCAATGCCTGTCCTTTCCTGTTGACATATGGTATGAGATTAGTTCATGTGGCAGATGCTTGGTATCAACTAGTTAAAATCTAAATACAAATATATAATTTTTTTTAATATAAAAAACGAAGGATATAAATGAGTTTACCCATGAGCTTCCTCTAAACCAAAACGAACTGAGCGGAAGCATCCCGCAAGGAAGGAAACATACATTGACTTCAATAAACTTTTTGGAAGCAGATCCTAAATCCACACAATGGCACAAACAAGAAATCAATAGCAATGCCACTTCAAAGTTACAGATGGGTGATCATACAGACCTATAAAGAGAACTCAAGGCCCACATAAAATTGTAATTCCTATATCTACGCATATGATAGGTACATGAACAATAGGATTTTCATATGGAGCTTTATCTTACGAAAAGCACCAAGATGTTCATGCTCATACCAAAGGATCGGAGGAGCAAAGAAACGAGCGAAGTAAGAAGCAAGTTGATATATTTGGACCATAATTTCAGCCTAGACCTCCTTTAGTAACATTACATTCATTGATATAAAATATCACACTGGTGAACAAGACAAACCACCTAAAGAAAAGAGACAAGGCAACAAAATAATGCTGAAGTCAATGTAACAGCCAGTATAATGAAAGCTATATAATGAAAAAATCCACCGACAATCAGAATAGTAAATTAACTCGCTTATAATCTTTGACCATACATGTGAGACCTTATATAGACCAAACAACCTAAGAGATTGAATAATATAAAGATGCAAACCAAGTAAATCATTGCTTACCTGGCTAATTAGGAACTTCAGTGCCCAAAGGCCAACTATATCAGCTTTTGCTTCTTCGAGAGCGGAATGGAGTTCTTGTAGTTCCTGTTTTTAGAAATAATAGGTAAACACATGGTGAAATCAGAAGCCAAGGACTAATTCTGCAAATATTCCGACATAGTGAACACGGTAATGCAAGTTTTTAATTAATCCTGCATCCTTTTTATGATTACCAGACTGATTACCCCCACAGTAGCTCGTTTTTCAAATTGAAGTGGTCAATAGTTTCTTAAAAGTTAAAAACAAGCAATCCAACATTGAAAGAGAGCTTGATAGGCACCTTTGGGTGTGCGTGTGTGGGGAACTTTTGATGATATTATTTGGATTTATTTTATTTTCTATATTTATGTTCTATTTTACTTTGGCATAAAGCATTTTCCTTATTCATCTTAGTGACTAGTATAAACTTAGGCCTGCCTATAGTTGTATTTTTAGATTTGAATGATTCATGAATATTATTATCTTCATCTCCAGATTGTCCCTCTCCTCCCTAATCCTTAATTCTACAATCCTAAACCTAGTTTCACTTTCTTTTTTCTTCCAAATTCTTTACTCTCCTGTGCTGCATCAAGGAAACTCCTTATTTATGCAAAAGGCCACTTTATATAATTCTATTTTCATATACTAGTAAATATTTGGCATGTTAAGAACAAGACCTTGTTTTCCATAATTCTAGGTTAAGAAATAAACAGAACTCAAGTTTTATATTGTGTACATGTTAGATCCATTGAAGAATACTAAAAGTTACAAATACATGCATTACAGCAAACGAAGTAAAGTTTAGAACAGAAACAAGAAGTCGAAAAAAAATTGACTATGAAAAAAAAATGCAAATGTAAGTCTAAATGATGTCACTGACCAATCGAACTGTAGATTTCTGACCATCTGGAAGTACGATGGTATGAGGTCCTATCCCATGGCAGCACTCGTGACAAATAGTATGAGTGAAAAAAGATTCAAAATCAACAAGTTCTTGCTGTTCTTTCTCAATGCAAACAGTGGATATAGGCTGAAGAATATGCTTGAACCTGATTAAGATATGCATTTGTGATGTTAGAAATATATCCAAGATGCAACTACAAAATTTGATAAGTGAGAATTGTTAGAAATCAAACCACGAAGTTGAAAAAATTGCAACTCAAGGAAAAGAAATTCGTACTTAGCCTCTGAAACATTCTTAAGCAGGACCATTGATGTTCCCCGATCTTTTACTATGCGCTCATCATTTGGTAGATTGAAAGCAACAGTTTGAGGACCCTTTACATCCTGATGTAAATATATACTAATCAATGTTAATAAGACATTACATCTTTTTTGCTACCAGAACACGCACTAACCTCAAGTAGGAGATGTATCACCTTAAGACTTCTTTTAAGGAAACCATTGGCTACGTTAATAATAAATTAAATTAACCCAACTGTAAATTTGATGGATCATAGAGAATACAGAGCATGATTGGCTTATAAAAGCGGGAGCTTCTCCACGGATATTAGAACAATCTGGACATTACAAAGGAACTCAGCCAAAAAACTAAAAGATGAAGCCAACAGCCAAGCATCTCATATTGTACATAAATGGTACATGAAAACTATTGACCAAAGAGTTCAGTAAGGAGATACATGAATGCCACACCAATGACCCACACCATCTCAAACTCACCCCTGCTTTCCACAAATCATTGACCCAAAAAAAAAGGTAAGGAAAGGAAACAAAAACTTACCCCTGAATTGTAGAGAAGTTGGATGACTCTAATAGGAGAAGCAATCACATCTTTTGATTTGTAGATATTTTCCATTGGAAGATTTTGCTCCAAAACCTGTATTAATTTCGTTTTAGGAGTTGATGTTCCAAGCATAAGCTATTTTACTTGGTTAGAAAGGAAAAAAAGGATGAATGGAAAAACTAAAGAAATACAAATGTACTAGAAACTTGTCACACAAAATACCTGCAAATTATCACCAAAAAGTTTTACTTGAGCTGTAGCTTTCTCATCCCGAACTCCAATAAAGGCTTCAAAAGTAGCCTAGAGTAGGAAGAGATCTATGAGTCACGCGTAAGTGGAGTATTGTAATTTAAATAACAGTCAAAAACAATGGGATAGTGATTAACTTGATTCTTAAAGTAAAGGCTTGACTTAAAGCCTTGTACAAACAAAATATGATGTTTCTTCATCTTGTTGGACATAGAATACCACCTATTACTTCTGCATATTCTATATGTGATTTTACTGTTTAGAGTTACATCTGATGCTCATGTTATTAATTTGAAAAAAAAATATGAACAACATGCTGTTTGTACCAAAAACAATTCGTTCAATAGGCCAAAAAAAATGCATTTGATTTACTTCGAACAAAGGTATGAAATGTTATTTTATTTTGAGACCAGTGGGTACACAAACCAATTACATCAGAGAAACATAGTATATTTCCCACAACAGCTGCTGAATAAAGAGCACTCAAGACTTCAGTGAAAAATTTATAAAGGAAAAGGACAAAATGAGGGAGGCTTGTTAATATAAGCTAATTTTTCCACTTCCAGAAAGACTTAAGCTTATAGTAAGTGTATTGATGGTGTTGTTACCTTTTAATACAATAATGCTGTCCCTAGAGCACATTTCATAATTCATATTCTTTACTTTTCTGCTGTACCTTTTAAGCAATGTGACATATAAGTAAATATGCAGGTTAAATTTAAGTTGCACCTTGTATCCAAATAGTGCATCTTCATATGTCTCATATGGACCAATAGTAACATCCAGAATAGAGTCCTGCATAGAGAGGAAAAAGGAAATCAACAGTATATTGGAATTCAGCATCCACAAATCCTTAAGGAGTTAAATCACAGAACAAAGAAGCTCGAAAGTTCACCACCTACAGTGCTCTTCATACTAAATAAAGATATCAAAACAATGAAATCTGTATTTATCAAATATAAATTAGAGAAGTGGTTGTATTTTTTTTTTCAACATTCTCCAGAAATCACAACTCTAGTTGCAGGATGCCAAAACCATTGCTCCCTAAGCAACTGGGGAAAAATAAAAGTTCCTATTTATCAAAATAGAAAAGTAAAAGTAATATACTTTGCATAAGACCACACGATGCTATTCAGAAGAACAGACACTGTGTTAATGGCCTTAAAATAGAACCTCAAAATAAAAATTTCACAAATCTATAAATGATTTACTTCATAAAAGAAACAGAGATATTAATTTTTATCAGGCTAGAAAGAAATATTATATTTGATTTCACCACTTTCTGGAAGAAAAAAAACAGCTTTTATGGTGATTTTTTATAAAGTTCGTTCAAGATTCTTATGGATAGTCAGATAGTCCTGTAACAAGTAATTGACTTTTCTTTCCTTGTTGTGCTTATTGAAAAAGTATTGCACCTAATTTTTTTCTTCTCTTTCCTAGAAATCCAAATGGATACACTGACAGTAAAATAAGCAAATAACAAACACTGCACTCATGACTCATGATCAGGTTTTGGCCAGCAAAGTTGGTGCATAGAGAAAAATAATTATGTAGAGATTGGACAATCCTAGGTTTCATTTGTACCTAGAATGGTGAAGACTAGGGTGCTGCACAGTTAAGTCAGATCCAACTTTAAGAGGCTTTTATTTACTTGGGACGATTAGCAAACTTCCAGATCTATCTATCATAATATTTTATTGTTATGTTTTTAAATTCATTCCCTTCTCATGCTTGCCACATTCTTTCAACCCTAATAAAAAATTGTAGTGTAAAAGGTCAGTTTGGTCCCTTACCTTTGGTCCTAGATAATTGGGTCCCAACCTTTAAATTAAGTCAACCTTGTCCCAAGTTCCCAAATTGATAAATCAAATACAGAAATTAACGGTCAATTTGGAAAATTCTTTCAACCCCTCTATTAAAATGTAAAACTAGGTGTCATTTTCCACGTGTTTGTAAGAACATTGTATAAGCATTAAAAACAACATTTTAATAAATAGAAACAGTACACTAAGGTACTAACCAACATCATCCATGCAATATCGGAATCATAGTAATCATTTAAAAGGAAAGAATTAGCCCTGCTATGAAGAAACTTCTTTAACCTACATGTAAAAGGAAAAAGTGAATACAAAATTGTTACTAGAAAGAAAACAAAATGATGCACATGTAAACTATCAGCAACGAAATTTACACAGGCAACATACCTAGGTGAGCTGGACAAATCACCAGCTTTATGCAATAATTCAGCAGCTTTTGTGAGAAAAGAATTGTACTCCTTAGAGAATGAAATAATACACAGGTCATGAGCAGAAGATGCCATATGATTTGCATCGCCGACAGTGCTGGCACATGAAGAATCCAGAGTTAATTCACTGCACCTTTTGATGACATTGAAAAATCCTGTTGCATCTTGTCGTTGGTCCTCTGACAGACTTCTCTTCCATAATTCAAATTCCTGCATAAGAAAATTACACGTCACTTGTAAGGATAAACCAATTTATTTGAGCTCTAATAATGTCATGAACTCATTTCATACCATTTTATCCATGTCTGGAGGATAAAAGTTTGCACCTGGTGGTTTCAGAATGGGAAATGCAACTCTATATTCTATACCCTTCCACCCAGTAACTTGCTTGGTGGCTTCAGGAAGCAAACGTTTAACTGAATCTGCAGTCGTCAAAAATGCCTCATTCTCATCGAGGGAAGACCTGTTGATAAGGAATGGCGGCAATTAATGCTATTTACAAGCATTGCCCTAAAAATTATCATCTAATAGTTTTTTTTTCTGTTTTGTTTTATGCTTCTTTCTCTTGCTTAAATAAAGTTACTGAAGCTACTAGGACGTAGTAAAACTTTAGAGCTTTTATTTTACCTCTAAAGAGACCAGAGTTTTATAGATAAGGAAAGACCTTTTACAATAATAATACAGGTATCTTGGAAATGTCAATTATATAAAAATTGCAACCAATTCCAACATTCTTTACGAGATGGAGGTCTACAAGTCGATAGGGGTCTGACTAAACGTGTTAAAAAAAGCCATTTTTGCTAACAGTAAAAATAATAATGAAAAATAGTTAGCTGCTCATTCATGAATTATAACTCAGACATGAATTTTATAGTTAAGGAGAGACCCTTTACAATAATAATATAGGTATCTTGGAAATATCAATTATTTAACAATTGCAACTAAATTCCAGCATTCTTTACAAGATGTAGGTCTAGGAGTCGTTAGGTGTTTAATAGGGGTCTGATTAAATGTGTTAACAAAAGTTAGCCATTTTTGCTAACAGTAAAAATAATAACGAAAAATAGATAGCTGCTCCTTCATGAATATAGCTATGAAATGGAAAATTTTTAATATGGAAAAAGAAACCAGATAGCAACAGTTGCCTCTTGATGAGTCCTTCAGGAAAGACTCTCGTAAAGGAGGAATTTCCCATCAGAGAAAGCTAACCTTATCTTCCTTGAGTCCTATGCCCATCAAACCTTTAACTATGAGATAAAACTGATAAAGGATAACTCTCATCCACTAGGAAAAGGAGACTTAAATATGAAGGGAACAAATCATATAAGATACTATCAGTATAAAGCTAATTCCCTAAAAAGAAATTGAGACAACTAACAGAAAAGGTAGACACTTGGAGGAACACAGCGTCATTTGAGTCAAGAACTTGACGAACCAAGCAAAAAGGTCTTAAGAGTAAAGAGAAAGCTTGGAAGAAAAAGAACTCCATCTGAAGAAACAATAATATAAAAAGAAAATTAAAAGGCAAACTTTGACGCCTGAAATAACATCCACAAGTCCAAGCATTCATGTTCTAAATTGTTTTTCATGTACTCTGCAATTATAATGCTGAGCTTCCTCCATGGTTCGAGGAGAAGGCATCTCACTCACCATGATGCTTCTTATAATAAACAGAGAGCAGAGCCAAGTAAGGCATTCCCAAGAGCAAAAGAAAGCAGATTCTTGATAAATCCATGGGTGATCAATTAGCAAAGTGACTAATATGAAGATTTCCAAACTTGACATGCCATAAGATTGAAAATGGACAAAAGTTTTGGTTGCCTCCCAATTTATAACCATGAGCGCACAACCTTGCTCAACCAATAATTTGTGCTTGCACATGTTTTGATAGGTATGTTTCAATATCAGTTGATTGCACATATGTATCTTTATCTATGGGAATAGTACGTTATAAAAGATTTACCATGGACTCTTGTTAATCAGGTAATACATCCATTTTAACTTGTCTAAGTCTGATGCATCCGCATGCTTCTTCAACCAATCTCTCAAAGCAGGATTACTGTACCAGGTCTGATAATAAAGACTGGACATAATTAGTAAGAATAAATTTTACAAAGACTGAGAAGCTTGTTGACTAAAACAAACATAAATCAAGTCCTAAGACTTTGTGAAAGGAAAACTCTGTCAACTTGCGTACATATATAATGTGAAAATTAAATTATGCAAGAAATGGAGAATATCAAAATCTTTTTGCATGCTTAAGAAAGATACATATACCATCCTTCACAAAGAGACCATGAGATCGACATGCTTGCATCACATGCTTAAAATCCATCCATAGTTTTTTTTTAATCATGATAAAAACATCTCCATAATCCTATTACTTGAAAGCACTTGATAAAGTCTTTTTCCATGCTTTTGGGTTGGGAATTCTTCTAGAATCTCATTCTAAAATGGTTGCCATATAATATTTTATTGGTGCCTGTAACGCTAAAACTTGTATTTGGAGAGAGGGACAATTTAGGTTGAATGGTCAATGGCATCTAAGGGAAGAAACTCATGGGTACCAAGGATTTCTTCCCAAAGACAAATTGCATGGGATGCTGAATCTCAAATTTATTTTTTTCGTCCATTCCTTCCCGGATCGTCTAGAATTAAGACTTTCTGCTGCCCTTTTCACCTTCATCTGGATGGCCTCACTGGTTTTCACTCGTTTTCTAAAAATCCACCAACTTGGCATTTCTTAAAACATTTTATTTTACATAGCAAATGATATTTCACACCTGCAGAAGACACGAAAGTACATGTTAACTATTCAACCTATCCCAGGTTTTTACTCAACCTGCTCATAAAAGATTTCATCCATAATCGTTGCAGCTTTAACAATTAAATCTAGAGCTTCCTTATCAGCATCAGTAAAGCCTGTCAGCTGCACCAAGTAAATAACAAGTTTATTTCTGGTACCCTTTCATTTGTATCAAACAAACAAAAAATGGGAAGTATCTCAAGCCCACAAGTGAAAAAAATTTAAACATAAAAAGAATAAATAAATAAAAAGTTGTACAGTAAAAATGGAATTGTGAAAGTTGCATATTTTCCCTAGTCTGGTTCTAGGTATCTAAGTCTAGATGGAAAAGGAGTACAAAAGTTTACTAATAGATTTAGTGTTTTATTACATGACTTATAGCTACTCACCATGCAGAGTACACTTAGCAAGCTCCGAAATATATAGAAAGTTAAATACCAGAGCTAAACAAGCCTTTTTTCCCTTTTTTACTGTGTTATGTGTTGGATTTCCCACTTAAAGTATGACATCACACATTGGATGCATGTAAGAAAAGGCTTTTATGGGGAATGTGATAAGATTAAGTGTAAAATTGGCTAGTGAGGCCCATAAGCAATATGGGTCGGCCCAATCCCAAAAAGGTTAATTAATGGGTGGTGAGTCCCATAAGCAATACGGGTCAGCCCAATCCCAAAAGGTTAATTAATGGGTGGTGAAGCCCATGTCACTTATAAAATTTAATTGGATGTCATCCACAATCAATGTGACACTCATTTTATACTCCTATATCCCCTCAAAGTAGAGTTTCTTTGTTTGTTGGAAGGACCTAACACTTTGAATATTTCCCTTTTAATCCTTAAGTATGGATCACTTGATTTTCTTTTTGCAAAGCCTAGGTATTATTATTTTTTAATTCTTTAAAGTTAGCTCAAAAACCAACTAAAGCTTCGATATCATAATAAGTTTTCAAAAGTCCATAAGCAACATGTGGTGACCGACCCAACTCGAAAAGATTAACATGACAGGTGGTGAGGCTTAAAAGATAAACTAAAGGGGGTTACTCAGAATGAATGTAGAACTCATTCTATACTACAATAAGATGATAAGTTCCTTTTCCTTAGCCCATCCTCATTCTTTCTTCCCATTTAATAACCTTAGCAAACATTGAAATACCAAACAAAAACACTTTGTTTAAGGCACTGCTATCAGATTTTTATACCAATTAAAAATTATTGTTACTTAAAACTACCCAAAAAATATTAAATATGGCAAAAATCAATACTTGCCCATCATTGCAAGGGCATAGCTTTTCTGCAATATCATCAATAAAAAAAACTTACGATTCAGCAACACAACACGTGATGTGGTGTTTTCTCATCATAAGTATTGGAACAATATCAGGAATAAAAGTCATGACAATATTAGCCCCAGGAAAAAAATCAATAATTTGGGATGGTGTAGTGGATGTAATAAGCACCCTAAAAAAATAATGACCTCTGCATTGAGAGAAACAGAAACATAACGGTTGAGCTGCTTTTGTAGATTTAAACCACGTGCGATGTTGTCTTCTTTGTACCTTTAACAAACATGTATCAATAACTAGAAAAGGCAAGAGATAAAGAATGTGAAAAATGTAAAACTATTGGTGTGAGATTAAGTATTTCAGCATTCTCCAGTTTTCACAACCATAAAAATGAAATATTTATGTAAGATATATTGTTCCCATGATGCAGCAGGAAGTAATCATATTTCCATAAAAATGAGGAGTAAAAAATTCGATTTTAGTTGACCATACCCCCTCCCCAAAAAAAAAAAAAAAAAAAAACAAACAAAAGAGTCAAAAACTGTTAAAACATGTTATTTCCAGTAGGCTTAGAGCACATCAAGAGGTTTGTTTCACGAATGTTAAAGATAATATATGTCTTAGCTCTAAGACAATTGTTACCTCCAACAAATGGTAAGCTTAGCTGTTATGACTTACGAGAAATAAAATCTAAGTTGCAATATTCTAAGAAGACTAGTCACTGGATGGATTTGTTAACTTCGCTATTGATATTCTTAAGATTAAAAACAATTTAATAACATACCTTCGTCCAATTGTGTCAAAAATCTGACCATATTGTCCATTTACATCATAGGGTACATACTCTGGATCTTCTTTAGCAAGTAAACTTCTATACTCTTCATAATTAATATATTTAACAGCAGAGACTTCTGTTTCCTACATAAAACATAAAGCAGAAACACATTCAGATTTTCATGAAAGCAAATATCATTCACTCATTATACATACAAAATGAAAGAAAGATTGCATTTGGATGTAAACTCACGTCAAAGGGGAACAAAATGTACAACACAAAAGAAAAAAAATCCAGAAGTTGTGATACATTTTAGCCTATTTAATTTATGATCTGTTGACTGCATATATAATTAATGTTTCATATCAGAATAAGATATAAAGTTGTATATGAAGCTAGCAATGACTTCAAGTCAGCAGCATTTGGATGTAATATGAAGATTAGAAATCAACATTTTATGCCAAATGTCTAATAGTAACTACAAATCAACTGTATTGGGATTCTGGGAGCAGATTCAAGTCTTTCGGCTATCTATTCAGTCATCTGACCCCCAAAAGATTTTCCCATGCCCATTTTCTCATAACACCATTAACATTTTAACCAAAATGAAACCTAAAATTGGAAACTCTGGACCTACAACGACAAACGTTCAACTCCTTCAGTTTGCAGACTCCTCAAGCCTTGAGATCTTGAATTGCCAAGATCTGGGAAACCTACCAACAATCCCAGATACTTTGCAACAAGTGATGCCAACAAATTTATTCATGTAAATGGGATGGATAGCAACAATAAGAATCC
Source organism: Hippophae gyantsensis (assembly GCA_030763125.1). Taxonomy (NCBI): domain Eukaryota; kingdom Viridiplantae; phylum Streptophyta; class Magnoliopsida; order Rosales; family Elaeagnaceae; genus Hippophae; species Hippophae gyantsensis. The sequence continues at coordinate 42,029,280 of CM061036.1, read as the reverse complement.
TTGTTATACTACAGCATTCACAATTAATGCTAAGATCACTTCATAAACTAACTCAGCCACCCTATAATTATTTATTTGACTTTATTATCATCATTGTCATATACATTTCTAAGGGTATTCCCGGGTTTCTTATCTTTCCAGAAATGGAACTTATTGCAAAGATATGAATCCATTTGCAAGCAATAAGAAGAAAATCCAAGGTACCATGATCTAGCAAAAAAGATGTGGACTAATTATAATAGATGATTGGATATTATCGCTAATAAATATCATAGGAAATCAACTGAACTTAATTTGGTGATGATCATTACCCTCTTACCTGAAAGGTAAATGCCTCAAGAGGGATCGGATCTAGGGTTGTCACCAAATAAACATCATCGAACTCATTATTGATGAATTTTCCATCATTTATGACACTGCAATAAAATGTTAATGGAAAGTCAGGTTAGATTATAAGATCTAGCTAATGTCAAAATTATATATTTAAAAATAACAGGGAAATGTTATTAGAAGTGAAAGCAGCAACCAACTTATGCATTCAACTAGCACATGCTACTAAAAGTATGAAAGCATACATTTTGAAGCTTTTTTATAAAGTCTTCATTTTCAACTGACTGCCTATTCAGTTAAAAAATTATAACAATTAAGTCAATCAACTAACCATTCTTGAAGATAAACGAAGATCATTTCAAAGGCATCCTTTGGAAGGGTTACACCGAGCTCTTCTTGCAACTCCCTCCTGAATGCATGATTCCGATATTTCAGTTATAATCACCAATCTGACTCAAAACCAGAAGAACTAAAACATATCCCAGGCAACATGGTAAAAAGATTAATCAAAATGGGAGAACTGCAGGAATGTGTCTAGATGTCACTATAAAGGGCAGTCCTCTTTTAGGAAAGCAGGGAAGATGATCCTGCATGTACTATTCCATTTGTAACTCTACCTAGTATGTCCTATACTATATAAAACTGACTCTTAAACAATAAATCACTAATGAACCTCTAGATCTTCTTCTTTTTTGCTTACCTTTTCCCTTAGATTCATATGCATGCTGATCCTCACAAGTCAGGAAATGATATAGAACACGGGAAAACAGATAAACATATTGATCTTCTCGTAAATGAATTTGAAAGTTCTTACTCAGAATGGCCGAAAGCAAGATGAAATAAATTCAAACTTTAAAATATGATATCTGAAAATAACAATAAGTTTTATTCTGATTCAAGTGATACATCATCCCATTAAATGCAGACAAACAGTTGAAAATCATATTATGCCAAAAAGGATCGTTCAGACAAAGGTAACCAAAATTAGAGGCTTAGAGCTCGTTTCAATGCAAAGCCCTTTTAATATAAGTAGTTTAAAAACTAGTGCTTTTTATAGAAGGGGTAATTACTTTTGAGAAAAGCTAGGCAGCGCCATGGATATTAAAAGCGCTTTTTATTTTATTGCCAAACGCATAAAAAAACCCTTGTACCTATAAAAGTGCTTTTTCAACTGTACATCCAAACGCGCACTTAGCCTAGTGTTCACTGAGAATTGTCAAACAGATTAACGATTTTAACTATCCTAAAGAGAAATTATTCATTACACCAGGAGTATAAGCCATTGAAATTATTCATTACCGAGCTGTTATAAGCGACGAATCACCAGCAGATATGTGACCAGCACTGGAAATATCCCACAAGCTAGCCCAAGAATCTTTGCAGTCAGAACGTCGTTGAACAAGCAGCTGTTTCGTACTCTCAGCATATATCCACACGTGAACTGCGCGATGATAATCCCCATCTCGGTGAACGGCACTCCTATATAATATTTATGATAAGAATACCAATTTTGAAATTTGGTTGCCAAGAAAATTAAATAGAACAATAGAAAGTTAGAAGATCAAAATTCAAAACTGATTCAATTGAATGAGCTTTGGGTGGGTGAGTGGGTAGCTTGCCTGGGTTTGATGATGCCAGTTTTTTGACCTGTCTTCGTGAGGACGTCAAAGTATTCTTCATGAGTATCAGCTTCCGCCATTGCGTCTGAGAGAGAGAGATCAATTTTTAGTGTTTTGGTTCCTACGTTGAATAGAGTTGTTCTAAATATAACGTTGGTCTGCACCCTACACGAGGCATATGATGGAGGAAAAGTATCTGTTAGAATTTTTTCAGAAATTAGGGAAATTATCTCACGGAAATCTTATTGTAATGTGATTTTTTAATCTACGTATTAACCTATGATGATTTATTTAATTTTTATGCATGTTTTGTCGGTTTCTTGTTGAAAATCTATATTTTTATTTAAATTTATTGTGTCTAAAATCTTAAATATTATAATATAATATTAATATTCAATTATTTTTAAAAAATATCCATATATTGATTGTGAGAAGCTTACAACAGAACTAATGATAAAAACACGTATTTTTCTGGATGTGTTCATGAATGTCTTTAGTTTTGACTTACCATATTTGGTTTTTGACTTATTTAGATTGCATGTTTGTTATTTATTAATAATATTATATTGTATTTCTAAAAAAACTTTGTAGTATATTTTATTTTTATCTTTTATTACTTTAAACACATATTTATAAATATTTCTTTCGTATATATGTAAAATTTGTTGAAATTCCAACAACTTCAACATTATGCATTGAATAAAAATTTTGAATCATAGATATTATTTTTTAAAATATGTTTAATGAGTTTCATCTTTAAACAAATGTTTAATTTTAAATGTAAATAGAATGAAAAAAAATAAAAGGCATTGAATATGAACAAAAGATTCAATTTAATGAGTATAATTTTGTTCGTATTTACATCTAATAGTAAAAATGATAAAAATAATATGTTTAATTAATCTAATCGATTGAGGAGTTAGGTTTTAAAGTTTATGATATAGGGTTTAAAATTTAAAATTTAAAATTTAATAATTAATAATTAATAAATGAATATTATTAATAAGTTAATATTTTTCTTCTCGTATAAAATATATTTTTTTTTATTAATGATCACTATATTTATCCATTTTGTTTTTGATGTAAATAATTATCAAAAAATCTTAATAATTATAATGCACCTAAAGGTCTAAATGGTACATTGTAATTTGATATGTAAGTATTTTATTTTTACAAGGATATGGCGCCATTAGTCAAAAGTTTAAGGTTTAAATTTTAATCCATATTTCTTACACAAAATGGATATTTATAGTTTGAAACTTTGAATTTAAGAAGAAAAAATTCCTTGTTTTTTCAAAAGAAAAAAGATAAGGATTTTCCTACATTTGGAGGTCTATCATTTTCCTTTCGGCCCCTTATGTTACTTTTTTTCTAACTAGGCATATGTACATATATATAGTATTTTATTTCTAAGATTTTGTAAAAGTGTTTGACATAAAATTACCTTTTAACACTTTCTCGCAAATCCGAGATAATCGTTCCTTGCGTTCGAAAAAAACACGGAATAGAAAACACAGTTCCCCCAGGCCAAGAAATAGTTAAGAACAGTTGCATAGTTTAATGATATACATTACATCTTTGTAACTCAATCAATACTTTAAATAACTGAAACATAACCTTTAGGCATAACACTCCTGCGTCTTTCTTCCAATTTCAACCTCTAATAGATTGACAACAAACAAAACAAAAGAGAAATTTAAAATATTGTCAACTTTAACTTTTGGAGCCATAATAGAATGAGATGATCTGAAACCACAAATGCTAAAGAATCTTCAACTTCCCCTTGGCTATTGTAGTCCTAGCATGATCCAGATGACATAATGCTCTTTCAGAACCAGTTAACCCGGAACATGGAATGGCTCCAAAAGTGACAGCAAAGTAAAGATACACAGTGCAGAGGAAAGTCAGGAGGACAAGTGCTGTTAAGAGGAACCGATGCCTGTGAACAAGGACTGACCAGCTAGAGAACTCATTTTGTGCAAATTGTTTTCTGAATGATGAAGTTCTCCGAACTGGTGAGGTTAGCACGCTGTCGAGAACCATAGTTTTACGGACTAACTCTCCTCAGCTGACCTGCAAAATTTGAAAGATGACATATTTGAAACAACAGGGTAGCAGTAAGCATGTGGTTTGAAAGACAACTAACCCTCACAAATAGGACAAAGAACTTTGCTTTCACGCTATCTATGTCATGATAATGATCAGAGATGGAAATTATGAAAGCATATAATGTTTGACAGTGACCTTTGCCTTGACACTATCTACCATTAATTTATCACAAACAATACAAATTGACCAGGCAGATCCTTGTTGATGTAATTCTGTTGGTCCAACTTTACCACGACTAAAGGTACACCATGTCAATGGTAATCAACCACAAATTTAGACTTGTCCTAACAGAAATGTCACTTTTTAACATCTTATTTCGTATTAGTTATTCTTAATATACTTGATTGCTAAATTTTACCCAAAGAAGAAAGCCTAATTCAATTTATAATGCCTCCAAAGTTTTTCAATGAGCCCACCAGTTTGTAGAGACAGAATATCCAATGGCATGTTATAAAAGACTTTGTTCATAAAGGATCCAAAAAATGCAATAACTTTCATATGATAATAACATTCAAGCTCAACGCAAATTAAAGTTCAACTTCTTTGGAAATCACGCTATAGCTACAAAACTCATTCTCCAAGCATAACAAGCAATAATAAGCAATCCCAAATACAGTGGCTCCACTTGAGTTTTGTAAAATTCTGAAGGTTGGGTTAAAATTATTCAAAAGAATTGTTAGATACTCAGTTAACACTCAAAGATTCTCAATTAATCTCCTCATTGCTCCAACGACTAAAACTGACAACAAAAGAGTACAAACAACCTAGAAAAGAAACATCCGGTCCATAGTATATACATTAAGGTTTAAGCACTTGCTAGGTGGCTCTGACTAGTAACTTGTTCTTACCTATGTACATCAGGGATAACTCAAGGCTTCTTCATAAGAAACAAGTAAACCCTTAAATTTATCATAATATGAAGAATCAGGTAAGTAAATTTACCTAATCTAACCATCAAATATAAATTGCCTGAATGAACAGACACCACACAAAGTATAACTTTTTAAGCAAAAAAATATGGAGAAGTAAATCGTTTTTTCTGAAGAAAAATATCAACTATGTGGTCTATATGTCAGCAGAAACATTCAAGTTAGCCTTATTTCAAATCCAAAATAACTTTCAGAATGTGGAAATGTTACATAGCAAGAAACTAGAGTAATTGCAATCTCTATGATGCATTTTTAATAGAGTAAAAGCTATCTCATATGCAAATCATCTTGAAAAAGTCCACTGACAAAACAGCTCGACAATAAGCTCCCTTCAAGCAAACATTTATAATCTACAATAATAAGCACCAAACGGATTCAAAAGGCTATTATTTTTACTTATTTCTCATCAATGAATTTAGGGAAAGCCTTAGCACCTCAAAGAAAGATAGTGACACCTGAAAATGCTTTGAAGATAATGGCTGCACAATGTTAAACTGGCAACTTAGTTTGCAAATTCATAAAACATTAAGCAACCCTCAACTAACTCAAATCAGCTTAAAGAAACTTCTATTTTCAAATAATTAAAAATTTATAAAAATACTACCATCATCACCCACAGCCAAAAACATGCACAGACTCGTACTGCAATCCAGAATACAGACACCATTCATTTTGTTCATTGCAATAAGTCTAATAAACTAAAAAATTTCCTGGAACCATTTGTAAGCAGAGTTTTCCTCCCAACCAGGTTAACCATAACACAGAAATTCATCTACAGCCAGTGGAATGCTATAAACCTATCATAATAAGATAGGATAATTCACAAAATTTTCTTTGTAAATCTTCTAAAGGCAGGGTTAGAAAGGGCTAGCTAATGGAGATGTAAACTCTTCCAGGAACCAATAATGTGTCAACCATGTCAAATCAAGATTGATCTATATCTGAACGGAACATATAAGCTTGTGGTTGGTACCCCAAGGAAAAAAATTCCCCTTTAACTTCCCAATTGATTTTCTTAAGATTAAAAACAATTTAATAACATACCTTCGCCCAATTATGTCAAAAATCTGACCATATTGTCCATTTACATCATAGGGAACATACTCTGGATCTTCTTTAGAAAGTAAATTTCTATACTCCTCATAATTAATATATTTAACAGCAGAGACTTCTGTTTCCTACCATTAAACATAAAGCAGAAACACATTCAGATTTTCATGAAAGCAAATATCATTCACTCATTATACATACAAAATGAAAGAAAGATTGCATTTGGATGTAAACTCACGTCAAAGGGGAACAAAATGTACAACACAAAAAAAAAATTCAGAAGTTGTGATACATTTTAGCCTATTTAATTTATGATCTGTTGACTGCATATATAATTAATGTTTCATATCATAATAAGATATAAAGTTGTATATGAAGCTAGCAATGACTTCAAGTCAGCAGCATTTGGATGTAATATGAAGATTAGAAATCAACATTTTATGTCAAATGTCTAATAGTAACTACAAATCAAGTGTATTGGGATTCTGGGAGCAGATTCAAGTCTTTCGATTATCTATTCAGTCATCTGACCCCCAAAAGATTTTCCCATGCCCATTTTCTCATAACACCATTAACATTTTAACCAAAATGAAACCTATAATTGGAAACTCTGGACCTATAATGACAAACGTTCAACTCCTTCAGTTTGCAGGCTCCCTTCATAGTCTTAAAGCAAACATTTCTAATCTACAATGATAAGCACCAAACAGATTCAAAAGGTTATTATTTTTGCTCATTTTTCATCAATGAAGATGGATAAAGCCTTAGCACCTCAAAGAAAGATAGTGACACATGAAAATACTTTGAAGATAATGGTTGCACAATGTTAAACTGGCACCTTAGTTTGCAATTTCATAAAACATTTAGCGACCATCAACTAAACCAAATCAGCTTAAAGAAACTTCTTTTTTCAAATAATTAAAAATGTATAAAAATACTACCATCATCCATTCATTTTGTTCATTGCAATAAGTCTAATAAACTAAAAAATTGCCTGGAACCATAATAACACAGAATTTCATCTACAGCCAGTAGAATGCTATAAACCTATCATAATAAGATAGGATAACTCACAAAATTTTCTTTGTAAGTCTTCTAAAGGCAGGGTTAGAAAGGGCTAGCTAATGGAGATATAAACTCTTCCAGGAACCAATAACGTGTCAACCATGTCAAACCAAGATCGATCTATTTCCGAACGGAACATATAAGCTTGTGGTTGGTACCCCAAGGAAAAAAATTTCCCCTTTAACAGATCATAACTAAAGCAATAAAATCCTCTTCAATAATGTACAAACCACAAAAAATATAGATTCTTGAAACCAAAATTTTCTCTATAATCAATTATAACACTATGGTCCTCTTCCTCTATAAGCCAAAGAAATGACATTTAATAAATCAGCGCAAAATCTTCAAAACGGAGCAATCAAAAGCACTAGAATGTCAGATCAAAACCCATTTCACCCAATTTGATGAACCTCACATTCATCGATACTTAAACGCAACCCACTTAACAAAACGCGTCATTTTCACGAACCCACATCCATAAATTGCAAAAGAAAAAAAACCCACTATTAATTCGTAAGCCAGATCTGATTATCAGATATATTACAACGAAATGAAAGGAATTGAAAGACTTACAGTTGATGCAAAATAATATTAAAACGATGTAAAGGTAGATAGATTACTGGGGATTGAATCAAAGAACCTGAATTTTCTTTATTTAATTTTATTTTAAAGTAATTTTATTTCTGTGTTTTCTCCTAAGGTCTCGGAGAAGAGCCACAGAATATCGAATGAGAAAAGAATTTACCTATACAACTCGCACAGCTAAAAAGCTTAAGAATAAAATACCCTTGTTTTTTTTTTAATAACAACTTTGACCATTTTAATTTGTGTGTTGTTTAAAAAAAACAACAAAAATGTTATTGTCACGTACCATAACTTATATAATATAAATAATATTTTATTTTTAACTCCTTATTCTTGGAGTGCCCATATATTGTTTTTATATAATGTAATATAATTTTTATGTTAAAAATACCATACACATATATTTTTATATAAAATATGTTTTTTTAAGTTAAAAATAAAAATAATATTATAACTTATATATAATATAAAATAATATTTTATTTTTAACTTCTCAGAGTATATGTTATTTTTATATAATGTAAAAATATATATAATTTTTATGTTAAAAATCCAATACACATGTTTTTTTTATATAAAATATGTTATTAGATTAAAATTACAAGCATTAGACATATTTTTTTTTAGAGAAGTTTAAAAGTAAAATTATGTATATTATATAAAAATTAAAATAAATCACATAATAATAATTCATCAATAAAAATTTATCTAATAATAATATTGATATATAATTAATAATATGAATAAAATAAGATTTTATGTATTTTTATTATAACAATAACAAAATTAAAATCCATCTTCTTTTTTGCTAAGTAATAAATACTTGAAAAATATTAAATATTACATAATTTATTTACACTTTAATATAATTTTATCATTGTTTTAGTGAATTTATATTTTTGAAAATATAAATATATTTTATTTTTAGGTATTTTTAACTTTAAAATAATTTAAATAATAAACACTTAAAAAATTGTATTTAAAAAATTTAAATTGTATTTTAAAAAATAAAAAAACAACATAGATAAGTCTTACTTATATATATATCAACTAAATGTAAGGGATGAAACAAAAATAAATTAAAAAAATACAATTAACGTTTGTAGTGGTGAGATTATACATGTGTTGTGGCAAGAACTTTTTGGATCGTAATTGAATGCGAGCTTGAACAAATGCAGGTTACATTAGTGGAAAATGTGTGTTGTGATATGCGATGATAATTTTCTCATAATTTATTATTTTCTCTCATTTTTTTTCATTTTCCTCGTCTACGTAAAGGACCCTTTCGTCCAATCATTCGGGATAAAAAACGGACAATGCATTCTGGGAATCAAGTTGCTTCGGTCAGACCAATGACTGCCGCCTAATTTCTATGTTATTAGTAAAGTGTTAACGCGCAGGCTAAGAAGCCTCGTAATCAGACTTAATATTGATTGAAGCAGCTCTCGAAGAGAAGGCATAATAAATAAAATCGTATGAAAAGAAAAAGGCAAGGTTCCCTTTCTAACCCCTCACCTATCTTATAATCAACACAAAGTTTACAATATCTCATTTTGTAAGCAACAAATTTTCAAATATTAGTTTTTAGGTCTATTTTTCTTAGTTTAATGTAATAATTTTTGATTCAATAAATACTATAGTCATATATATATATATATATATGTGTGTGTGAAATTGTATACTTAAATAATACATTTGAGTTATAATTATAAATATATTCTATTATTTTTAGAATTAATTTTATGTATTGTTCGGACTATCATTTTTAATATGTTTTATTAGATTCTTGCTAAATATTATTATGAAATATTAGTTACGTTGTTATGCTTATGAAATGATAATTAAAAAAATATTTTATAAAATGAATTGATTTTATCTTTTCATCTAAGATTTTTATAAAGTTTATTGAAGGAAAATATATTCATGATATATTTTTCATATTAAATTTAAAACATGAAAGATATATTTAAGATTTGATTATCTAAATCTAATTTAAAATTTATATTATATTTCAAAGATTATATAAGATTTATTATTAAAAAATATATTAAGAACATATTTTTAATAATAAATTTAAAATCTGAAAATTAATTCTCATATACATTAATTTTAAATCCAACTTAGACATATTAAATGAGAGTCTAAATTATGTGTTCTATCTTAAGTAGTAATTTAGATGGTTTAATGTAATAACTTAGTTTTTTTTAATTAATAAATTACTCATTGGATTGGATTGGATTGGATTCGTAGATAACATATAAAAAACGTAAATTATATTATAATTTATTTAATCACGTAATTATTATTTAAATTAATTAATGCATGTATTATATGTTAAATTAATGTTAAATTAAATAATAAGTTATTAATTTAATTTTTATGCTATTTGAAATATAGAATTATATTACATGATATTTTTGATTTATTATTTAAAAAATAAAAATAATCATAAATTATAAATTTAATCAATATTTAAAAAATAAAATTTAATATAATAATTATTAAAGTAAAAATATAACAACGGAGAAAAGGGAAAAAATCAATCTACTCATACAATTCAAATTCAAAGAGTAATGTTTGGATTGGTTTTATTTCCTAATTTTTAAGATTAATTATTTTATTAGTTCTAAATTTGGACTAAAAAGATACATAAATCCTTAAATTTTTTAAAAAATATAATTTAGTCATTAAATTTTTAAAATTTTACCTTATAAGTTCACAAGCTTTTAAATCCTACTATTTATCTCAAAACTCTTAAAAACTTACGTATAGTTTTTAGATTGGTTATTAAAATATATTTTTGTGATTTAAATTTTGGGATACATGCGTAAAATTTTAAAAATTTATGAATTAAATCATATGATTTAAAAATTAGTTATTTATGTATGAAATTTAAAAAATTTAAGGACCACGTCATATATTTTAAAAGTTTGAAACTTATGTATAAATTTAGTTAAAATATAAAGATAAATAATATAATTTAACCTAATTTTTAAAAACATATTTTATTAATTCAATTTTAATTTTAATACAAAATTGAATTAACCAATCATGTGTACACATTAATATATACATGTATGAACGTGTATAACATACTATATGTACATATATATTTAAAAAATAATAATTATTTCGGTTTATAAGAAACAATTAATCATCCTTCCAATTTCAAATAAAAAATTATAATATATATATATATATATATAAATCAATTGATAATAAATTATAATTTTAGTTTTCAATTCTTTTTTTCTTTGATAATATTTTTTTATTTTATTTTTTGGTAAAAAATAATAAATGAATAAAAAAATTAAAAATTAAAATATATTATTTTAAATTAAAAATATAAATATATAAATATAAAAATCAAATAACATAAATTATAAATAGAGGATATAAATTATACGCTTATATATTATACGGTATTTTTAAGATAATTTTTCACTTAAAAACTTATATATTAAAATATAAAGATCAATTAGTAACGAAATCACACCAAAGTTTGCTGGCTAACGAATTGTAAAGTGTTTAAAATCTATTAAAAATAACCTAACTTTATATTAAAAATAAGAAAAATGAAAATGGTTTTTCTCTGTTTTCTCTTTCACTTTCTTTTCATTCTCTTTTCTTTCCGATCGTACTCCCTTGGCTCTTCCTTATATATATATATATATATGACTCAAGTGCATGTACATCTCATGAGCAAACAATTCTACAATTATTGTTAACTACAATGCCTATATGGCTATATGGTATGGTAATGGTTAGGTAAGTGAAAAAGGAATGAACTAATTTTAAAAATAATCTACAAAATATCAAATAATTAATAGCCATAATCATCGGAATAAATTTCTAGGTTTTGGCTTGGAAATTGCAACTCCATGTCCTTTAACCCTCCTATATATATTTATAATTTGCAAGAGTAGATGAACAACTCACAAAAACTTGAAATCTCTTAAGGTTACCGAAGATACCTAAATCCCAAAAGATGGAGAAGGCATCAACCAAGAATGTTACTATTAATTTTATGATGTTACTCATTGCTTTTTTATTATGTAAGTCCTTTTCTTTTTAACCCTAACGAACACTAAGATCTACCGAAAATCTTATGTTTTATTTTTTATGATTATAACACACTAATATTATATATATTTGTTTAATAATACCAAACAATTTTTCACACACTTTTGTGTTTGTTTAAACAAATTTGAAAAAAATATTAATTAGTTCTAAAATTTATGAATGAAGTACAAATTTAATTCTCTATTTTTCAAATAAATAACTAATAAAAAATTGAGTTTAAAATGATTTATTTCAATAAAAAAATTGAGATGTAATTGAAAAAAATATCTATCAGATTGATTCAATTAAAAATTAGAGAACTAATTTGGTATACATATGTTTGGATATAGGTTCAACCATGTGCTTGAAAGTGTCATCGAATCAAGCAAGACAACTTGGTGATAAACCAGCAAGTTGTGATATAGACAGAGATTGCAAAAGTGCATGTGAAGGGACTAAGGCTTTGTGTGAGAATGGTGTGTGTGTTTGTGAGGGTAGTTTCAGTGAAACCATAAGCCGTCTTAAGGTTTAGTTTTTACATATGAAAACAAAATTATTCCTCAATTTTATTATCATGGCATGGTCTCTCACATGGATATTAATTATTATGTTAAATTTTCAATTAAATCAAATAAAGTTTATTTTATGTGGTTGATTTTGTGTAATGTTTTTCTTTTTAAGTTATAATTTGAATTTAGTTTGAGGGTACATATTTTATAATAATCTTTTTTTTTCTTTTTTCTTTGGTCTTTTAAAAGAGTTTGTTTTTATTTTCGTTCTTTTTTATCAAGTTGTTTTTACATAAAAAATTTATCTTCAATAAATAATTATTATCTATTTATTATTTTAAATAAATATTATAAAATTAATGTGATTTATTTTATTATTTTTAATTTAAAAAATATACTATTATTCTTTAGCCCATGTTAAGAGAGAGTTTGATGATATTAATTTTAAAATTGTGATTGATTTGATATAAAAAAAATCGCAAGAATTTTTGTGATATTTTTTCATACTCGAAAAAATTATTTCTAGCAACAAAATAAGTCATATACCAAAAAAATATCTAATGTTCAATTATTAACTACTATTTACGATGTATACGTTATAACTCAGACCAATATTTTATTGAATTCTTTTTTTTTCTCTTTTAAATTTACAAAAATATCATTAAATTATTATATTTATTTCATTAAATTATTTTTTTATTTTATTTATAATATTTAATTATACTATTTATTTTATTTATAGTTAAAATAGATATTTTGTCATTTTCTTTGTTTTATAATTGTCTTATAGGTTTTTTTTAATTAAGAGAATATTATGTTTTTAATTTTGATTCCTTTATTATATTTAAACATAAATTTAAAAATATTTAATTTTTATATATGCATTCAAAAACATAAAAATTATAAGATCTAAAACAATTATATCAACGGATGACTTTCAAAGTAACAACTCTAACAAAAGTTCTACACAGTAGATACTACCCTTAACCTTGAATTTTTTTAATACATGTTTTTTTTTTGGTAATGAATTTTTGAATGCATGTTTAATTTTAAATATAAATTGAATACCTAAAAATGGTAGCTTCTATTTCTATCACTTGGCGAATAAGAAAAAAAAATCACCAACAATGCAAAACATAATGTAAAATATACAGCGGTTAAATTAGATTGTAAATTACACTATACTCAAACCTACTTAACGATTTTTTTTTAATAAGGAACCACTAAAATTGTTTTTTATTTTATTTTTTTATAATAAAGAAATATAAGAACAAAACTTACAAACGATAGAAAAGAATAACCCAATATATTTTTTTTCACCAATAGCCATTGCAAGAACAGTTTCCTTCTTCAAAATGATGAAATCTATTCCTATCTCTAACAATAATTTCTCTATTGAAAAGTTTAGATATCATTTTTGTTACCTCATGGCAATCCCAACAAACCCGAAGGTTCTTCACAATCCTAATAGGCACTCCTTCTCTTAAACTAATCAAACCAAAAGCAATTGCAACCTTCTCACTATGTTTACACAAAGCACTCTCTTTCTCTTCTTCTATATCAAAAAGCACAGGATTGGTGTTAGCAATATAACCAGCTAATTTCAGTCGTCTAGATATTTCTGATAACATTATCTCAATGTCTTTATATCTTGGATGAGACTTATCCCCTACTAAGAACTCATGAACTTCACCATCAACCTCTATCACACTGCAACCTGGAAGCTTTTTTACACCCTTAGCCTTCATAATATGCCTCACATTACTAACTCGATCCCAATTCTTGAAATCGGCATATATATTGGACATTAGCACATAAGCACCATGATTCTTGGTCTCTAACTCAACTAGTTTTCTTGAGGCAAGTTCACCCAATTCCACATTCTTATGCATCCTACACGCATTAAGCAAGGCCCCCCAAGCACCACTATGAGGCTTCATGGGCATGTTATTGATGATATTCAAGGCTTCAGCTAAATGCCCAGCTCGACCATATAAATCAACCATGCACCCATAGTGTTCTAGTTCAGGTTCAATTCCATAAACACTTCTCATAGAATCAAAGTGCTTACTACCTTCCTCAACTAAACCAACAACACTACAAGCTCTTAAAATTGAAACAAATGTTACTACATTTGGTTGGACACCATCTTGCTTCATAAGAGAAAAAAGCTCAAGGCACTTCTCTCCAAATCCATTCATGGCTAGACCACCCATGGCACTACTCCATGTATAAACATTCTTTTCCCTCATTCCCCAAAAGACTTCCATTGCCCTATTTATGTTTCCGCATTTAGCATACATATCAATAAGTGCAGACCCTAATGTCACAGTCATCTTCAACTTGTTTTTCTCTATATATGCATGTGCCCATCGCCCTTGATCTAGTGCACCTAAAAGTGTGCATGCGGATAAAACTGAAACCATAGATACCTCATTGACCTTTATACCCTCCATTTGCATCATGTAGAATAAATTCAAGGCCTCCCTAGGCTCCCCACATTTTGCATATCCTGCAATCATGGCATTCCAAGCAATAGGGTCTCTTTGAGGCATTTCATCAAACAGCTTCCTTGCAAAATTAACATCACCACATTTGGCACAGGCACTCACCATAGCTGTCTGACAAACTACATCTGGCTCAGCAATATTTCCAAACACCTGATGACAATAACCCAAACAACCCAATTCAGCATACATAAAAATCAAACCACTTTGAATATGCGGGTCAATTTCAAACCCACGTTTAATAACAGCACCATGGATTGAAGGGCCTGTCTGGGTAGCCGAGAGTTGTGCACAAGTACGAACCAAGAAGTTAAAGGTGTAATTATCAGGCAAAATATTTTCATCAGACTGTAGAATTCTTTTGTAAAAATCGAAGCTTTTATGAGGCGTGGAGCTTTTAGAGTATGCTCTGATCATAGAATTGAAAGTAAAGGGAGTTGGGTTTTCACATTGGTCAAGAATTTGAGTAGAATAGTTGAGATTGTTAGGATTCTGAATTGCTATGGTGGCCACAAACTGGCCTAATAAGTGATGATCATTGAGGAGACCATTAACTAGAAGATGGGTATGGATTTGCTTGAGCTCTTTCAGAGAAGTGTATGATTCTATTAGAGAAATTGTTGGGTGCTTTGCGATGAATCTTAAGGAACCCATGATTCAAAAATCAAAGACAGAAGAATTATTACAAGATAAGTAAAGGTATAATGAGAAGGCACACATATTAGCAAGTTGCTTGTTCTTCCCATCCTTTTTCTTCCTGTGTATCCCAAGCTCTAGTTAATATTCTCATAGATAGAGTCACGTTAGTAATGTTTACAGCTATGGCTACGGATGAAGGGAGAAATGTGGAAGTAGAAGAAAAAATTGAGGAAATATTTTTCAAATAAAAACATGTACGGAACCATAAAATCTTTTCAAAGCGCCTGAAGTTTATTAATTTATTTTTTTCTTTTAAATAGAGAGTATTGATTGGGACATTTGTAGGGCACATATCTCATCAAAAAATTTATAAATTAATTATATTTTAAAAAAAAAATTCTTTTAATATTCATATTTTTAAAAATCTTCAATTTAATCATTATATATTCTTATATTTAATTATTTGAACAGTATTAAATAAAAAATTTAATTAATTATATTAATGCCCTTTCATTTAAACTGAAACTTTATGAGATATATATAAGTGTTAAAAGAGAATATTTTTTAAATATAATAAATTTGTAAAATTTTTAATAAAATATAGATATTACATAAATAGTAAATCTAATAATATATATATATATATATATATTATAATATAAAATTAGTAAAAGTTATACTATATTTCTCGATTTAAATCTAAATTTTTCCTCCTAAATTATAACACAAACTTAAATTTGATAATTATAATCATATATGTATAAATAAAGATCATAAATAAATTAAAAAAAGTTAAATATTAAATATTTTTTTAAATTATATCATATTCATATTTTTATAATATATAATTGACTACTAATCTATATGTCTCTAAATTTTACTAAATGTTTAAATAAAAGTAAATATTTTTAATTACTTGACTTATTATTTATTTAAATATTTGTTAAATATTATTGATAAGTAAAATAATATATTAAAAAAATATATAGAAGAATATAATATATAAAAATGTATTTATTTAATATTAAAAATATACGTATGATTATTTTAAAAAAATTAGCTGGGGCTAAAGAGTAATATTAATAGCTCTTCTTCTGCGGTTTGTCAGAGCTTTGTTGCTTAAGGTTTATGAAGGTGCTAATGTAAAAAGAAATGTGAAGAGAGGGGCATTTGTCTAAAGAGAGCTCCTCAATGAAAACAAATTTGCACACATTTGGACGTTAATCTAATTAAAGTATGATATATTTTAAAAAAAAATTAAAATTAATTTTTTTTATTTTTAAAATTATTTTTCACATACTATATCACATTAATTTGAGATTTTGAGTAGATATTTATATATTATTATTATCATTTCTTTTTTATCTAAAATAACTTGAAACAAATAAAAACAACATAATATTAACGTTATTATTCGTGTAATTATATGATAGGTGACATTTAGTCTGGTTTCTTTTAAGAAAATTAGTTTAATAAATAATTTGTTTTTTTAGATAATTAAAATTGATAAAATTATACTTGAATTTATATTATTATTATTACGAACTTTATATATACTTCATTAACTAATCAAATAATTTTTAAATACGTGAAATTAAGAACAAAATTATAAATAAAAAAAGTTGTAAAACAAAATGTGTGTTCTTTTTGAAGTAAAATTGGAATTTTCTTAAAAATAAACATAAAACCAAGTATTTAACTCCCTCCTCTCACGATCTAAAACCATCCACCCTCTTGTTTCCCTCGTTCATCTCCCTCACACTTCCATACATATCAAGTTTCAAACTTCCATTGCAATTTTAGCAACCAAATTTTGTGATTTTCCTTGAAAAATGAAGCTAAACCACCAATTATTAATTTATATCGAAATTAAGTGCACATGCATACAACTCTTGAAAAATTTAAACAAACTTAAGGTAAAACATGCTTTCATATATTTCATTCATAAAGCGCTTAAATGCATAGTAAAAAAATTAATTTTATAGATTATTATTTTTTGTGTTTAGTAAGTTTTTTTTATTTTATAAAGAAATGGTTCGAAAATAAGTGAAATTAATTATTTTATTTTATTTTTACAAAATATCGACCTTTATCTTTGGATTGGTATTTTTATGATGATAAAACATCAAAACTTATTAATTGTGCATGATTATTTCAATATTTATAAGAATAAACACTTAAAATTTGTTTCCCAATAATAACAAATGCTTTTAGGATTTTATTTATTTATCATTTTAAGTAAATTTTATTTATTATTTATAATTTTTATTAGATAATTAATTTTATAATTTTTATTTGACGTAAAAATAATCCATAATATATTTTATAATAATTTTTACTTAATAATTTAAAAAAAATCAAAAATTAAATACAATTTTAAAAAAAAACTTAAATTTTTTAATTATTATTAAAAAAATTATTATTTTTCAATATTTATACATACAAACATCATACAACTTCATTTGCTTTATAAAAAGAGTGGTAAAACAAAAAAAAATTCAAAAATCAAAAACTTGATTAAATTTTTTTAAAAAATAAAAATAAAAATCATTATCAGTTACACCCCACGTTTTTTACAATTTCAATAAACAAAAATCTCAATCTTTCTTAAAAGAAAAAAAAAACTCAATCAATCATCGTAACAAAGGACCTTTTTTTAATCTTCTTTAAAACATGATTTTGGCTGGTATTAATAGACAAATTTAATCTGAAATCAAAATGGGAAAGGAAACTAGAGAACAATAAATAGGTATCTTATTAACTTTCTACTGTTACAGCCATGCATCTCTATTGCAATTCCAACAGGAGGGAATGGCAAAACGCCTCCTCAAGCGCAGTGAAAATTCCCCACTTAATCAGATTAAACTACAATGAAAATTGTTTCCAATAATACAAGTGAAAAACCAAAACCTTGCTAGCCTACTGCTAGAATGAAAACCCACAGCACCAACTGATTTGAATCACCACGGCTAAATCATTGGAAGGTTCAACATGTGAAAAGGTCCATGATAAATAACAGTTAGTTCCTCTTTCTGTAGCTCCCCCCCTCTTGCTCTCACCACAATCATGATGTCAACACCCCGATCTTCTTAGCAAAGTCATCGCCATCTTCATCTTCCAGGTACTCTTCTTCAGGGTCTACATTTTCACCATCATAGTTATAGTCCCCTTCATCACCTTGGTCATAATCATAGTCCCCATCCCTCTGATCTTCAGCTCCAAGCAACTGATCCCCCGTTGTTTCCTCATAAATCACCCCATCTTCAGCATCAATGTCACCAAGGGCTTCAGATTCTGCTCCTGCTACATCAGTGGCCGCAGACTTGGAGTCATTCTTATTGCTGAGCAGATTATTGTCATTGTGCTTTTTTGATGTGGCAGACAGACCAGGTTGCATCTCAGCATTATATGCCCTGGATCCTCCACCAGAAACACTTTTCACTGTCGGATTATTGTCTTCCTTATCACTTGATGATTTCGCAATACCAGAACCTGCTGCTTGAGCTTGTCTCTTCCTTTTAAGAATCTCACTGAGAGGCATTGGTCCATCAAATGAAGCATCTCCCTCAGATTGTTGACTCTCCATTGTTCTCATATTCTTCCTTTTTCCAAGGTGT
The DNA here is from genome assembly GCA_030763125.1 of Hippophae gyantsensis. Classification (NCBI taxonomy): domain Eukaryota; kingdom Viridiplantae; phylum Streptophyta; class Magnoliopsida; order Rosales; family Elaeagnaceae; genus Hippophae; species Hippophae gyantsensis. The sequence continues at coordinate 42,010,259 of CM061036.1, read as the reverse complement.
GATTGCTCCTTGCTTACGGAATTCTTTCCACCCTTTAATTGCGCCAAGCTTTTTGGACCATCAAAGCCAGTATCTCTTTCGTCCATGATTTCTCTCCTGATATGCATATCTAAGAAGTTTCTCCCGTCTTTATTATAATCCTCCTGCACCTTTCCTTTTATTCTCTCTCGAAGCCTTCCTTGGTGAGAGGATATTTGAGGCCGGCTGGGCGACAACCTGCCCCAGTTTCTTCCCCTGTCGACTTCCCTATCTGGCCGGATATTGCCACCATCAATAGAAGATGATTCCCCAGGAACCTTTATTCTACCGCGAAGACGACTACTAACAGATCTTTCATTTAGGGGTAACTGATGTGAATCTCTTCGAGAAGAACCCCTATTACTTCTCTCCTCACCATGGTTGTCCATGGTATGATTATTGCTGACAACAGATCTCAAACCACCTACTCTCCTCTGCTTGGACAGGCGGTATCTCAGATCTGACTCATAAGCTTGATCTGGACTGCCAGATTCACGATAACCCCTTCTGTCAAGATGAGCTGGACCAACACCTATCCTCTCAGCTGAAGTCCCACGCTGGTCCCAAGCAGACATCCCTTGCACAGGATCATAAGAATCATACCCAGTTGAATCATGATATCTTTTACGATCAACATCTGCAGCTGACCTATAATCCATAGAAGAGTCCATATCATATTCATCCACAGAATTCAAGTTCCTTCCATCACGACCTCTTGCTTTTCCAAACTGATCTTCACTGTGAAAATAATCAGGATCACTTAACTCATTATCCACAAGAACATCAAAGCCAGGCGAGGACTCTCTGAAGTACTCATCATTATTATCTTTACCATTTTGGAAATCCTGGTCATCAGATACAATAACCTGTTGTGAACGGTTGGATCGACTAGTTGAGTTCCCATTGGAAGCAGTAGTAGTAATTGCCTTGTACCTAAGGCCCTCATCATCGAAAGCTTTTATCGATGGTGCATTGCTTTTGTTGCTAACTCCATTTTTTGGTAGACTGGTTTCGACCCTCATGGCAGAGCTAGCTTGAGGAGGGAAACCTACTGCATTCATAATATTTGTCTTAGGTACTCTTTGCTCTTGTGAGCACTTCTGAAGGTCACCAGGAGCCTTAAAATTTAAAGACTCAGACCCATGAGAAGCCACTGGTGCCTGTGAGACTTTGACACTTGCAGGATTTGGACCATGCAAGAAGGCACATTTATCACCTTTTAAGCAGTATCCTTTTTGGAAAAATATACAGGGGACGGGTTGTTTTCCAGGGTTGTAAGGAGCCTGTGTCACAGGAGATGGTGCAGTGTGTGATGCAGGGACAGAAGATCCAGCAGAAGTGGCCGCTTGGTTCCCTAACAAACCATCAAGAGGCTAAAGAAAAAGGACCATAAGGTTGATAACAGTCTAATTCATAATTATTGAATGCTTTAAGCACAATGAATTTCACTTCAACACCAATCAGAGAAATATAATTGAAAACATGTATCGACATAAAGATTAAGAGAAGAAACTCACCGGATGCCGAAATGCACACTTAGGATTCAAGCAATTACCATTCAACCAGAACCAGCAATCCCTTGGATTGACGCGCGCATATTCACTATGGCGATACTCACATTCACTTCCCTGATTACCAGAAAGTAGTATTCATTAACAGTCATTCACACAACAATAGTATATTGTAACAAATTATTCTTTGAGTAACACTGACATGCTGCTGACAGAAAAATCAATTTCAACAAGTTCAAAATGTTATAAGATGTTATATATCCCTAAACATAAGATCAGGTTGCGACAGAATTTGTTATGGTGTTCCAGATGCTTTACTGACCATTCACAAAATCCTTAGAAAGCATTTTTCTTGAGCAATGAAGTCAAAACTTTTAAACTAATGCATCAAGTATATGAATCAAACTAACAAAAAAAAACTGTAATGTGCACAAACTAACATGAAACCAGACATTTCACAAACTCTAACATGGTGAAGCAATGTACAAACAGGAAAATACAACATATTTTTTTACAAGTTTTCCACTTTAAAAATGATTTTCATAGACTAACATACAGAGCAAGAATGAAAATATTAAAGAAAGTGCAATCATCTAATCAATGAAACAACCAGAAGTGATAACCTAAGAACAAAAAGGGAAGGAAGACAAAGGATAAACAATATCTGCTGTGTTATATTTGTAAATCCATCTGAATGATCAAATAATATCCAACATTCCCCAAAACAAACCCATGTATGCAAACACCAAAGATCAAATTAACATCAAAAGTATTGCAGTGCTAGACCATAACAACCGACTAAGCTCTGCAAAATAACTGACCCATACAAAGGGCTAGAAGACTAATACCATTTAACAAGATTAAAACAGTATCAACATAATATCAATTTTCCAGCTAAAGGGAAACCATATAGCTTTCACAAAATTACGACCTATAGCTACCAACAGAGAACCCTAAATTACAAACAGTACCGCTAAAACTAGATCTAAAATCTCGTCAATAACCCAAATTACCATATTCGATTACCATCCAATTCAAATCCAAAATTATCCCCGAAAGTATCCTAAATACGATGGCCCACGGAGGTGAATCTGAGCCATCTTAAGATTCGAACAAGCAAATAGAGAATACCTTCAATAATAAAATAAAAATAATAATAAAAACTGAAACCCTAAAAACCCTCGAAGTAAAATGTGTAAAAAAAGGAGCTAGATCAAACAGATTCTGACCAAAATCTGGAAGAAGAAAAAAGGTACCTTTTTGCATGTGAGAGGCGAAGCCAAAAAGTAAACACAATCGGTGTTCCTCTTCAGAGCTTCCTCTTCAGCAGTAGTTAAGGGTGGTTGTTGTTGTTGCTGTTGAAGCGATTGCCCATGTGGTTGTTGCTGTATACCGGCAACCATGGCTAACAAAGCAATGATTCACCTAAAATCCCTACAGATCTTCTCAGTTTCAGAAAGAATTTATCAGTCAGTGAGATCAGGAGAAGAAAATTATCAGAGGAAAATAGAGAAGGCGATCCAATCTTAACGACGAGCCGCCACACAGAATGGGTTGGGTAGTCGGATAGAGAGGTAATGGTGTGTATTATGAGGGTACGAGGCTATAAGGTTAGCTTATTATTTTTCCTTTTAATTTTAAATTTCATTTCTTTCTTTCTTTCTTTTTTGCTTTGAAATTTTTATTTTTCATTATATTAAAGATAAACATTTTTTATAAATATATCAAAGATAAATAGAAAACAATTAATAAAGGGAAAAGGTTTAATAATGATGTTTCTGAATGGGAGGTCACATGTATTTATGTTTTTTTTGTTTTTGTTTTTGAGGAATGCTAGTAATTAATTTGAATTGATTTTTATACACATTATTTAAATTAATGTTTTTAAAATATTAAATTATTTTTTAAAATTTTAAAATAATTATAATATATTATAAACTGTAAAAAATATATATATAATTAAATAATATTAATAATTTTTTATTTTAAGATATTATTATTATTTATTTGGGGGAAAAGTTTTGGCTTTTGGGCTAATGTCACGGTAACCTTTTTAAGTTTTTACTTAAAAAAATTATAAATCACGCCATGTGATTTAATAAATTTAATTAATAAACAATATTATAATTAATTCGTTACATATCTTAAATTTATATTCAATGAATTAACATATTATTTAATATATATATATAATAATAATTTAACATATTTAATTATAACAAGGATAAATTATCTATGATATATAGAAAGTTTACATGGTTTAGACCAATTAAGATAAGAATTTGGTAGTAAAAGATAAAAAAAAATAGACATATTTTGTTACTTTAAGAATGCTAATAACATATATTTGGAATCATTTTTTTATTTATATTTTTTTATAGTAACATTTATGATTATATTAAAAAAAATTACATTTTATATAAAAAAATATGAAAATAAATTTATGTAATAATCTGTTCAAAAACCAACCAATAATATGAGGTTTGTTTTCATGTTATATATTTTTAACAGTAACTCCTTCCTTAACAGGAAAAGTTGCGAAGAAAAAGGGTGCATAAGTGCCAAGATTATATGCTTTATGCTATTTGCTTGTATAGTAAACGACACATATAGTGATTTATCTAATAATTAGATAGCAAATATTTTCTTTTATTTCGTTTCATTTTAAGTAAATTTCAAATCATATTAAAATATCATTTATAATAATAAAAAAATTACATACTTTGATTACATATTCCATCTTATTACTACACCCACAGACCCTCTCACAATTTACAATCCCAACTTCAACTCAACAATTAACTCACTTTGTTTACCTAAAGCTTCTTTTAAAATACCCTTACTTAAATTTAAAACTATAAAATTGTATTACTTGACAAAATCTTTTTACATATTACAGTATTTACATAACTTAACAAATTTTAAATTACTTTAATTCTTTTAATTTATTTACTGTATAATCTTACTTATATTTATCAAAAAATCAAAATAATTTTTTTATATTATTTATATAAAATATAAATTTACATAACTTAACAAATTTTAAATTACTTTAATTCTTTTAATTTATTTACTGTATAATCTTACTTATATTTATAAAAAAATCAAAATAATTTTTTTATATTATTTATATAAAATATAAATTTACATAACTTAACAAATTTTAAATTACTTTAATTCTTTTAATTTATTTACTGTATAATCTTACTTATATTTATAAAAAAATCAAAATAATTTTTTTATATTATTTATATAAAATATAAATTTACATAACTTAACAAATTTTAAATTACTTTAATTCTTTTAATTTATTTACTGTATAATCTTATTTATATTTATAAAAAATCAAAATAATTTTTTTATATTATTTATATAAAATATAATATATATAGAGAGAGAGTTTTTGATAGGATAAAAAATTAATATTATAATAATATTTTGATAAAATTATTATTTTTATTCTATTTAATCTAATTTAACATGTTTACTTTTCATATAATATTTTTAAATAGCATTTATATATTTACATCTCCTTACGTACACGTATAGTCTTCGAACTTATGTTCTCTTAGTATTTATAATAAACATATATCATTATATTATAAGATATTTAAAAAAAATTTATTTTAAAAAATGATTGATAAAAAACTTTGAATATAATTATTTCATTTATTCAAATTTATTATCCTTCTAATTAATGAACGTTTCTTAATTTTGAAATGAAAACTAATTAAATTAGTAGTAGTATGCGTTATTTATATAATTTTTTGTAATTTGAAAAAAAAAATATGTGTCATTATGCATTCAAATACTATTTGATATATAAGTAGTGACACCCAAAACTCAAATCAAATTAATTTTTATTTTAGATTTCTTCCGATATTATTATCAAAAAAACTAAAGGATTAATTAGATAAGAGAATGTTGTCATGAAATTATAAAAAAAATATCATTATTAAAATTTTTAACAATAAAAATATCACCTTAATGATATTAAATATGATACAATTAAACGATTTTTAATATTAAATAAATTTAAATAATTATTATTCAATTTAAACAACGTTTAATTAGACAGTGTTAAAAATGAAATAATATGTAAGACTTTTTTTATTCGTAAAAATATATGAATTAGATATAAATGAATTTTTATGGTTACAAATTATAAAATATTTTTTAAAAATCTCTTAAAAAATAACACTCTCAAAGGGCAATCAAGAAGGCTATCTTTAAGGTACTCTCTCTTTAAAAAATGTATGTTTACTTTGTATTATTATAACTCTCTTTTGTTTTTTTTTCAATAAAAACAAAAAACACAAATATATTTACTTTGTTATTATGATTATTTATTCTATCTTCATAAATTTAAATTCGAATCATACTTATAATATTTTTTTATTTAATAAAAAAAAGTCTTGCCTTCTTAAAAGAAAAACACAGTAAAAATAAAAATCAATCAATTTAAGAACCCATTATATCTGATTTACTTTTTTTTTCTATTCACAAGCAACATTATTCTATATGAGTTGTTCATTCATTTAATTTCTTAAAAAAAAATCATATGCATTATGTTTTGGCATTCGATGTAAGTGTGATATGTCAAATATTGTGTTTTTTTGATAATTATCATTGTATTTCATTATTATTTCTGTTCTGTTTCTGTACAAGAGTTGAGATATATGTATACAAAGAAAACGAAAATTAAACAATAACCATAATTCCTGCTCATCCATGTTTTATGGCTCCACTACTATTATTGTATGCTCCATGTTTTACTCCACTGAGCATTGGTGTCTGCCACTGTTGCAGCATGCACCACACCAACACTCCTCCTCAAGTTGGTGCATATATGTCTCTTATGCCCAACTTGTCAAGTGAGTTGTAGAAGTTCCTTGTAGACACAGATTTTGTGAGTATATCAGCCAATTGATCTTCTGATTTAACAAATGGAAGCTTAATAATCTTTTCTTCAAGATTCTGTTTGATGAAGTTCCGATCCACTTCAACGTGCTTCGTGCAATCATGTTGAACTGGATTGTGAGATATGGCAATGGCTGCTTTGTTATCACAAAATAAGTTCATTTCAGAGTTAGGAGCAACACCAATCTCACTTAGAAGTTTTTTCAACCAAAGGAGCTCACATATTCCCTTGACCATTCCTCGAAATTCAGCTTCAGCACTGGATAAGGCAACTACATTTTGCTTCTTCCTTCATATTCCCTGCCCAGTTTGAATCTGTATATCCAAGGACTTCCAATTGACCATTCTTTGAAAACATAAGTCCTTTCCCAGGGGAGGATTTTAAGTAACGAAGTATTCGCATGACCGCATCCATATGGTCTTCACTTGGGCAAAGGTACTTAATCGACTCACGACACTCACAAAGATAAGCAATATCAGGTCGAGTATGAGATAAATATATGAGTTTACCTACTAACCGTTGATATCTCTGTTTATCTGCTGGTACTTGGTCCACATATTCTCCGAGTTTATGATTTTGAACCATTGGAATATCGACAGGTTTACAATCTAGTAGTCTTGCCTCTGCTAGTAGGTCCAGAGTATATTTCCTTTGGAAAAGACATATGCCTTGTTTTGATCTTGTTACCTCAATAACTAAGAAGTATTTGAGCCCTCCCAAGTTCTTCATTTCAAACTCATTTGACAGTTGTTCTTGAAGCTTAGAGATTTCTTCTTTATCATCCCCTGAAATGATCATGTCGTCTATATAGACTATAAGGGCTGTTATCTTCCCTAATCGATGTTTTAGGAAAAGAGTATGATCAGAGTTGCTTTGTTGGAACCCATATTTCTTCATTGCTGAACTCAACCTACCAAACCACGCTCGAGGTGATTGTTTTAGTCCATACAATGCTCGTTGTAATCTACATGCAGTTTCTTTTCCTGATGTAACAGTATATCCTGGTGGGATATCCATGTAAATCTCTACTTCAAGGTCACCATGAAGGAAGGCATTCTTCACGTCAAGTTGGTGCAATGGCCAATCTAAATTTGTCAGAAGAGATAACAAAACTCTCACAGGTTTTAGTTTAGCCACAGGTGAGAAGGTTTCTTGATAATCTATCTCGTGTTTTCTGTATATCCTTTTGCTACAAGCCTCACCTTGTAACGATCAACTAACCCATCTCGCTTTATACTTAATGGAGAAAATCCACTTGCATCCTACCATCTTCCTCCTCGAGGCAACTCGTTTAACACTTATGTGTTATTCTTCTGTAGTGCCTCAAATTCCTCTTTTATAGCTTGAGCCCATTTTGGATCAGATAAGGCTTCTTCAATGCTACTCGAAATTTGACACGAGGAGAGTGTTTGTGCAAATGCCCTGATAGGTTCTGATAACCTTTGAGTAGATACATAATTTGCTATTGGATACTTGGGTTGTCGTTCTTCTCTTTCTGGGGAGTATCGATTTGGAGGTTTACCTCGATTGTGTCTGAAAGGTAAAACATAACCAACAGATGTATCTATAGCATTAGTTTGTAAAGGTGTGATAGGATAGCTTACCTCAGGAGTGTTCTCAGCAGGAGGATCATTGGGTACTAGAGAATGGAGGGGTACATCAACCACTTCATCTTCTGGAGATTCAATTACTACTTCAGCTTCAGTTCTTGGAAGTTCAAGCTCGGGTCTAGATACGGGCTCCTCCATATTATTGGCACGATCCGAGTATGTTGGACTCGTGTCTAATATTTCAACATCAAGCCAATTTCGTTCTTCACCATAACTCTCCTCCTGAAAAGTGTAATTGGATACCGGTGATGGGAAAAAACATTCTGATTCGAGGAAAGTGACATCCATGGTAGTATAGTTTCTTTTAGTAATTGGATCATAACATCGGTACCCCTTTTTTTGTACACCATACCCCAAGAATACACATCGGACAGCACATGGATCCAACTTAGTTCGTTGATTTTTATGGAGGTGGACAAAAGCAACACATCCAAAAATTCGGGGCGGAAGCATCAAAATAGTAGGCAAGGGAAGATGATCAGATAACACCTTTAATGGAGTCTGAAATTGTAAGGTCTTTGTGGGTATTCGATGCAGTAGATACACAAATTGTAGTAACAAAGATCACTCCGATTTATTAGGCATATGTGCACCGATTAGTAAGGCCCGAGCCGTTTCTAAAATATGCCGATTCTTCCTCTCCGCAGTCCCATTCTGTTGTGGGGTTTGTGAACATGAGGTTTCATGGAGAATACCATGGTTGTCAAAGTATGTCCGGAATTGTTGATTAACATACTCCCCTCTATTATCAGACCTAAGTATCTTAATTTTTTCAGAAAATTGTGTCTTAACCATGGTGTGAAACATGTGAAATGTAGCAAATACTTCATCTTTATGTTTGAGAAGGTAAAGCCATGTCATTCGTGTACAATCATCAACAAAAATAACAAACCAACGATGACCCGATGACGTAATGACCGGGGAAGGTCCCCAAACATCAGAATGTACCAAAGCAAAAAGAGCCACACTTTTATTCATGCTCATAGGATAAGACGCCCTATGAATTTTTGCTAGGATACAGGTATCACATTTGAAATCTGAATGTGTGATATTTGAAAATAAACTGGGGAGTAGGTGCTTTAAATACCCGAATGATGGATGCCCAAATCTACGATGACATAGCCAAATCTGTCGTTCCTTGTTACCAACAGTATGTTGCATGTGATTGGCTCTTCCTGAACTAAGGTCATCCACATAATATAGCCCTCCTCTCCTAGTACCACGCCCAATGATCTCCTTGGTGAGAATATCCTGTAGAAGGCAAAAAGTAGAATACATCGATACTACACAGTTAAGGTCTGAAGTGACCTGACTTACAGACATTAGTCGGTTTGACAGAGAGGGTACAAGCAAAGTATTAGATAATGATAATGAAGGAGATAAGGTCACTGTTCCAGCTCCTGTAACTGGATAAGTGACCCCATTTGCATTGGCAACACAGCTCCGTCTTGGGTGGGTTGTATTGGAGAGATCGTTTGGGTCAAATGTCACGTGATCTGTAGCTCCGCAGTCCGTAATCCACTCATCTTTCTCACTACGAGTAGAGATGTGAAATACTTTACTTGAAATACCTGGATCCTGGGAAGATTCCGCCTGAGAAGTAAGGGATAGTGAGGCATTATTGGTAGCCACCGCTGCTCGCCCAGTGGTGTCCCGTTTCTTCCGTGCTTGAAGATCATTCCACCATTCTGGATACCCATATAGTTTGAAGCAGTTTTCACGGGTGTGTTTGGAGTTTCCGCAATGGCCACATTTCATGTCAAGAGATGGTGGATTTCCCGTGGATTTCTTACTACCCAAGGAAGGTCCTGTTTTGGTGGCATTAGATTATGGTGTCCCTTGACCCCTTTAAAAGCCATAACTGCTCCGGGTGTCGTATCTACACCTGTGATCATCACTGCCTCCGCTCGATTCCTCTTCCCTACGGACGAATCCACAGCTTGTTCCACCGCAGTGAGGGAATGGTTTGATCTGAAGCACATCACTTCGAGTTTTATCCAATCTATCATCAAGTCCATCGAGGAAGGTATACACTCGATCTTCTTGTACGATGGAGTTGTATTTTTGTATATCAATCGCACACTCCATTGGATTAGGACGACGGAAATCAATTTCCCGCCACAACCCTTGAAGGTCATTGTAGTATTTTTCAATGGATCCTTCCGCTTGCTTCGTACGAGTAACTTGACGTCGAAGATCATACACTTGAGACGTGTCTTTCCCATCATAGTAAGTGGTAGCAACCGAATCCCAAACCTGTTTCGCAGTTGGGAATCAGATAAAGTTTGCAATCAAGGAGGGGTCCATCGAATTGATCAACCATCCTTTGACAATGGCATTTTCAATACGCCATCTCCTAAATGAGGGGTCGGTTTCAACAGGTTGAGGAAAATCTCCATTAATATATCCCAGTTTATCTTTGCCAAAGATATACATCTCCACCACCTGGGACCACAAGGCATAATTGGATCCTCCCAACTTGATACTAATGGGAGCAGTCGACGCTTCAGTTGGTGGAGGTTGTGAGCTGATCTGAGCTCTAGTTAGAACTTCCGTCATTTTCGCCGTCAAATCTTCCAACATGAAATTGGTAGTTAAATTTCTAGATTCCGCCATGAAACAAAACCCTAAACCCTATATAAATGAAACAAAACAACTTGTAACCCTAACCCTAATTTCTCATTCTCGCAAGCGACGCCTTTCCTCTTCCTGCGCGATTTCAGCAAGATGGTCGAGCAGTTTCCTCGTGCAGTTTCCTCTGCGCAGCTTCTTCTGAGTGCAGTGCAGCTTCTTCTGAGTGCAGCGCAGCTTCTTCTGCGCGTTCCAAACCCTAAGAAAAAATTCCAAGCTCGCGCAGCCTCTTCTCACCCAGATTCGCGCAACTTCTTCTCAACCAAATTCACGCAGCTTCTTCTGCGTTCCTCAGCCAACTTCTTCTGTGTGGCTTCACAACAACTCTTTCTTCATGCAGCCTCTGTGCAGTTCCTTCTCGTTCCAAGCTTGTCCGAGCTTAGAAGAACAGTATGGTTACCCACAACTGCAGATAGACTTACGGCTCCAACCAGCCACACGCACAGAGACAAAACACACAATATGTGTTGCTGCGTTTCAAGTTTCACAGAGGTAGGAAACCGGTGCGGTTGCCTACGGCTACGAAGAGAGACTGCGAACAATCTGTGACTCCACCCGTAGATACAAAGCAGATACACAGAATGCAAGCTCAGTGTCGTTTATCATTGTGTTCTGTTTCTTTTCCAGAAAAGAAACTATATGGTGGAACCGGTGAGTAAGCAGAACGACCACCTAGATCGAACCAGTGTCGAGAGATCAGAAATGGCCACCCCAGAAATCAGATTCAGAGATCAGCAGCCACGATCAGCCATCAGCAGCCACGATCAGTAGCCATACCAGAATCAGAATCAGACATTAGCAAAAAACAGAAATCAGCAGCCACACCAGAATCAGAATCAGAAATCGGCAAAAATAGAAATCAGTAGGTAATTCCATTAATCAGCAATAACCTGCTCTGATACCATGTCAAAATATTGTGTTTCTTTGATAATTATCATTGTATTTCATTATTATTTCTGTTTTGTTTCTGTACAAGAGTTAAGATATATGTATACAAAGAAAACGAAAATTAAACAATAACCATAATTCCTGCATATCCATGTTTTATGGCTCCACTACTATTATTGTATGCTCCATGTTTTACTCCACTAAGCATTGGTGTCTGCCACTGTTGCAGCATGCACCACACCAACATGATATTCTTTTTATTTATAAATGCAACAAAGAATCAAAGATGACAAACTAATGATGAAGTCGCAAGAACATGATTTTCATAATTCTTTTGCATTTTCTTCAATTATGTCTATGGAACCATTCATCATTATTTATGTGCTGCAATCTTTATGGATTCAAAATGTGTCAAATAAATACGCGAATCATAGAATAAAATCGTTGTTAATTTTGCATGAGATAGAAGGAAATATAGCTGCTTTTTTTTCTACAAGAAAAAATAGCTTTTTAAGTCTATTTCATTTTTTAAATTAACACTCGATTCTGTTTGCCAATGAAAATTATCTTAACTTTTTAAAAAAAGACATTGAGTCATTTAGTCACATGATTATAAAACAATTCTTAACTTAAAAGCAATTTTTAATAATTTTTGAAATCAATTTTTAATTTTTAATTTATTATTTATAAATTTTATAATATTATATTTCTTAATTAACGTGAGATATTTTTTAAAGAATGAATCGTTTAACTCAATACTTTATATTTTTAACATATATTTGTTACATTTTAATTTTATTTATATAACTTGTTTTTTTTATAAAACTCATGTATATTTATTTATTGTGTGGGATGCTATTAGTTTTTTTATTGAAATTATGATATAATATAAATTTTGTATAATTTATAAAAATATATAAAATATTACATTTTAAAAAATTAAATCTCAAAATATTATAACTTCAAAGGATTATAATTTGAAAGGACTTAACTCTACTATTATTAATAAATATTATATTAATTTTTTTCTCAATTAATATAAGATATTATTTTTATAAGATGTAATGACTTTTAAAGTTATACTCTAAAGATTATTTATTTTTACTTTTTTCGTCAATAAAATCTTACCACGGTATTTTTTGAATCAATAATAATTATAAAATTAATTGTAAGGTATTTTTAATTTAATGAATTAGAAAAGAAAAAAAAAGTATTTCAAAAAGGCAATATGAGAAGCCAACCACTAGGTTTGAAAAAAAAAATTAAATCACTTGATAAATCGAAGTAATCCGACATATTTATTGAACTTTTAAGTGATTCAAACTGATGATTGTATTTGATTTATTTTATTGAATTAAAATTCTTTAATCTGGTGGGTACGTACTAGATAGTGGGTAGAACTTTTTACTATTTCCCATTTAAAATAATAATAATAATAATTTGCTCTTATCCGATCAAACTAACCATAACAAAAACAAAACGAAAAAAAGAAAATTATATTTTTATACTCATGTAATCACTCTTAGTTATTAGTATTTAAGAACATAGGATTTAACATTAAAAATTGATATTTTTAAATCAATAAACATTATTGCTATAGCAAAATTTTCATTTTTTAAAATATATATCTAGTAAAATAAATATTTTGTTATATAATAGCATTAATTGCTTTGATAATAGATACATTAAAAAAAAGTGTTACAACAAAATGAACACCACATTTCAATCTTTCTACCACTCCTACCACGACATATTTATTGATTGATTTTACCTTTGATTTTGATGCTACCTTGAACCCCATTTTTTTTAAATATTTATATATTTAAAAAATTATAATAAAATAAATATAGATAGAAATAATATTTTCATTATAAAAATTGAATATTATTAAATATAAAACATAAATTATTAAAATAATAATATAAATAATTGAATTACACTTAAAATTTGAATTTATTAGATTTAATTACATAATAAATAAATATACTTTAATTTTTATAAGTAATTAAATTAATAAAAATTTATTTTATTATAATTTATTTATTAGTATGTAAATACCCATCAAAAGTATTATGTTGATTATTTCCGGTTGGAAGTTTACAAACCCGTACAGATCAGACAAAAACCTGCGATTTGAACTTACCAACCAACATGGACACGAGGTCTAGGGATACACACTGTTGTATGATGAAGCAAATAGAAGAATACCGTAAGAAAATTGCACGTGTAAAATTTCTTATATTATTAGTACCAAGTGTTTATTTTTGGTATTTTTTAATATAATAATTTAATACAGTTTTAACATTTTCAAAATGTGATATTAGAAGAGCATTTTGGTCACTTCAATTAAATAAACAATTTTTCAAAGAAAAAACAAAAAAAAATATCAACTCCAAACCCAAACTCTCAATCGTACAGAGTATCAAGAATGTGTATAAACAGTTATATTTTAATTATGTCTCTGTTTTTATACTTCAATTTACAGTTTATGTTTTTTAAACTTAAATAATTTAAGCATAAATTAATATACGGTAACATTAAACATATGTAATTTCTGTTTTTTAAATAGTTTAAACAATTTTTTAAAAGCAATCTTTTAAACTTAACCAATTTCAAGATAAAATACATGTAATAACTTTTATCAATATGCAATTTTTTTTTCCTAAAACAATTTAAACAGTTTTTTTTTTTACTTAAATAATTTTAACATAAAATATATAATATTGAAGAGGATGAAATTAGAGTGAAGGAGTCCAATGTGCATTTAAGGAGATCAAAATGTATGAAAAAATAACTATTAATAATCCATGGGCAAGCAAAAAAAATGCAAATATTCTAAAAATACCCTTTATTAAAAGTATATTTACTAATCACATGCAATTGCACAAAATTGATAACTTTTTTTTTAAATGAAGGTATCATAAAAGTATATCACCTTAAAAATATGAATAAAAAAGGTACAAAAAAAAATTGTGATATTACTAGCAAACCCTCCAAAATATGGATGGTAGTACTATTAGTACAAATATACAAATATAGTGAAGACTGAACCATTATTAAACAGATGTTGAGGAATAATGCCCTACCAAATAGAGAAGAAAATCATTTAAAGACTTTGAGAGGAAGACTTGATTGTTTCTTCAATGCCACAGTCTAATCCATAGTATGATATGTCTACTTTGAGTCTAAGTATGCATAATTTTGTAGCTTTAACTCAAAAGGCCTAGCATCATGTAGAACGAAACTCGTACTCATTAACCGTTATAATTAATCCTTACAGTATCTTACCCAATCTCAACGTATTTCAACTAACAGTATCTTACCCAATCTCAACGTATTTCAACTAATGGATTGATGATTGTCAGAATTTCAACTTCTTAATTCTCATGAAGCCAACTAAGAAAATTCTTCATGATCTACAAGAATGTTTATAGGGTTCATTTGTTCGAATTATAGTTTAATTCTTTCATTCTAAAAGATTATAGGATATTGATTGATTGTAGAAGATTAATCATCTATACAATAGCTAGAAGTGCTTTCAATTTCTAATAGAAATGACCAAACTCAAGAGGTATGTATCCATGCAATGGATAAGAGCTGACCAGGTCGATGTGCTCATGTATGAACAGAGCATGAAACATGTGAAAGTAAATTAATAAAGTATAACAAAGAAAAATAAAGGACATCCAAGGCAGATTGGACATATAAAGATCAAAAGCACCATCTACAAAAGGAAAATGAGGAAGGTACTTGACCAGTTTTGCGGATGTACTCCACTTGCTGCTCTGTTTTTGCAGCTTGTTTATTTCTCTTTGCTTCCGCCACTGCTCGTTTTTCTTCAGCCTTGTGCCTTGCAGCTGCTAACTTATTCATAAGCTTATCGTGTGCTTGCCCTCTCATCCTTTCAACATCAACCTGAGAGAGGAAATGCATAGATCAGAATCATCTGATATTCAATTGAAGTAATGAAGTTGCTGATAGTCATATTCAATCATCCATGCAAGGGCAATCCACAATAGTTAGACAAACCTTATATCTGCAACCCAATATAGTACAGTGTCTGAAAGTGTCATAACTTCTCCAAGATTGATGAAAATTACCAAAAAGAAATATTCAATGAAATATAAGGTAATCTATAGATGGCCAAGTAACGTTTGATTCAAAATAAGGATAAACTTGAGGGGGTCACCATATGCTGACTCATTTCTTGATAAAGGAAATGTGGAAAATGTATGTGCTTAAAACATTTTGTAACCAAATCTTGAAAGTGCTAACAGATGGGTCAAAGCACTTTTGAGGGTGTTTCAGAAGTGCTTTCAAAATTTTGTTGTGCTTTTAAGAGGAGTAATACTTGGCTCCATCCAAAAATAATTAAGAAAGTGCCACTTAAAACAACTTCTAATGATTTCATGCCAAACAACTAAATGTCTCTAACAAAACCACTTTTAACTAAGAGGACACATAAACGAGGCTTCAATTTCCAAAATATAGGCCAATGAGTTGAGTTCTCAAGAAAAAGACGTGTTTTGTGTATTCAAGTGAAAGAAACCTAGATAGTTCAAGCCCATTGTGTAATCTTTGAGATCAGCAAGCATATCCTTCATTGAGATAACAATGAATATAACGGCAAGTCCATGAGCTATATGCAAAAATTAAAAACCAAATTTTACAATAAAATGCTACCAATAAAAACTGTTGTCAAAACTAGTAAAATTTAGAATTCTATTACCTCAATTTTCCTCATCTCTGCCTCCGTTTTAGCTTTCTGGTGATTTTCCCATGCTTGGATTTTCATCTCTTCACGTTTGAACCTAATAAACAACAGCAATCACAATCAGGCAATATTTTAAAATCAAAAAGTGTCAATGTACCCAAGCTTAATGTGTGCCATCGATATGGATCCTTGTGATGCCATAGCTGGCTAGGCACAAGCTATAAAAGTAGCCACCATATATATGGGAGAATAAACAACTTCCAGTACATCTTAACCAAATAACCCAGGCACCATCCTGAAAGTTGATAATAGAAACTTCTTGGTGCAAAATCCCATTGCATTGACATATCAAGTCTTGAAATGAAATGGCAATTCTAGTTTAAAAGAAAATGCGAATAAAAGTGGTGCCATTTTATTGCCCCATGCAAGTACACCATATCAAGAGAACACCCACGAAATAACGGTTATGAAACATATTTACTTAACTTTGACAGCATTGAGTCAGTTTTCATAGAACAGTAATGCATATGAGATAAACACTTCATACGATTTTTGTAAAGATGGTTTCAGTACAATAACATAGGCAACCTTACAATCTTAGTCTAGTAAGGGACCAATAAATATGTGGTGTTCTCTCGTGTTAATACTGTGGAAGAATAATAAGCATAAAAACAATATTTGTTCCTTTCTCTCTCTAACTATTTAGCTTCTCAGAAGTTATCACGTGCAGTGAATCAACAGATCATGGGAAGAGAATATTGTTAATGAGCTGGGAGCACTTATTGAAAAGCACGACATATAGCACACTTCCACAGCTTTATCAAGTATAAATTTTCAGCTGCATGCCTTACTACCGGATATGATGCAAAAGTAATTTGGTACTTAATATGCTAACTAGACTAGATTCTCTATGCCCAGGTTTGAATATCATTCTCAAAGAAATAAGATATTAATGGGCAATCAAAAGAAATAATACATAATTCAGAGGTATTGCATTAACCTGGCCATGTACTTGGCTTTCTCTGCCTCTTCCCAGGCTGCCGCACGAGTCTCGATGGCACTTTTAGCCTGTTTTTCTGCCGCCAAATCTTTTAATGAAGTGGATGCATCCTTGTCCTCGTCTTCTTTGCTAGCCCAGGCAGCAATATTCATTTTTCCAAGTTGTGTTCCAAGTGCCATTATTTCTTGCCTAGTTTTGATCTGTATTTCCTTTTCGGACAACTCTTTCTTAGGATTCTGGTTGTTGGTAGATGGATCCACACTAGATGACCCTGGCACAGATCTGCCAGGGGTCGATGGGCGGGAAGAATTTGGACTACGGATTGGTGTTGTTGCCCTCACTGGAGTTCCATTCCTTGAAGGTTCTTGGCTGGCAATTGGTGTCATCTCTGTACCCATATCCCTCATTGATACTGATCTAGCTGTTGAAGGGGGCGGAACAAATGTCATTGTGCTGCGGACGGCTACAGATGAATCATGCTGGCTAAGACTAACTGCAAAAAATTATGTTCTTAGAGCTGGTAACAAAAACTACTATCACACTGTTCATATTGTAAAGCATTGTACATGCAACTTACTTCATGCCAGCAAACACCTAGCAACTCTATTCATATTCAGATTTTAGATTGCTTATTTTTTTCCAGAAAGAGGATTTTTCCTACTCTTTTAATAAATATTCTCAAAATCCCAACAAGGATGAGCCGGTGCTTGTTAAGGGATAGGATTGCAATAATAAATAGCAAGTTTCACTGAAGCATAAGGGCTTTAGCTAGAAAAAATTGGCTGTTGACATGAGACTAAAAACCTATGTGTTAGAATCTCAAATTTGCAAAGGAAAAAATTGGAGAGGAAAACATGAGGGGGAAACAAAAATTATAAAGAACTCACTTACACAACTCTTCTAAAGTTTCCTCTTTGCCTTCAAATTTACATCCAAACTGACAAAAGGAAGGCAAGACTGAATTTCTCCAAAGTAGCTTATCCATCTTAGACCCAAAAACCACCCAAATGAGTTGAGAACAATTGAAAAACTTTGGAAGGCAACCCCCAAATTTCTTTCGTGGAAGACAACAATCTGAACCCTAACAGCCTAATTTTCTATATCTTTCTTATATCAAGCAATGGTCTTAACTAACCCAGATTAATCCATATGATAAGCTGACTAGCCAAGTTAGTATATGACAACTGCCACGGTACATTTGGCAATTAAATGAAAAGCGAAGAGAAGAATCACATGGGAAAAGAGAGGAGATGAAATGAGAAATTAACTTTGTTTGAAATGCATATTCAATGAAAAATTGAAGAGGAACCTTGAATGTGACAAGAAGAGAAAGTTTTAACTTTTAGCAACATCTTCAATTCTTAGAAAATAAATACATGATGTCATCCTAAGTTCTCTTCTTCCCTTTCTCAGCACAATTAACTAAGACAATAACAGAGCTAAAAAGATTACTTCCATGATCCAAACCCTCGTTATTGGCAATTAAGGCAACACAACAATGACAATCAATGTGTTATATAAAATACAAAATGGCATCATTGATTACAGATCTTAGCGTAAACTGTAATATTAGTTAAGAATTCAGCAGTGAAAATACACTCAGGTCTCAATTTGTATGGGAATTGGAGATCTTACTTGCTGTTTCTTTGGCCGAATTTCCAATCAAGAGTACGGGCTTGCCATATGAATCCACAGTTGGATACGGGTCAACCTCCCAGCTACCAACTCTCTGCCCCCAATTACCCAGCTTAGTTTGACTTGTATCAATTTGTTTCGTGTCGGGTTCTTCAAATGCAACCATTTTTTGTTCTGGAACTTCAACCACCACCTTTGTGGACTGTTGCCGATCATAACCAAGATTGCCTACTCTTCGCGGTCCAACTCCATGGGCACTCGATACTTGAGCCTTTGACCGGCCAGCATTTGGACTGGCTATCCACTTCTGAGCATCTGCCCACTTGGATGATGGTGGTTTTGAAAAAGGAGCAAGGGGAACTCTATGCGGGCCACGCTCCGATTTATGAAACTCAAAAACAGCTGATGACACACTAACAGCATCATGCCCACTGTCACAATCTGAGGAAGAGTCTTCTTGATTCCTGATTCTTGAATTTACCAACTTATTGTCCTTCAACCTACGATCATTAACCATCTCTGAGCCTAATGAGTCAGGTGTAGGGTAAATAGAGCATTCAGGAAGGATGCTTACTACGTCCACATCTTTGCAATTATAAGAACTTGTAACACCTGTTATTACCATTTAAAAAACCAAAGAGATGCACAGTCAAATTTCATCTCTAAACAATTCTTAAACATGCGTCCATTTGATTCAACCAATAGATTTTCACTGTTAGTGGAATGAAACCAACTTTGTGAGCCCAAGAGAGGTCATATTCTTTTTTGTATTTATGTAAAAGCAAAGTCATTCAACTGTTTGATATCCAAAAATTGCTTTCGTAAGTGGAGAAGAAATTAATATATTAAATTCCAACATAAACAGAAAGGGTAACTGACCAAACTAACCGCATGTAATAATGACATGTAAAAAAATCTTAAATTCCAAGTTTTGACTACAGTTATGTGAACAAACAAGTGTTCAAAGCCAACTATTTCTCAGGAACCAAACAACCATTATGAGAATGAGATGAGTCAAATTAAAAGAAAAAAACGAACCAGCTTCTGCAGAGTCTGAAGGTTGGGATCTCAATGTGAGAGTAGATTTAAGCTCATCCTCTTCCTTCTTCTGCTTATCAGTTCCAAGTAGTATAGTCCTCAACTTGCTTGGAGAAAACCCCCCACCACCCTAATCATCCAAATTAAAAAATTTAATGAAAACACCTAAAATGCACTCAACGGACAAATAAAAAGAATAAAAAAAACACAGTATCCTAAAAATCAAAGGGAAAAAAAATCCGAAAACAGAAATCTGGATTTGAGATTGACGGATCAAAGATAACATCTAGATTTAGTTTTTTTAATGTAAACGAACAAAACCCAATTTGAAAATCATACTTATTCTGTACATCTACTATACTACATTGGGAAAAGAGAAAGTGAAGCTATTCAAACAAAAAATAAAAACCCAACAAACATGACAAAAAAGAAAGAAAAAGGGTAAGAACCTGGGGTTTTTGGATCCTTTCGTAATCCATAAGATTTTTATATCTATCTTCTTCTAGTTCTTCAAATACTAGTTTGCTTCTGATTTTGGGTCTGCTAAAGAGGCGAAATTTGACGTGCACGTAATGGTAAAAAATTGGGAATGAATGGATGGTAATCAAATGGCAGATGGCAAACGGAAGCAACAGTGTGAGATTGAGATCTCTATATCTAACTTGCTATAGCGGTCTAAGTTTTGCTGTTTTTTGCTAAAAAAAGCTCCAAAATTGAAGTCAGACTATGATACAGTGTACTACAGTCAAATGGAACTAAACCAAAAGGTATCAATTAATAAAGTTACTCTAAAAATAATAAATAAAGTTAGAAATAATAATTATTGATTAGCAGTAGCAGACAAAGACTAGGCTTTGGACCCTATGTTAGTAATGGCCGATAGAGAATATGAGTCTATGATAAGGAGATAACGTGCACCGCTTTGGCTTCTGGATTGACCATGTTTGACTGTAATAGTTTATTGTTCATGTGAGTGCGCTTTGTTACAGTGTTATTTTTTAAACAAATTTTAATATAAAATATCAATAAAATACTTAATAATTTTATTTTTAAATATATAAATTTAATCTTTTTATTTAAAAATAAATAGATATTTTTTCTTAAAAGATGTTAAAATAAAAGGTGTTATTTATGTAATTAAATTATAATTTTATTATAAATTAAATTATTATAGATAAAATTATAATTTAATAATTATATATAATTGATGATAAAAATAAAATAATAATTAAAAAATAATAGTATAACCTTATTATATCCCTAAAAGGTTTAATTTATTTTTATGAGTTATTTTTCATAAATAATACTTATTTTAAGATAGATAAAATATTAATAAATAATTAATTTTTTGTTCTATTTTTATTTTAAAAAGTTAAAGCAAAATTTAAAATAATTTATCTAAATACACCATTTTATCTTTATATTTTAAATTTTTAAAACAAGTAAATTAAAATACTCTTATAAATAATTAATAAATTTAAACGTTTTAATCAAAATATAATTTAAATTCGAATCTAGAATGTTGTTTACACGCACCATTTGCCGGTACATTATTAGAAAATAAAAATTAAAAATTATAACAACACGTCAGCATACATATATTATAATTAATTTTATGTTTATAAATGATAAAATATTTTTAATTTAATATCAATTTCAATATTTATTATTACTCTTGTGACTAATTAATAGACGTGTCTCTATAGGATATTCATTTTATATGAAAGCTTTGACCGGTCTATTCTTCTTTTAGATAATTTAAATTTGATTGGCGCAAACAAATTACCTAACCTATCTTATTTATATCTAACATATTTGATATTTAGTTTTTTTTTTAATTTATAATTAAAATAAATTTAAATATTATCGTATCAATGCCGGATTTAAAACAAAATACAAATACATAAATAACATTGTTTTAAAATATAGTAAAAAATAATAACAATAAAAATAAAATAAATTAATATTAAACGGATTCAATTAAATAATATTTAATATTAAATAAAAAATATTTCAAAATAAAATAATCGCAATTTACTTGACTTTTTAATTTAGAAAAAAACATACTTTTTATACACTATTCTCATATTCAAATTACAGATTTTCTTCTAGATGAATTATAGCAACTTTTTAAAGACTTTGAACAAACCGTGTGATCTATTTCATAATCACTTTTTCAATGGTGATTTTGATTCAAAATTTAAAACATCTAGAATCAACCAATCATCAATAGTTGCAGATGTTTTTGCCATCGCTTATGACTACATCATGTGAGAAAAAATCATTGCGGGGAATATGGACGTCAAATTTCCCAGCAAGATCGGGTCTCCATAGAGGGTCCCTTAGTCGGCGACTCGGAGTCGGGGTGGGGAAGAGTTAGGTCCGAGATTCTCCTCAACAAAGAAATTCTTTTTGTAACTGTTATAGCAACCAATAAATGAATTTTATTATTTCTGTTTAACCGAAAAAACTAATATTTTAATTAAAAGCTGAAAGGATTGGAAGAGCTAGGCTAAAAAAACAAACCAGTTTGGTGATAGTATGGTGTTAATTTTTATTTATGGCAGAAATGCTTATGAGGGTTTTCATACTAGATAGTCATGGAAACAACAAAATTACAAATGAGAAATTATGACTTGTATTTCATAATATGAAAGTCAAATAAATACAATTATTTCATTCTCTTAAATTATGTAAAATATTTTAATAAATATATAAAAAATATTTATTAATTTAATTACATTTAAATTTAAATTAATCATAAATAATACATTATATATTTTATATAACTCGCTTCCAATTTATTGGGTTGTTTCTTGAAACATTTTTCAATCTAAAATTGAATAAAACATATAATATTTTAACATCATTTTTTTCTCAATAAAATATTAAAAATGAGAGTCTCTTCCATTTGAAAAATGAAATAACTTATTTAATAATAGATAGTTAAATTATTTTTTAAATATGAAAAAAATTAAAAAATAGCAATATTTTTATTACTCTTAATGTTTAGTAAGAGAGCTATCCTTAAAAATATATAATTTTTTATATTGTATATATATAGAATTAAAAAATAAATATATAATTAAAAATTGAGTAATCAAAGCTTTCCCTCAAAACGCATTTATCAGGAAAGGGGCCACTCAGACTTATAACCAGCACATTGTTGGTTTTCTTGGGCGATGTAGGACTCTAACACTCCCCCTCACATCGAACAGGAACACCGCAAAGACCGATACCTGGTCGGCACAGCAACCAGATACCGGGGAACTCAAGAAAGCGGGCACATCGAGACCCCCAGGGACCTGCTCTGATACCAAATTGAAAACTGGGCAACCAAAGCTTTCCCTCAAAACATGTTTATCAGGAAAGGGGCTACCCAGACTTATAACCAGTACATTGTTGGTTTCCTTGGGCGATGTGGGACTCCAACACTCCCCCTCACATCGAACGGGGACACCGTAAAGATCGATATCCGGTCGGCACAACAACCAGACACTGGGGAACTCAGGGGAGCGGGCACATCGGGACCCCCAAGAACCTGCTTTGATACTAAATTAAAAGTTAGGCAACCAAAATTTTCTCTCAAAATGCGTTTATCAGGAAAGGAGCCACCCAGACTTATAACCATCACATTGCTGGCTTCCCAAGGCGACGTGGGACTACAACATATATACCATAGTTTATGGGTGAAAAATAATTTTTTCATGTTACTTTATTATTATTTATAGTATTTATAATATATTTAAAAATGTTATTATGTTTATATTTTTTTTTGTAACAATATTAACATGTCTACACTAAATACCTTAGGTAAAACGAGGCTTCTTCTCTCTTAATTTTAGCTTTTAAAATTTGTTTTTATTTTTAATAATTTATTATATATTTTTCAAAATGACCTGTGCCAACATCATTCAAATGATTTCTTGTTTGAACTTTTATTACTTTTAAATACATATTTATAAATATATTTTATATATGATTTAAAAATACAAAGATGATTAGATTTTAGAACAAACACAAATCATGATATGTGTTCAAGAATAATTTTAAATCATAAATATTATTATTATATGTGTATTTAAAGGAGTTTTATTTTCTTAACATGTGTTTAATTTTAAATATAAATGAACTATAATATTAAAAATAAAAAAGTATATAGGATAAGGGATCAAAAATAAAAAAATTATATAAAAAAAGTATAAATCCACGATAGTTACACATAACATTGGATGAAAGGGACACCACTTAACAACTTCTCGCTGTAGCAAAACAATTAAACAATGCATATAAGAAAAGCAGTATAAACAGTAAATCAATCGAACATGTAGAAAGTGAAACTAATAAACTAGATCCAATTAACTTAAAATTTCGTATTTAAAAAAAAATTGATAATAAACTAATTATACTGTCTCATCGTATGATCATACAAATTTAACGCAATAATTTTATATAAAAATCGCATCTATATAATAATATTTACATGTTACACGATAATCATTCACATCAAATAATTAATTAATAACCATCTGTTCATAATTTATAAATGTAAAAATAAATATACATCTTTTAGTTAGAGTTTTTCGTTCATGTATGTATAAACTATTCGATGTATGTTTAAACTACCGAATAGTTTACGCATAACATGATTCAAGCAAATCTAGAGAACTCTGTCTTAATTATTTTTAATTAAAATTACTAAAGATAAGTTTTCACATAATTTGTTTAAAATGTATTATTAGTACTAATGAATTAAAAAAATAATTTAAAATTAAATTTTTAGAAAGTAGAAGTTTTCCCATTTTCTTATTAACAAAAACATTAAATAATAAGGGATATTTGTATAAAAATTCTATGATCTTTCAACACTTTGATGACGTTCTTTACTGATTTCTCAACGAGGTTTGTACCTTCGTAAGCATCTTGTCGAACATAATTTGACTAACCCTAATTGATCTCATTGACCTCGTCAAGTCTTCGTTGCAAACCTCGACCAACCTCCGTAATGGACATTCATAAGGTTAACGAACCCTAGTTACCTATGCAATCTCCACTAAAATCATTTTTTAATTTAAAAAATGATTTTTTTTTGTGCAAAAATACTCAAACATTTAATGCGAGTAAATCATCTAAACATGTTTATTATGTGTAAAATCTAGATAGATTGTTTATGACGTGAGTGTAAAATATGTAAACACATTATTTGTTTCTTACATGAGTGGATGATATTAAACTATCAATAATAAATCTTACAAATAGATTAATAAATACAACAAATAAATTACAGATTTTATATTTTACACATAAAAATAAAAACGTTACGAAAAAACATGTTTAAGGCATTATTATTACTTGAAGACTTTAAGTAGTATATCCTTTTACTATTACAATAATGTCTTTTAATAATCGTAAGATCTTAATATTTTCATAAGGTTAGATTTGTGTTAGCATGTATCATGAATGATAATTTACAACTTTATAAAAATAAAATCAATTTATAAACCTTGATTGTATAACTGATTTTTTATTTTTAATATAAATTTTTTCTCATATTATATTATATGAAATTAAAATGGAAACTAATAAGATATTTATTTTGATTTTAAACCCTTCTTATATT
Source organism: Hippophae gyantsensis (assembly GCA_030763125.1). Classification (NCBI taxonomy): domain Eukaryota; kingdom Viridiplantae; phylum Streptophyta; class Magnoliopsida; order Rosales; family Elaeagnaceae; genus Hippophae; species Hippophae gyantsensis. The sequence continues at coordinate 41,984,673 of CM061036.1, read as the reverse complement.
TATAGTATTTAGATTTACCTATCTATATCATATTAATATATTTGAGAATATATGATTTGTTTAAGAAATATTGTAATTAATAGGTTTTAATATGTGTATTAGAACATTTTAATTAAGTTATTACCTCTTTATCATACTTCTCATCTAGCTTCTCACATTAAGTATTATTAAATATAGAAAAAATAAATATAGATCAATTCTCATCAAAAACATATAATAATAAACCCTATAAATTATACAATTTATTATAACATTACTCTTTTTTATAATATATGCTAATAGTATAACCCAATGAGTACAACTTTATCAAAAGAGTCCATTCAAACAAAAAATCATTTTCATGACACCAAGAATGACATAGTTTGGAAAAGATTAGCAATATAAATAGAGTTCGACTTAAGCTAAAGTCTCTTTCGTTTAAAGTTGACAACATACATCATGTGAATAAACACCATAAATTATGCCTTAAAAGCATATAAAACCCCAAGTATGATATAAAAACATCATTTAAAAATGATATGGAGATCCTAAAAATACTCGTAGACTTAGATAGATATGACAATCTAAAAATAATATCATTTGTATTAATCTTTATCAATCTTAAAGATGATATCCTCCCAATAACCTCTTAAATTTGTAAATCATATCATAAAAACCTTAAATATATGAATGTTCGATCACTTAAAGTTTTATCCATTATATTTTACATGGATCCACACTTCAAATAGAATCACTTCATGAATAAAATGCTAAATTATGATAAATAAAAAACTCAACATTTGTCTGATCTCAAATCAATGATAGTTTTTAACTCTATATTATTTCAATGATAAAAATCTATATTTTTTTAAATTATTGAGTTGTGACCCAAAGTCGATTGTTATTAAAATTGTTTATTTATTAACCATGAAAGAGTTATTTTATAATCACATGTCAAATAAATAACATAAAATGTGCTATATTATTGTAAAATAAACTTAGAAAAATGTGATATATATTTTACTATTCTAAGCCATAAGTAGCATTTGAAAGGTAATGATTATCCCCTATTTTTTAACTCACAATCGGTGTGTAATTTATTATGAATAAAATGTCAGAGTAAAATAGACTATGGCATTACCTAATTTTTTAGTTCCTTGATAATATATAATGAATCATAAGCTTTTTTTATCGTGGCTTTGGGCATGTTCAAACTATGGTGTCTGAATCAGTCTTGACAGCTACGAAACAAAATTTTACAAGAATGTATGAATAAGAATCCTCAAAATATTATAGCATGTACCATCTTCTCTCTTGTAAATCTCTTACTATTATTGGATTATAAATAATTAAATTTCACAATCATTTATCTCTATTATTCTAACAATATAATCTTAATTAAAAATAATTATTAATTTTTGATAATATAATAATTAAATTACTGATATATGTATGTGCACGATTATGAAAGTCATTTAATATATAATATAAATTTTTGCAAATGTAAAATTTTGTAGAAAAGTGAAGAATATATAAAAAAGCTAATAAGGATTCATTTGTATGAGATATATAGGGTTTGAGAATTGAAAATTGAACTTTTGATAAAAAAAATACCATAAATTTATCAATTAGATTATTAGAGTGTGAGTAAACGAACAATGTATGTAAAAGAAAAGATAATAGTTGTGAACTTGTGGTGAATTATTTAAAATGTAGTAGTTTATTAAATTAAATATCTTTAAGGCTCTATTAAACTTTTTTTCTAGCATCATTTTTATCCCATTTTTTCTTGAATTTAACCTTTATAATTTTCTTAATAAATTTAACCTATTAGAAATTTTAAACCCATCCCATTAAAAAAGAGACTCAGCATATAGCTTATTTTACTAGAAGGAAACCAGCCTATTTATAATGGCTTAATAATGTTTCTAGTAAAATAATTTTATAGAAAATTATATTCAACTGAAATATTAGTAATTTATAGCTAATTACATGCAAAAGCAGGTTAGCAAACCCAACTTCGGTAAAAACATGTAACAAATTAAGAACATAATTTTTTAATAACCGAAATGCATAGCCTAATTATAACGTGACTATACTCAAAAATATTTTATTATATTTTACCAAATTATAAAGAAAATATAATATTTATATTAATATTATTATTTTTAAATAAAATTCTTGATATTTCTACTTTTGTTATTTTTTATAAATATAAATGCGTTAACCCCAAAGTTATTAAAATTAACTCATTTAAAAATAAAATAAACTAAATTTTCTAACCTAAAATTTAAATAACTTACATTAAATTAAGTTATATCGATAACTTTTCGTCAAAATGTAACGATTTAAAAATTAAGTAATTTTGATATAATATTATTAATAAATATATTAAATAAAAAATTATATTAATTATAATTATGATATATAATAATGTTACCTAAAATATATAATTTTAATCTTTAGCTTATATTTGAAATTTTTGAAAGGGATTAGATATATTTTTAAAGGTAACTCTTTTTAAATAAATTCAGTTTTTTTTACGATTGTCTCTCACAAAATAAAATAAAGCTTATAATTTTAATATTTTAATAGTAAATATAATGCTATCTATTTTATTGAATGTAAACTCGAATTTTCTTTTATAAATTAAAATATTAATAATAATTATATATTGTACAATAAAAAACAAAAAGAACGAATTTTTTTGGTATACGTGGATAAGCGAGATCTTATAAGAGTGGCATCAAATTGATATTATCAGCAGTGCCAGATAAGACCGTCTATCGCCGATAGGCGGTACTACCCAACTCAGACACACCAAACATCGCATACTCACACGTGCGTAAGGAAAAGAAAAGCAATTTCTCTCTAATCCTGTATTTTAATTTTTATCTCTCTCCTGGAATTTTCGATATTACATAATTTTTTTAAAAGGAAAAATACAAAAAATAAATACAAAAATAAATAAAAATCGATTGCTTCGGAAATATTTGGATTCCAATCCTTCTTCTTCTTCCTTGTTCTCCAGCAAACGAAGGTTAGAGGAATCTCTATCTCAGTCATTAATCAATATCGTAAAAGCCGGTTTGTTAAGCGAGTAGTTATCGTTTTGAATCTATTGAAGAGATAAATTGTATTTGAAGGGTTTGATCGGTGTGGTATATTTTGGGATTTAATTGGTTGAACCGAAAGGAATAGAAAGAGGTAGAATCAGATGAGGAGTAACAGTAGCTTAGACGGTGTGGATTCGCCGGCGGCGGTGATAGCGTACAAGCTCACAGACGCCAACAATTGGTGGCATGACATCAATGGCTCACCACTCTGGCAAGATAACATCTTTCACATCCTTGCTGGTTTATACGGCGTTGTTGCTTTCGTTGCCTTGGTATATTCATTCTCTATGTTCTTTATTATACTTGATTGCATGTTATCTTGTTTTATTTCAGTTTTCTATATCTTGTTGAGTTTGGATTTCTGAAAAATGATGGAAAAGAAGATATATTTTTAGGAAAAATGTCTTGGGGGTCCTTTTGCTTGTATGAAAGTTGGTTTGTACTCCTCTAGGTTATATCATTTAGTTTGGTCATTTTTCTTGTGTAAAAAAGAGCTAATTAAGGACTTTTGACAAGGAATTATAATAAAAAAATAATATTTAAAAATACAAAATGTCCTTCATTGGTACTTTTTTCATAAAGAAAAAGAATAAAAATCAACTTTTGTAATTTGTGACTAAATGACACTTTTTGTCTAAGCAGTGACTAATTTGATTTTTCACCCTCTCTTTTATTGAATTATATGTGTTGTGCCTTTTTTGCTGATCGATATTAATATTGCAGAACCCGAATTTTATATGGGATTTTGAAATTATTGTGTTTTATTTTTAGATTCAATTGATTCGAATACAAGTAAGAGTTCCAGAGTATGGCTGGACAACGCAGAAAGTTTTCCACTTTCTCAACTTTTTGGTGAATGGAGGTTTGTATCGTCTGATTTTCTATTTATTTTTTGTTGTTTTTTGGTTGCGTTTTGGTTTAGATTTTATTTATTATTATCCTTTTGTTTTTATTCACTGTTTTGCAGTTCGTTTGTTAGTATTTGTATTTAGAAGGGATGTGCAGAAGTTAGAGCCAGAGGTAGGTCTTGAATGTTATCTTCCATAAATTAAGTTGTATCTGATGTTGTTTGCTCTCTAGCTTACATGGATTTTGACTGGTAGATTGTTCAACACATCTTGCTTGATATGCCAAGTTTGGCTTTCTTCACTACCTACGCACTTTTAGTTCTGTTCTGGGCAGAAATATACTATCAGGTAAGGTTGAATTTATAGCAATTTGTTATTAGCTTTCTTATGCAGATTGTTAATTATTTGTTGATATTGTTGTTATTTTTAGTTTTCAGACTAAGCCTTTAATAATTCTTTTGATGTCAAACTTGAATAGGCACGAGCTGTGTCCACAGACGGGTTAAGGCCAAGTTTCTTTACAATTAACGCGATTGTCTATGCCATTCAGGTGAACTTCTGCCCCATTATTTTTTTCAGTTTGGTTTTTTCTTCATGAAAGCAAGTCACATTTTATGAATGTAAATTTTGATTTTTTCTTCCAGCATATGTTTATTATGCCCAACCTAAATCCTTGGATTCCTTATAGTGAAGCAAAGTAGTACAATGGACTATTGTCATTTTTCTGGCCATCTAGCTCCTTGTAATTTATCTAGGAAGCTTTGGGTTTTAGGTTATCGAGAATCCCTAGTTGTTCAGTAAATTTATGTATTAAGCTTCTACGTAGTGTTTCTTCTTACAGAAGAAGATTGTTTTTTCTTTCTTTGCTTTTATGCCTTGTGTTCATACATCGGGCTAGCTATGTGGGTCTGACCACTTGACTAGTTGTGTTGTAAATTCATGAATTTTCATGCAATCGAATTATCAAAATTACCTTATAGTCTTAATTGTCTTCTATTTCCTCAACCATGTGTTTTACCTTGTGATGAAAAGAATTAGGTGTTGATGCTGGTCTTTTGTACGGTCAACAGTGGGATTATTTGTATTAAAGGATCATGAATGCCTTACACCTTGTTTTATGATTTTAGGCCAAGGTGTTTGGTTACTGCTTGGTGCTTACTGTTTGTGTTTTATAGATGCGTTTGTAACAGACAATTATAATGTTTAATTAATAGAAATGTTATTTGTTGAATGCTTAACCTACTATCCTTGTGTTGTTTCAGATTATTATGTGGTTGATATCGTGGTGGAAGCCTACTCGAGGGATGGTCATTCTATCTAAGATGTTCTTTGCATGTATGACTCAGTATCAGCTAGAGTGTCATTTCTAGAGTTAGCTCAGTATTTTTGTTATTTTCTCACCTCTAACTTATGTACTTCTATAGGTGTCTCCTTATTTGCAGCCCTTGGCTTCCTTCTGTATGGTGGAAGGTAATATTCCTACTGTCTGTTGCATGTTACTCAGAGTGGGAAGATAATGGATGAATGCAAGGTTGAAATATTCGATGTATTTTTCATGTTTCAAAAGCAACTGATCTAGCTTGCGAAGAGAATAAGATAAAAGGGAAGAAAAGAAATATAGGAAGAGAATTAGGGTAGTGTAGAAACTTCAATCTGAAAATAAAATCAGGTTAGGAATTGAAACACTTTGATTCAATCCTGAGGTATTTTCATTAAAACTTCATCTCAAGTCTCAAAATAATTCTCAGCTTTTGCAATTGATTATCTACCTCTCAATTCCACTAGCATTCCTTTTAAGACATAAAAATGCTACCTCATTAGACTAGTGCTAGTTAAAACATACAGTATAAAATACTAAATAAAACATGACTTAACAAATTAAAGGGCAAAACACTAAATAAACAATAATATAAAGGATATGTGGAGCTCCTACATCAATTGCCTCTCTCTGAATTGAAGAGTCTCTCGAGTATTCCAAGTAAGAGATACCACTGTCAGGAGGAAAATAAGGATAGAGACCTGCCACGTTAAAGTTTGATGAGATGTCAAGTTGTTCTGGAAGTTCCAACACATACATTATCCCCAACCTTGTGAGGCACCCTGAAAGGAGCTAGTTTCCTATCTTCTAACTTAGAATAGCTGCCTTCAGGGGTCATTCCTTTACTTATGTGGGCCATTACCAGATCTCCAACAAAAAACTGATGAGCTCTCTTCTTTTTGTCAGCATTTTCCATTTACTTGGAATTAGAATACTTTAAGTGTTGCTTCTCAAGCATTTGTTGAATGTCATCGGCAGTCAAGGTTGCACTACCCTTAAGTAAGGGTAGTTCAGTGAGATCAGTTGTAAAACTGGGTATCTGATGCAGGGAGGCCCCATTCCATGGTACGATATTGTCTACTTCAAACGTAACTGTGAGTTCAATAACTCTACGATCATGACTCAACAGTTAAGTGGGTTCTCACAGCTTTGCTTATGGGGTAAACCTAAAACGCGTCATACTATTAAAGAAATCACATTTGTTATGAATACCTCATCACTTAACTTCTTAAGCGATGTGTGATATGTGTAACGACTTTGACTGCGTTAGTATCTTAGTATAAACCACTTCAAATGGAGTTTTTTTCTAGAGGATCTGTTTATCATCCTATAAATGAGAATTTTGCCTGAGCTAGTGCTAAGTCCCACTGCTTAGGTTTACAACCATATATACATTGAAGCATGTTTCCCAGTGTAGTATTGACTTCTGTTTGTCCAGCTGCTTGTGGGTGACAGGTGGTACAAAACTTCAAAGAAGTATCAAATCTTTTCCACAGTTCCCTTTCAAAAATGATTGGTAACTTCACATCCTTATCAGATACAATAGACTTAGGTGCACTTTATTCTGAGTAGTTTCTTTTGCTGCTTGGCAAACTTAGCTATATCTCTTTTCATATGAGGCCAAATACCCATCCTTCCTAACTTGAATTGTTTTGTCCCTATCATGGGGCATCAAGGCCACAAGAATGATGTTCCCTCTTTAAATACTCTCAAAGGGAAGTCTTAGGAATACACAAAGTGTTTTCTTCGAATAGAAACTCATCATGAAGTTTGTAGTCACCTTTAGGTTGTTTTAGCACACATGAAGCCTAAATGTCTCCAAAATCACTATCATGTTTGTAAGTATCCTTGAGTGAATCCAAACTCACTATCTCATTCTTAATAACAATAAGAAGATGATATCGCTTACTTAAAGCATTTGTAACAACATTCTGATGTCCACTCTTATGATAAAAAATAAAATCAAACTTTCGTAAAAAAATACCCCATCGTGCATGCATATATTGAGGTGCTTTTGTGAATTGGGAAACTGCAAGGAATGATGATCACAATACAAAACAAATTGTTTCTGTATGAGATAACACTCCCAATGTTTGAATGCTCGAACAACCCCATAAAATTCTTGCTCATAAGTAGTCCGTTCCTACGTTGACTCACTCATTTCTTGCTAAAATATTCAATTGCTTTCTGTTCTTGCTTAAGAACAGCTCCAATGCCAATTCCATAGGCATTAGTTTCAACCTTAAACAAGTGATCAAAATTGGGAAGTGCTAGCATCGGAGCTTTGGTTAGTTCGTCTTTCACTAACTCAACTGTTTTGTTGCTTCTCCCCGATGGAATTTACCCTTCTTTAAACACTTGGTAAGTGGAACTACTAAAGTGCTAAGTTTCTAATAATTTTTTTTGTAGAATGTGGCAAAACTATGAAAACTCCACACTTCATTTACATTATTAAGGACTAGTCAACCCTTAACAACTTCTATTTTCCTATAATCCACCGCAATTCCATTGTATTGTATAACAAATCCCAGAAATACTAGGCTGTCAGTGAAAAATTCACATTTCTTAAAGTTCAAAAGTAGCCCTGAGATGGTCCAAATGCTCAAGTACAGTTTTACAAAAGATAAGTATGTTGTCGAAATAAACAACCACAAACTTGCTTGTAAATGGTTTTAAAACTTGGTTCATTAATCGCATAAATGTACTCGGTGTATTGCACAAACCAAACAGCATTACTTGCTCTTTTGTCTTGAAGGCAGTCTTTCATTCATCAAGGTTTGATCTTAATATGTTGGTACCAACTTCGAATATCCAACTTAGAGAAAGTAGTAGATACCATCAATTTGTCCAACATATCCTCCAATCGAAGGATAGGGAACCTGTATTTAATAGTGATCTTGTTGATAACTATGCTATTGAGGCACATCCGGCTACTTCCATCCTTTTTTGGCACTAAAAGGGTTGGAACATCATAAGGGTTCAAACTTTCTCTCATATGTCTTTTGTTGAGTAAATCCTCTACCATTCTTTGAAGAACTTCATGATCTTTATGGCTCATTCAGTAATGAGAAATATTAGGTAGTTTGACGTCAGGAAGGAAATCGGTCTAGTGTTGTATGTTTCGTAAGAGAGGGAACTCCGAAGGCAATTATTCTGGTGAGATATCTTTGAATTCCTAAGTAACGATTACAAGGGAGGGTCATCTTAGAAGATTTATTAGTAATCTCCTTAAAGAGTATAGCAATTACTAATTGTTGGTTCTTCTGTTCCATCAACACTTCAGTTCCATAATGGTTAACAAACATGGCTTTCTTTGAAGAAAGGGGTTGATGTTGAAAAGAGCTACCAACCTGAGGAATTAACGACATTTTCTTGGACTTGCAAATGAAGGAATAAGTGTTATCCTTTCCTATATGAGATGTGCCCATTGCCAAGGTTAATCAAGAAGAATGTGACATGCATCCATATCAACTATCAAGCATGTACAATCAACCTCATCTTGACAGTGTTTCCCAATAGACAAAGGCAATTTGCAAATGTCAGGCACATGTGACTCCATCTCTTTTTTATCCATACAACCTTATAAGGTTGGGGATGTTTTTGCAATGATAACCCGTAGGTTTTCATATGTGTTTTAGACACCACTTTCTCACTACTTCTGCTACCGATTATAATATCACACCCCTTTTTGTTCACAGTGCACCTAGTGTTGAATATCTCATGTTTTTGCGAGCACTTAGGTTCTCATGGCACTAGTAACAACCTTTGTAGTATCCGGTAAACCTTTCTCCGTCTACTCCATCAGTCACTTCAACCTCATCAAATTCCTCATCATTAGCATTGACAAGTTCTTGATCCCAGTCCTCGATTCCTTCTATGAAGTTCACAGTTTTCCTCAAAGTACATTCACTGGAATGATGTCCAGGGTGGATGCACTAGAAGCATTTAAGAATGCTAGGTTTGGAGTATGCATTGGAATTTTGGGTATTCATGGGTTGTTTGCCTGCATTCTAGCTAGTAGATCGTTTTCGGGAGGTCCTTTTTGGCTACTAGGAGTAGAAACAGGTGATTGTTTAGCAGGTGAGTAGGACTTAAAATTTTGACATTCTGATGACAAAGATGTTAGGGGAGTTGCGTCTAAAAATCCGTAAGAATTGAGCCTCATATCTAAGAGCTAAAGTGTCCCCTTCTGAAAATGTCGTAACATTTCGTACATCAAACCTTTCCACTGATTGGTCCCCTTAATCCGATAACAAACCTGAGAACCTCATGTGATTCAACTCATTGAGGTCATTTTGAGCTCTTGGCTCCTGAAATTCATCAATATATTCAGCAACTCTCCTATTGCCTTGTTGGCAATTATGGTACTGCTTCTTTTACAGTGTCTGAATGTAGTCGGAAGGTAAAAACTGCTCGTACATGAGTCGTTTTCTCCATGACCATAAATTAATGGCCAACTCTCATGTCTTTTGCGTGTGGACTTAATTCTGTCCCACCTGGCACTCGCACCTTGAGTTTATTTTCCACCATTTTAACTTGTTTTTCATCAGGTACCTCCAAATATTCGAAAAAATTATCGACGGACTTCACCCAATCTAAAAATTTTGAAATGTTCATCTGCCCTCCATAAAGGGCATGTCATTTTTAGTGTGATAATTTGAAAATTCAGGGGTTCAGGAAACGAAAGGTGTGGGTGTTCGTTGGTTGGATTCAAAATTAGCAGTTCGTGTTATTGGGTGAGAATAAATGTGGGTCTGAGGGTTGTGGTGGATGGGTGGTGCTGGCTGCGATAGTCAGCAAACTGGGTGGGCTGTTGTGGGTTATTTGCAGCTAGTGGGTAGCGATGGGGTGGTTGCTTTCAAAATCAGGAAGGTGGTAGTTATGGGCTGGGGGTGGTCGGATTGTTCATGGGCTGGGTGGTGGTGCAGCTGTTCATGGGGTGATGCCGAATATATGGAGGGTGGGTGTTAGGAAGGTCTAACTCAGCATAGGTGTCGCTGAGGTGGGGTGAGTGGGCTACAGGTGTCTGGGCCTTGGGTGTCTGAGACGAGTGGGATATGGGTGTTCCGGGCCTTGGCTGATGAGTGGGACAAGTGTTGTGTGAGGGTCTCGGGTTCATGAGCTTGGCTGGTTTTGGTGGCCTGGGTAACTGGGTTGGGTGAAATAGGAAATGAAAAAGGAGTAGAAGACGGAAGCTGTTTAACGACAGCTGAGAGTTAAGTTCGAAACTCACTTATGAGGTCGTTATGCTGCTGAGCCATGGAGGTGCGGATTTTTTCCACGAACGGGCTATGGTGAGGTTCCATTTTCTACATAAATTCTTGCAGAAACTAAAGAAGAGCTATTGCTTGGGGTTCTTCATCCCCTTTGTGTGAATCACTCTCTTGGGTCTTGGACATCTTAGCTCAGTGAAGCAACCTGGAGCTCTGATACCAATTAGTGTGGAAATTTCAATCAGAAAATAAAATCAGATTAAAATCAGATTAGGAATTGAAACACTTTGATTCAATCCTGAGGTATTTCCATTAAAACTTGAGACTCAAGTCTCTCAAAATAACTTTCAGCTTTTACAAATCATTCTCTACCTTTTCACTCCACTGACTTTCTTTTTAAAGAAAGTTGTTACACTAACAGACAAAGAAAAATACCACCTCACTGGACTAGTGCTAGCTAAAACATAAAGTAAATAAACCATGACTCAACAAACTAAAGACAAGAATAAACAATATTAAATAATACTATAAAGGAGATGTGAAGCTCCTGCATCATAGGGTTTCAGGGGTTAGTAGAAAGGGAGAAAGCATTATACTCCATATTCAATAATCATAAATAATACAATGATATTGAGGCTCCAAGTACAAAAACGACACACAAGTGTGCCAAGACTTGCTGTTTGAGCAATAAAAATGTTCATTTACTTGACAAGATTCTAAAAGGCAAAAACTGAGACATGATTAATGTAGAATATGAAACATTATAACTTCACTTAATTATTTAAATCCTAATAAAACATACATGTAAAATACTAATTATTGTTTTGCATCAATAAATATTTTTAAAAAAGCTTCTGAATTCAATTTCTTGAAAACATGTTCATCCAAAATCTGTCTACTATAGTGGCTGCAAACTGAGTCATATAAGAATGATAATCTTTATGAGTGCTTGAGTTCACATATAACGCAAGCTTATCAATAGGCTCATGTTATTGAAAATCTTGCTAATCTTTCAAGATGAACTTGTACGCATACAAATTGAAGTAACAATGAAGCTCCAAATCTACAAAAATTTTGGCAATAAAGGAAATTACAGAGAAAGGAAGATATCGATACCTGAGAAAGTTGTCATGGAGCCTCATATCATTATGGGCTTTCCCTTTATCATTTAAGTGCTTTCACAAGTATCCAGCAGCATTATGTTTTGGGGTGCTTTTCTTAAAGTTCTATGTTGAATCTTCTCCGAGTGCTTATAGTTGCCAAATTGCTTCCTTTGGTGCAATCAACTATCAGGAGGTTTTGCATCCTAAGTGGTGATATGATTATCAGTTCTGAGATGGATGAGCTTCACCCTTTGATACTGCTTTAACATTTAGTATTATTAGTTAGAGGTGTAAATTAAGATGAAATGTTAATGAGATTCATGAGATAATCCATTAATTTTCAAAACATCTCATTTTGTCTCATTTATTTTTTAATAAGATGATATGGTAATGAAATAATATTAAATGAGATATTTTATTTGTCCTTAATGGATCTAAATGAGACAAATAAAAATACAAAATAATAAAAAATATGATAAATAATAATATAAGTTTAATAAGAAAAAATGATACAACATATGTTTAAAATAATGGACCTAAATGAAACAAGAATACAAAATAATAGAAAATATGATAAATAATAATGTAAGTTTAATAAGAAAAAATGATACAACATATGCTTAAAGTTAGGCTCATTAGGGCTACAATCTAAATGAGATGAAATGATATTTAAATGTAATGAGACAATATTGTACCATGAGTCTATTAGAGATACTAAATGAGACATGAGATAAGATGAGATAGTATACTTTACATCTCTACTATTAGTCATTGCAATATATTGTTAGTGTGCCTTGAACTTGGTTCTATTGTTAATTATTTAGGTTTGGAATCAACCTGCTATGTATCTCAGGGATGGAAATTTGGGCTTCAACCTAGTTGCACGAACCAAACATTTAATACTATAGCCACACTTACGTGTGTCTTCATTTAAATCTTTTATTACTTGACTCTTGTCCATGGATTGGTATCTGTTCTCTTATCAACTTATACCATTCATCTGTAGATCCAACATGTGTGCATATAATATGACTTAATTGACAAAAAGCTTATGTTCTGCGTTTTCCTTTCATCCTTCTTTTGCAGACTCTTTTTGATGTTGCAACGCTTTCCTGTGGAATCAAAAGGGCGGCGTAAGAAACTGCAAGAGGTGATCATTGGAATTCATTGTTTTATATTTGTACCCAAAGTTTCTATTTTTTTAAGTTTTACTTAAGTGTGTTGTTTTTGGCTCGGACAGGTTGGCTATGTGACAACCATATGTTTTACATGTTTCCTTATCAGATGTGTAATGGTAAGTCTACTTGCATTATATCCCGATTAACCACATGATGGTTACATTTGTTTGCATGATTGTGTACTTAACGTTGGATTATCAACTTGCTAATCGAAACATCAATCTCTGTATTTAATTTTAATTTATTGATTGTAATTAAAGCCAAGTGGAATTGCCATTCATTCTTGGCATTAGCTGCTATTTATTATTATTACTCTTATTTTTGCAGATGTGCTTCAATGCGTTTGATAAAACTGCAAACCTTGATGTTTTGGACCATCCAATTCTTAATCTGATATATTATCTGGTAAGTTTTATATACAATTGAAAGTTTTGTTTGGCCAACTCTAAATGGTGAATTATATTTTCAGCTTTACATAAAATGGTAATGGAGTGGTAAGTGGTTGATTCTTGTGCGTGAAATCGTTTCTAACTTATAGCCCAGGTGCTTCTTTATTGGAAGATCAAAAGCTTTACCAATGTTTAATGGAAACGTATTCATCAATGCAATCTAATATGGATCTATAACAGCCGATTATGGCTCTTGTGGAGTTGATGGGCTTGCATATTTAGAGATCTCCTTGTTTTTCTTTGGACTGATTTTCGTTTGCTTGAATGATTATATGGTTGTGACAGCACTTTTTGTTGTTTCTGCAGTTGGTGGAGATACTACCTTCTTCATTGGTCCTGTTCATTCTAAGGAAGTTGCCTCCTAAACGAGGGATCACACAGTATCACCCAATTCGTTGAGAGGAAGTTGAGGAGTTAATGTGATTCAGAAGGGGGGAAGGGCGGGGGGATGGCAAAGAAAATATGTGGATTGTCAGGGGCAAGTATACCCACTAAACAAAACGAAATTTAGGAGGGTTAAGGATGTTTTACCTATTTGTGCTTTTAAGAACAAACTGATGTCTTGGATTCAGGTGTTGATCTTTTCTTTGTAGAGCTTTTAATATGTATATGTACCGAAGAAATTGATAAGAAGATTCTTAATTATGTTCTGATTGTTAATTTTATTGCTTTTTCGTCCATCATTTTTGATGTTTGTTATTTGAGGAGGTCTTGATTGGTTCATTTCTGCAAAATATAGTTTAAAGCAATACTAAAGAACCTTTCTATAGTAGATTGGTAAAGACTTTGTATTGTCCTAGAAAAACCTAGGTTCGGATCGTTATAAATATGAATTTAAAACATTCATATTCAGATCTATGCTTCATATTCAGTCCCAAATTTGATAATTATATTCCAAAAATACGATTTAATCAAATTTAAGAATCAAAAGTAATCAAAATTGGAACAAGAAAACGTACCTCTTGCAAGGCAAGTTGAAAGTTTGCTTCATTGTTTTTGAAAGTGAATATTGATACAAAGTGATTGAGGAAAAATATATTGAATGTGTTGAAAGGAATGAGATACATAGAAGATAACAATCTTCGAGAAACAGAAAAATGGTTGGCATTCAATTCAATATCTACCAGTAAAAGAACTGGTGTTGAATGGTAAGTTTCATCACCGCATCATTCATGAAGCATAAGAGAATAGCGATCTGTTCTTTGACTGGTAGTTCATTTTTTTTTGGGGATAGTAAATGTAGTACTATAATATTAATATAAAAAGTTATTAAATAACATAGAGAGATTGAGTATTCCCTTTATAACATCATCTGAAAATTGAGATTTTTTTTTTCAAGAGGCATTGGTAATTTTACTTCGCCAATTTTTCATACAAATATTGTTCTTTATTTTCTTAGGTCATGTTTGTCCTCTTGCTATTTGCTTATTAGTGTTTTTGAAAACAGAGCAATCGTTTTCTAATTTTGTGTTGTTTCTTTCTAATTTATATGGCTTGATTTTCGTTCAATTGATTGTAAGATTTATCTCTTCTCTATTTTGAGTCATCTTATTGAATCACATTAAGTATTTTTTATTTAAGAAAAAATTATCTCTTGTTTTGTAATTTAAATATTGAACAAGTAGGTTTCAAATGAAGCAATTTTTTATGTTTCGTTTCTAATTCCAAAGAATTACAGTTTTCTTTTTTCTAATTTTATAAATTATATTTTCGAAACATTTACATTTTTTTTTAAATGAATCAATCTCAGTGTTTTCTACATGAAATATTAAATCAATCACTATTGAAAATATACCACAATAATTGCATAAAGTTTTTTTTAAAAAAAATCTGCTTTTGTTAAAAGTTTCCTTTTTACCCATTTAATCATGTTCATCCCAGATGCAAGACAACAAAATTACTCAAAAATATTATAGAATAAAAAATGAAAAGCCCCAACTGTCAACATCTGTGGACTGTGGTACATTATCCACTAGCATAGCCATAGAGAAAACTTGAAGCCCCAAAGCAAAATGGATAAGCTGAGCTTTAGCTTCAAACATCTCCTCTTTTCTCTTTGACACAAGAAACCAAAATTCAGATATGAAAACCCAATTTCCATTCATCATCTAAATGGAGAATTGGGCAATAAAATAACAAGCAAACCTTCACAAATTGCATATAAAAATGAGCATAGCTTGCAAAATTCCACTTTTCTCATCACACAATCTCATTTCTACTTCCAAACACCAAAAGTTTTCTTACCCATTTCTTATTCCCTCAAGTTATATTGAAAATAAAACTTATATTCATAAGAGGGTAAATCTATTAAGTCCACAAGTGGCTTCAATCCCATATCAACCGATCAATGTTGACTACTTGAAAGAAGAGTTTAGTGGACATGGAGTTACATTTGAAAGTATTGGTGAAAATTGTGTTGCTAAGTTGGGTTTGGAAAATGGAAGCACAGCAATTTTGATGTTGCCAAGTGGCTTAATTACATCTTACAAGGTTCCAATGTGGCATGGAGGTATGGTTGAGTTACTTCATACATTAGTGTCTGAGAAAGTGAAGAGTACTAATGAGGTAGATATTGAAGGAGGGGTATCTTTGTCATTCAATCTTATTGATGATAATCAACTTTCTTTGTCTCCTAGTAATTGGGCCCTTCATAATGTTAGAGGAAATTCTCAACACTCTATTCAGGTCTGTGCTCCATTATTATTATTATTTGTTTTTTTGTTTTTTCTTGTGACTCATGGTATGTTAACTAATATATATATTAATAAATTATTAATTAAATAATATCTTAATTAATTAATAAATTTTCTTTGCTTTGCGGTATGAATTTGAGCATTAAGGCTCTAAAATGCAGGTGTTTTGAATTTATGCAAAAAATTGTCCAAAATCGCGCTTCTTTTTTTTTTCCCTCATGTAAAGACTCGTGTACAAGTTATGTACAACTATATACACACATTTTCTCATAAAGGACTTCTTTAACCATGCTTTTTGATAATATTCTTTTGTTTTTTTGGTTTCTTTTGCCTAATGGTACTTATAATGTAATGCCCACAAAAATATGCCAACTTTAATGCATTTTTAAGTTACCCATGATTTATTTTACTGAACTACTAACATTATACATAGATACAGAAAAAAAACAGAAACTTGGAAACTTCTATTGTTACAGAAATTTATTTTTAAAAAAATTTATATGTCATCATGAAACATATTTCTCAAAATTGAGAAATATGATTGAAAATGCAGGTAGAATTGATATGCAAAGACTCAGAAGGCATGGTTGAAGTAAAACACATTGTGACTCTCAAAGAAGATGTATTGAGTTCAGAACTTGTCATCACAAATTCTAAATCTTCACCAATCCAACTAAGTGGAACTCTTTTAAGCCATTTAACAGTAAGCTCAACTGAGGCAACTTTTGCAGTTGGACTAGAAGGTTCTGATTTCTTTACACTGTCACCATTTTTGTCAAGCTTTGGCATTATTCCTTCAGACTTTGGCCTAAGAAAAGGGATTGATTTTAGCCAACTTTGGAACCAAGTGTCCTTGTGGAGTTCAAGAAATACACAAAGTGAAAGTGAATATGATGAAGATATAAAGGGTGAAGAAAATGACAACTACAAGCAATTGGGTGAAGAAAATGACAACTACAAGCAATTGGGTGAAGAAATGAGTCTATTATATACCAATGCACCAAGGAACTTCACTATCATTGATAGGGTAATTTTCTTTTTTAATACTAAAATTAAAATTCCACACTTCTCTTCCCTAAAGCTTAATGATATTTGTAGGGATTACAATCCTCTCATATTTGTGTGATAGGTTATTATTCGCATATTAGGTGATACAATAAAAAATAAGATAATTTTTATCAACGAAATTGTTTATAATAATAAAAAATAATATAATATTTAAATTTATAAAATTTTTTAGTAATATATCTTAATTCAATCGTGTTAATATCTTATTAGTGTACCCGATTATCACCCCTTGATATTTGTATTATACATAATATAGAGAATATTTACTTATGTTTTTTAAAATCACAATAAAAAGAGTAAATAGATTTTTTTACCATCAATTTTTTTAAGTTATTACAAAAATATCATAGAATTTTTTATGTTATTTCTATACCAATTAACTTTGTAAATATTACAAAAATATATTCAAACTTGTTTTTGTTACTCACATACTATTAAATTTTGTAAATGTTACAAAAATATCATCGACGTACATATAATTTACCATTAACTCTCATTAATTGATTGTGGTCAATGATATTTTTATAACATTAACAAATTTAATGCTATGAAAGTAACAAAAAAACGTTGATATTTTTATAAATTTTACAAAATTTAATGGTATAAAAGTAATAAAATAAAGTTCGATGTTAATTTTATAACAACTTTATAGTTCGGTGTTAGTAGAAAAATTTATCTACTCCAATTAAAAACATTTATGGACTATACATAAAGAAGTAATATCATTGATGCACGTTCACAAGCAGCCATATCCTATTATAAGTGTGTTCAGGGCTTAAAACATACATTTTGGGTTTATGAAAACACAAATTATATGCTTCATTTTAAAAGTATTTTATTTTGAAAATAGAAGCACAATTAAATATACCTTGTTAATAGTAATAAACAAAATTTCTTTTATTGATTTGCTGACCTTTGCTTCGTAACAGGGTAGAAGAAATTCAGTGACAATTGGAAGAGAAGGGTTTGATGAACTATACATGCTTAGTCCTGGCTCAAGCAATGAATACTTTAGCAAGTATGCATATATCTGTGTTGGCCAATCAGTCATGCTCAAACCTTTAGTTCTTTTCCCAGGAGATGTTTGGAGGGGTGCTCAGCACTTACACAATCCAAATCTCTGACTTGTTTAATTTTTAATCACGTTTTAATTGCACAATCTGATATTTTATTGTTAATTATCATAAAGTAAATAAAATTATGTTAATAGAAATGGACTAAAGTATACAATGTAAGAAAAGAAGGAAATCTGTGTTGTTGATTTGATCAGTGATAGTCAAATTACTTAAAAAAAGAAAGTGTATGATAATGTCTTCTTGGCCAATGGGTTGGAAATGTCCTGTAATTAGAAGCAAGTGACAGATTGATCTTCTAAGTATTTAGATAGGTTCATTTAGTTCTACAATTTTGAAAAACTGTTAATTAAGTCTAAACTTTTAAAAGATGGTTTTTTTAAGGGATAAAAAGTGATTTATTTTGTTTTATTTAAATAAAATATAACACACTCTCTCTCTCCTTGTCTAAGCTCTCCCTTCTCTCTCCCCCTGGTGCAAGCAAGCAAGGGCGAATATATTAAGAATTAAGGTTTTGTAAATAAAAGAGAAGCGTTCAAGTGTGCAAAAACAATTCATTTGGGTTGGTTTAGTGCTTTTGGCATTGGATAGGAGCTGAGACTCTTGAAGAATCTTTTCCATTTTTCGGTTATGAGGTTCAAGAAAACCACTGGGATTCTAAACCATGTTAATGGGCTCTAGCTCCATGTCTTAGGAGAGAGTGAAAAGGAGGCAAAAGAGAATGGGAGGAAAAGAGATTTCTACACACATATAATAATAATAACAAAACTCAAATTTATCCTTTACAGATATTATTTAAAAAAAATTTGAATTTCATTAAAAAAAATTAAATTAAAAGACTAAATTAAACTCAAAAATGTATTTTTTATACCAAATGTACATATATCATTAAAAAATGAAATAAAATTATTTAAAAGTTAAAATTGGTATTATAAACTATTTCAATCTAAAATGATATCAATGTCACATCGTCTGTCACTCACAAAAACTTTAATAGCTCCATCAGATAAACTATGTTTAGGCTACATATAGAAAAGGAGGGAAAAAATACATTATTAATTTGTAGCAATAGATAAACTATGTTTAGGCTACTCAATGGAAGTTGGGGAGACAGTTCCTTTCATGTTTCTTGATTCAGCAGCATCAGTAGATAGGGTGACAATTCAGACAGCAATTAAAAAGAAGTGTGAATTTGAACCGGACAATACAAAAACGCACAACACGAACAAACAAGACATAAACATGCACAAACTATACCAATTACCACCCCTTCCAGCAATGGAACGTTGATATAAGATTCTGTCTTCATTAGGTTTCCGGTGACTATTGAAGTAGGTAGCTCATATAACTAGCATCGACCTCTAAAAGCAACCCTAAGGACGAGGATCTCATCTTGGTCGGAAACAAAGTTAGTCCCACATGAAAGAGAGGATGCATGTGTAGAGATGGAGAATAAATGCAAGGGAGAAATTAAATTTAAAATGAAGCAAGTAGGTAACATAGCCGCCAACGAACTCTAAATTCGTCGTTGCTGAAATCAATCAAACATGTTAGAGGCTGCGTGTGTAGACATTGGACAAATTCTTACGCAGAACATATAGCAAAGAGTAGAGAACAACAAGGGTTCAATTACAAACACATTCAACTCACAACTTCTTGCTGGGACAATTGTATATGTAAACTTGAAAACTTTATACTTATCTAAAACCCTGATCTACAATCAAAAGTTATGACATGTCGAAACGAGTACACACTACGTTGGAACAAGATAGTGACCATCATCTAGACCAAAACTCAAAAACATAGGAGCAACTACAGCCACTAGTGCAAAGGATAGTCCACAAACCAATTTCAAAGCACTCTTCTGAAAAGATCTATTAGTTCCAACCCTTTGATTTTCAGTCTTCTGCTGGTGATCTTTTTGAGTTTTGTTCTGCTGCTTGTGAACCACTTCACGAGACATTTGCAAATGAGAGTCAGCTGGAATGTCATCTGTTGATGATACTGACTCTGCACTGTTCTGAAACTGTTCACCACCTGCATATGAGCTCCCATTCTCCATAAACTCATGGCAAGAACCACATATGATACCATTTCCGTCATATATAGAAGCTGGACTCCATTCATTGTTGCTAAGGGACTGGCGTCTGAATCTTCTGTTTTGTTTCCCACAAGAGACTGAATTCACATTATTATCTTGATCCTGAAGAGAGTGCACAAGCCTTCTTGGAGTTCTAAAGATGAAATTATCAGCACTAATTGGAGCACGTGATCTCTGCAATATAGAAGTTGAACTTTGTAAGATGTCAAAATTAGTACCACGAGAACTGCACAATGATAATTACTAATTAGAGCTTCAGTAGGCAGTGCATATTATAAAAGAACCACAATTTAAATAAAATTAGCATGCAGGAATTTACTTAATAGTCTCATTAAGCTTTTGCGTTGCTAGAGTTAAGTGTGCACCTTATTATAAATATGAGATGTAACATTCATTATATATCAATGAAATCAATGAGTTTCTTAAGCTATCTAAATTTTCTTTCTATTTCCTTTGATTTCTCAAAACTTATCTTTTGAATTGAGACTCTAACCAATACCCTAAGCAGTAATTTTCTATAAGAACAGAGTCAAAATTCAATAAAATATAACTCTGTGACATACAAGGGGACTCGAAGTGGTGCTTCTTGACGTCCCATTGCTAGGATTCCTCTGAATGAACCCCACAAACTCATTTTCATAATCTCCTTGAATAGAAAAACCATTTTTCGCAGAATGCTCAGAAAATACATTAGAAATATCACTTGCTTGAACCTCTGAGAACAAACCATCCTTGAGAGATACATCAACTCCTCCATTCTCATGACTCCAAAGCTTCCTATTCGCAATGCGGTGATTAATATCCAAGTTTCGAGAAATCTGACTGGACGAATTTGACGAGTCAAGAATAGTGTCATACTCAACAAATGAACCGAGTGTCTGTGATTCGGGTGACATAGAGGAAGGTGATTGATCTCCAGCATTTGATGCATATCTTCTCCTGCTTTGGTCTCTCCTACTAAAGTTTGAACCTGTTACTGAACCATGATTTTTTTCAAATCTTGATCCTTTATCTGCAGCTATCCTCTTTGCAGTTTGCAAAGCTTCAAATGCAGCACCACTGACATAAGCCATCTGATCAGACTGACATTTCTCCATCTCTTCAATAATCAACTGAAGCTCCGAGCATATACTCCAAGGATCTAAGGACTTCATTAGAAAGCTAATCATTTGAATAGCTGAAAATCGTTTTTGAGAATTCCCCTCTACTACACCAGCATTCAATATACTCAGTCCTGCTTGCATTAAAAGCCTTGCATATGGTTCAACAACTATAGCATTACGTTTTGCCAAAGCCATAACTAAACCCATATGAGCATTTGTTTGTGTAGACTTTTCCTCCAAAGCCCCAGCAACATTCTGACAAACCTTGTTAACCATCTCATCAGAAGTGAACCGCCAATTATCAGAATCCACTAAAGCCTTTAAGCAAAGGGCTGCCCCTGAAGTCAGACTTTCTTGAGAGCCCAATAGAGCATCTGAAAGGGGATTACAAAGTGAATGAATTACACGTCTCTTTTTGTCTTCAGGGGTTGTAGGGTCAATACCATATCTAGCAATTGCTGGAACCACTTTGGAACATGCCTGCTGAAGAGGGAAAGACCCTGCACTTGAAGCTAAAGTCTTGATTATGGTTGTCATGATGTTGTCTATGAGAGGGACTATTTTAACTCCATGGACACGAGCAAGAACTTCATATAGAGAAATTGTGCATTCCCCAGATACTGTACTGGTTTCTTTGGTTCTAGAAACTTGAGCTAGAAACAGTGGGATTGCCTTGGAATCCAAGTCTTTAACATAGGATTTGAGTGCTTTCATTGCTGATCTACGGCTATCTGCATCTTTATCCAGATTCTCCAACTCACGCTGTACGATTGGACTTAAGCTTCTTCCCATTATTGACCTTCAAATAAACATATAAAAATTGGCTTTTTTCAGTAATAAAAGTCTAACCAAGTACTGCCTTGAACAAAAGCATGCAATACCATAAAGATTGAATCTTTAAGGGTTTCATAAGAACATTTCAACATAGACAAGGAGTTAAAGCACATAGGGTAAATTTTCAGGCGAAATAAACTAATGAATCCCTAACATTTTGAAATCGATTTTTTAATCACATAAAATTTGTAAAAACTGGGTCTTTTTTTCAAACAAAAACAAAAGATAATTTGAATTTTCATATCGAAATTAACGTAAGAAAAATAAAACAAATTCTTCCAAAAGCCAAGATAGCATGAACTCAACAAAGCAAGATCTTGGGATCTCAGATCTTGGTAAAAAAATCGATAAACGGGCAACCCAAAACTGAAAAATACAAAAAAAGTAACGCCTTTTTTTCAGATTAAGGAGCTCAAAAATACCTCACGAACATGAGAATGGAGGGGTCTCTTCTGATTCTTCCTGGGTTCGATTCTGAAATCTGATTCCGGATACAACGAAAGAAAGGGTGAAAAAGAGAGAGGGGTTTAGTTTGAGTAGGGTTGTTGAGGTTAAATTGTGTGCCGAGCGAGTAATTCGGGCTTGTCTGTGTCTGAGAGTAAGATTGTTTCCTTATCTGGCTTTACTTTTACATCTGGCTTTTGGGTGGGAGTCTTGAAAGTGCCTTAAATTTCAAATATTTTCTCCCGCTATCCCCACACGCTTAATGCGTATTAATATATAGATGGCTTAAATATCCTCATTATTCAAAAAAATTTAAATTCAATTAAATATGAGAAAATTGCCAAATTACTTTAGATATCTCAATGTTTTAACATACCAAGGGTCACACCCTCTAATACCAAGGGCCACATTCATTTTTTAATATGTAAACTTACAAAAAAATAAAATAAAATAATATCAAATTATTTGATTCATTTATTAATATATCATTAAATTAAATTTTTCATCAAAGACATAAAATCTATAAATCCTCAAAAAGATTTAATAATAAAAATTAAGAATCCATGGAAATTCGTTAACAGATAAAACAAATGTAAGTTATATATTCTTTTATATTGTTTATTAAATAATCATATGTTACTTAATTTAATATATTTTTTAACAAATTAACAAATTCAATAATTAGTATACAAAGATTCTTTACTTATAATTCATACAACATAAATAATAATATATATTTTAGTATTATATTCATTTTAAATTCTCTCGTCTCAATGATTAAGTATGATATTGGAGTTATGATGGTTAAAGCTTGATCTTGTTAAATAAAATTCATTGCTATTTTCTACTATCATCTTCTTGGCAGAGAATTAACAGAACATGAATTGCATAAAATTTTATGTTTCTTGTCGATACGTGCTATTGTGTAACTTGTGCGTAAGATTTATGAGGTTTTTGTTTGTCTTATTTTTGTTTGGTATAACAGATAAAAATAAAAGATTTGTGAGATTTTTGTTTGTCTTATTTTTGTTTAGTACATCGGGTAAAAGTAACATAAATTTAACAGAATAAAATAATAATATCGATAATTTAATGTAGTTCATCTTTTAATTTGAACTACGTTCACGGAATAAATTCCTAAAATATTTCTATCACTAATAAAATTAATATGTACATAGTGAAAGGTAATATAACAAATTAAGATAAAACACAAAATAGTGACACATAAGTGCTTCCCAAACTCACTATTTTATCATTTCTCTTTTAGAAAAATATCCCAAATATTTTTTCCAAAATATTCTCTCTTACTTTTTCACACACACAACACTATTTTTTATTAAAGGAAATTGTTCCTTTCGCTTTGCTTTGCTAATCTTCTTTGGTGTGTTTCTTTAAGGCAAAAACATTGTCTCATCTTGTATGGATATATCATCCATGACTTATTCATAACTCTCAGGTTCTCTCCCATTAGTGAAAGTTACATACTCGTTTAGAGGATATGTGATAGAAGGTCACTTCAGTCTATCACTTTTTCTCGATGGAACAGAAGAAGTCGTAGATGGTGTGCTAAATAATGAACATCATCATCTCCCTCGTATTTAGAACCAACTTCTATAGGAACATCATTTTCATCAGGTGTATAAACCTGGTCTTCATCTCCAACTTGTCTTAACACTGATATTGGAATAATTAATTCCAAATCTGATGAGTCACCATTGGAATTAGGAACATCCTTCTTCATTTTTACAATATCTTCAATGGTCTCATCTTCAACAAATATAACAATTGTATCATAAAATCTATAGCCAAATTGATCTTGATTCTTGACCATAGCCAATAAAAATACACTATCTGGTCTTGGCATCAAGTTTGAATTTCTCATCCTTAGGGATATGAACAAATTCTTTATAGCCAAACACTCACAAATGATCATATGAAACATCATTTCTTGACCACACTTTATCTAGAATATCCATCTTGAGAGGAGTATAGGGTGAAAGATTCAATACATGTGCAATTGTGAATATAGCTTCACCCCATAAAGTTTTAGATAACTTTGCATATGATAGTAGATGTCTAACTCTCTTCATTAAAGTTCTATCCATCCTCTAAGACAAGCCATTTAATTGGGTGTATTTAGAGGTGTCATCCAATGCCAAATACCATGCTTTTTCTAGTAAGCATGAAAATGTCATGTGTATTCTCCACCATCGTCTGTCTGAATTCATTCCAACTTCTTCCCAGTCTGTCTCTCAAATAAGGCATGAATTTTTTTGAAAACATCTAACACTTGATCCTTTGTCTTCAAAAGATATATACATATCTTCATTGAATGATCATCAATGAAAGTCACAAAGTATTGATCACTACTAAGTGAGTTTGGCATTAGTCCACACAAATATGAATAAATCAAATCTAAAATATTATTTCTTCTGGAAGGAGGAAAACTCTTGAAAGAAACTCTATTACGATCAACACATTTCTCCAAATGTACTTCATCCATTCTGGGTAGTATCTTCTTTTTGGCTAGACTTGTCATACCTTTTTCACCATATGATTTAGTCTCATATGCCATAATTCAGCTGCACTATCTTTCTCCACGACATTTACTGTGTCAGTGGAGAACTTAGCTTGCATTATATACAGAGTTGTATGTTTTTCACCTCAAGTCATTACTAATAAGTCTTTTGTAAGTTTCTATTTGTCATAAATAATAAGCTGTAATATCCTTAATTTGCAAGTTTGCATACATAGATCAAATTCAGGCGCATGTCTAGAATATGCCTAACATCCTTCAGAAATAGTCTGGCTCAATTCTCTGTTTCCAAGCAAACATCTTTTCTATTGATAACCTTTGACATGCCTTCATTTCCCATTCTAACAACACAAAAACTTTCAAGTTCTATGATGAGAAAAAATTTCTACGCAATATAGCGTGAAATGTAACACCACTATCAATCATCTAGATGGTCTTGTGTGAGATTGACAAAATCTTCACCATAAATGATATTGAACTCGTCTATGGTATTTGTTTACTCATCATCACTGTTATCATCTTTCTTCACTACTTTGCCTTTGTTCATTTCCTATTCCTTCTTGAACACTCGGCAAATTTTATTGTTATGAACCTTCCTTTTACAATGATGGCATTCAACATTGACATTTTTGTTTGATTTGCATTAACTTTTGCCTCTGGGTTTTTGTTCTATGTATTCTTCATCTGGACTCTATGGTAAGGGCTTGTGCTTCTGAATCTCTTTCCTTATTCTGTTTCTCATATGACAATAGAGCTTCTACAACAACTTCAAATTCCATCTTGTCTTTCGCATAAGTCAGAATTGTTGTGAGATAATTATATGATGAGGGTAGTGATGCTAACAACATCATAGCTTTCTCTTCATCCCTGAAACTCATATTGAATCTTGTTAAGTGAGAAAGCTTGTTGTTGAAATCGTTAACGTGTTGAATCATACTCATATTATCTTCCTTTCTCATTTGATATAGCTCATTCCACAAGTAAGATTTATTGGCAATGTTTTTTGACATTTATACGTTTTCTAAAGTCTTTCATGTTTCTTTTGTAGCCTTGCAATTTTTTGATCCAATATTTAGAAAGTGGAGCAAGACCAAGCATTGAAACTGGCCAATGAAGGGCATCAAAAAGAAAAGACCCCTTACGATGTGGATATAGACTATGAGCAACTATATGTCTCCCCCTTTTCTCATGAAATAGAACATGACGAGCCACCATCTAAGTTCATTGCTCCCAAGGGCCCAGATTATGAAGGGACCAAAGATTCAGTAACTCATGTACAATACTTCAAGATGGCTATGGCCCATGTGAGCCTCACTCAGGGCAAGAAAGACGTCATGATGTGTAAATTGTTTGTTGCCACCTTATGTGATGGTGCACAAAAGTGTTCAATAATTTGGCACCCCGAACCATAACCTCATTCTCATAGTTTGTTAGGTTGTTTATCGCTTATGTTGCTGCGCAACAAGCCATTGAGGAAGGAGTCACACCACCTCTTCTTAATCACCTAGGGCAGTGGTGAGTCTACTGAAGAAAATATGAGAAGGTTCAGAGAAGAAAGGCTAGAGACATCAGACTGCCCGAGCTTTGTTACGATAGAGACCTTCAAGCGAGGTCTTCTAAGAGATTCTGATTTATTTGTAGAATTGACCAAGATAGTCCCACAAACTTTGGAGGAAGCTTATGGAAAGACAAGAAAATTTGTCGAACTGGAAAGAGTGTTAAGTCTGGTTAAGAGCAAGAAGGTAGTTATGGAGGCTACACTAGAAAAAGGGAAAAGAAGGATAAGCCTAGATGGGGCAAACCAAGATGATAGAAACAATAAAAACAAGTGTTTCACAACAAATCATAGAGGTAGTAGCCAATGGTCCGAGAACAGAGGGCCTTGAGGGAGTTCACTATCTCCCTTTAGGGGTCCACCTTTAAGAGTAATTCTAACTCAGGTAGTGTTGAGAATGGAAGAGGAACCGAATGTCAGATGGCCCCAAAAAATGAGGGCTTCCCTTAGGGACACATCTAAATGGTGTGCCTTTTGCTAGGATGTAGGCTATTAGACAAGAGACTATAGGCATCTGAAAAAAGAAATGGAAGACCTATTAGCTAGAGGATATTTAAAAGACCTCATAGTAAACGATAGTAGAAAAAGGCGACAGCCTAGACGTGAAATTTCAAAGCTACCTACTATGTCGGATAGCGGGATAGACCCTTACAATGAGCCTAATATAAGGACTATACATACCATACATGGAGAGCCCGAGGTCAATGTGATCTCTAATAACTTTCATAAAAGGTACCCTAGAGACTAATGTAATTCCCTACATGTTTACAATCCGGAAAAAGATAGGTCTTTTATTGAAATCACCTTCAATAAGATGGACGAGACCTTGTCTCTCCACGAGGACCCCTTGGTAATCACATTAAGAATAGGATACTACGATGTTTGTCAGAACATGATTGACACTGGGAGCTCAGTAGATCTTATTTTTCTGTCAATAACAAGGGCCATAAGCATAAAAGAATGTGACATTGTAAGAAGAGAGCTACCTCTAGTGGGATTCAACAGTAGCACCGCCTATGCAATTAGAACTATGGTGTTACTTGTCATGGCTAAAGGATTTATAGTGATGACCAATTTTGTTGTAATTGGTGTCCTAACTCACTACAATGCCATCCTGGGTAGGCCATAGATACACAAGATGAAGGTAGTTCTGCCCACCTTTCACCAAGTCATCGAATTCTCAACTGAGGAGGGCATAAAGAAGATGATAAGAGACCAAGAAAAGGCCAAAAGTTGTTATAATGCCACTATGAAATAGGTCACTCCCAAGTAGCAAGATATACCAATTGGAGACAAGGAGAACCTTACACTTCTGATGTACCTTATTTTACTATCTTTATGTACCATCCATGTATATATATATATATATTAGGTGATTTATTTCAAGTAATTGCTCTCCCTCAATATTACATGTTCATCCTTAGAGAAGGTAAATCGCTCTCCCTGAGAGAGTTGATCACCTTTAGCTCAAAAAAAGTAGAATGCTCTCCTTTAGAGAGTTGATAACCTCGAGCTCAAAGAAGGTAGAACACTCTCCCTCAGAGAGTTGATCATCTCTAGCTCAAAAATATAGGGCTTCACACCGTGTGAACCATTGTGTCTAGCACCTTCCATATATGGATGTTGAGAAAGAGCTAGATATTATGCGTAAGGACGTTGTCCCTATTCTTGTAGTGAATAGGACGTCAATGCTAAGCCTTCTACTCTTCCACCTCAGTTCAAGAGCTGAGTTAAAAGAGTAGGGGGATTGATGTTTGTACATAAGGAATGACCTGATGTCAACCCTAGCCTTGAGACGTCAACCTGAGCCTTAAGACATCAACTTGAGTCTTAGGGTCAACCCGAGCCTTCAGCTTGAGTTTTAAATATATTTTTCTTTACTCTTATATACCTCTAACACGTTATGACGTATACATCTTATGTAATCGACACATATACATGTAAAACTCTATCTATATATGAATTTCTTAAGAGATTCATACATTTTATCAATTACTCTGATTTTTCTTTAGTTTTGCTCACTATAAATCGAATCAATCCCAACAATCAAAATGATTATAATACATAAAGTAAATTAACTTCTATAAAAACTTGTAGAATTCAATAAATCCATAATAAATTAATTTCTTGTATTTATAGATTTTATTATTCTTGAAAGATATTTCATTAGTTATAATATGAATAATCAATAATGATGGTACTAAAGAATACATATTTCAATTAAGTGTGAGTTGATGGATATCAAAAATATTTCTCTAGTGAAGTTATCTTATCTCGTCACTTAATTTATGGAAAGACTAAGTATTATATTTTGACGTACAAGTATATTATCATAGTAACAATAAAGTGATAGAATAGACTATTCAAGAACTTAGATTATGTTGTTGCTATTAGATTTGTTCTATACTCGTCCCTTCATTTATTATATTTTAAAATATTTAAAATGTAATCTTATTGTTTTATTTTAAACTTATTCAAAAAAAATATTAATTCTTTTTACATAGTAAATAAATATATGTTTTTTTAACAAATAATAGTTAAAAATAAGATCAATCGAATAACTTTAATATTTAAATAACTAAAAACATGTGTTATTAAATAAGATCGTGAGGCAAAATCTGAACTCCGAAATTAATTTTAGGCATAAGTCTTTGTAAAGGCATGTTAATTGCTCACCCCATGTAGGAAGAAAATGAGATTATCTTTACCACTGTAATGCTTTGTTGCATCAGTTAGCTTATTAGCTACAAGCCCTTTTGATGAAGAAATTTTTGAAGTCCCTAACTTTGATGCCTTTCTACAAGACATTCGACGATGGGAACAAATTATAATTTGGGTCCTTACTGCTTATTTGCTCTTTGCTAAGGCAACTTTATTTTCTTGGTAGATAGGATAAGGGGTTAAATTAGTGATGTTTTTAAAAAGGATTATTTTAATCCCATTATTTTTAAGTTAATCCAAATTAATCACAATTTTTTTAAAAAAATCAAAAAAATCTAAATTGTAATTTTATATATAAATGAAACAAAAGAACATCTATGAACAACGCTTGATCTTATTCTTTGTGAATATTGAATAAATTTAAATTATTTTGATATCAAATTAAATTATAATATCCTTAAATTCTAACATTTTTAAATAAAATATTTTTTTAAGGAAATTATTCCAACATTTTTGATATATTTAATTTTTTTCCACTTTTTTGGGCAACTTGAAATGACTAAATTAATTTTAATTTTAATTTTGATGACATTATTTTAATTGAACTAATTTGATTATTTTTGTTCAATTATAGACCTAATCAACCAACCCCAATAATGAACATGTATTTTTGGAACTAAACCAACCTTTTTTATTTTCCCATGAGAAAATACGTATTTCTAAGACATACAACGATTTGCAAGGAATTCTTTTCCCGAAGCTAAATGTTCAGGCCAAAATAAATTATCAATGCAAAATATTCGTCCAGCAACACTGAAAGGTGACAACAATGTTCAAGGAGAAACTATAAATTAAACATCTTACACAAGTCCCTAATGAAAAAACAACTCTCTCAAAACCAGCCCCAATGCAGCAATCAGGCTCTAGTATCTGTAAAACAATATTTCTTCACTTCTTCTTTCCGGCCTTGGCAGCTTCTGAAGCCTTGGACTGCATTCCAAAATGGGGTCCGAAATTAGCAAAGAATAAAAGAAATATTAGTCAGGCATTTTCAAAAAGCCAACATTATGTGATTTTCATACCTTCTTCACTCCACGTATCTTTTTGGCTCTGTTCTTTCTCTCTTTCATTTGCTTCCTTGACTTCTCAACCTTTGTGTCGAGTCCGTTCTGTGCCACAGCAAGAGAAGAAGAGCAAGGATGATAAACATTGATAATATACAAATCCCATTTAAACAACGAAAGAAAATTTATTACGAATTGGAAGACATGAAAACCAAATGAAGAATAAAATTTGCAAAGCCAGATGGGTTATTTTATAGGTTCCAAACCATCAATTCCCAAAATATAGCATGATCTAAATGTTTGCTATTTGAGTGCAATTACAGGATTATTAGACAAAAGTGATACTGCATTGGATAAGCGTATAGTATAAATTTATTAGGCATCTTCAAGGTAATACTGCTGACAATCTCATGGAATCAAAAATTAAGAGATGTGATGGAGACAAGTAGATTAGAGTTAGTTGCCAAACACAAGAAAGCATAACTATTCTTTGAAGGTCCTTCGGTATGAGTCACAATGAGAGCATAAAATGACAATAAACTAGCAATATCTGTATGATAGGAACTAACAATATCCAACCGATATATATACAAAAGACATCAATGAAGCAGTTTAACTTCAAACATCCAAAACTAAGCACAATATCACAACCCAACCAAAACTTAGAAAAATAACATACTGCTTCTAAATTGAACAGTGCCCAAAATTAAGTGTCGAACTTACCCTGATAAGTCTGTACTTTGGCTCATACTTCTTTGCACTCTCAACTGAATCATAAATCAGCCCAAATCCAGTAGATTTTCCACCACCAAAGTGTGTGCGAAACTTAAAAACAAAGATTGAATTAGGGTCCTTAACTTCATACATTCTTGCCAACTTCTCCTTGAGCTCGGCCTACAATACCAAAGAAAGCAGCACAGATCAATTAACCAGTTATGAACACAGCGTACAAAAAAAGTTCTTCCTTTAGTTGCTCTTACTACAATATAATTCCAAGAACTTACCTTTGAAACATTGGGTCTTCCAGGATGAAGAACATCAATGACCTGCATAAGAAATAGTATTAAAAAAAATCATAGTTCGAGCCATAGAAATTAACCTAAATTTTGACTTACGGAAAAGAATGAAACAAAATCAAAATTTCAGCAAAAATCAGTCAACTCTTTTCCACAAAAGCACACGTAGAAAATAATAATTTAGGGCAATGACCATGCATAACATTATAACTCTTTTTACTAAATAATTTTTGGACTTCTACGATGGATTAAATGAATGATTTTTGGGAATATGAACAAAATAAAGAGTTTCTCGAGAGAACTCACGAATTGCTTCCTTGCAAGAAGCCTGTTGGTCATGAACTTTCGGGTGCGTAACGTCACTGCCTTTTCCGCCATATTTGTGAAATGGAATTGCCGGAGAAGCTAAAAGGGAACTGAGTATCCTCCGCCGCCGATCGCCGTTAAATCTAGAGCTATTACGCACAAAGAGAACAACTAGTTGAGCCCTTCCACCTTTTAAAGACAATTTCTATCAATCTACTTAGATTAGGGTTTTGTTCAGAACCGTTAGATTAAACTTCAAACCCGGCCGAGTCGGTTACTCTCCTTTTCTTTTGATGTTGGAAACCGGGATGGTGTATAAGGTAGGGGTGTTTTGTCAACTCTACGATAATTTAAAAATGGATATAATTAGGATTTGTTTTTTAAATAGTGAATATCTTACTTAAATTTGAAAACAAAATTTTTAATCAATTTTATTTAAAAAATATATATTAGTTCTATTTTATAAAACATAATTATTATAAATATAAAAAAATATTAATATCTTATAAATTTATAATTAATTTTAAATACATAATTTTTTTTATCATATCATATATTAAAATTTTATTTTAAAAAATAAAAAATAATTTATTTTATAATAAAATAAATATAAATATATACATATATTGAAAATGATATATTAAATATTTTGATAATTCATATAATATAATAAATTATTATTATTATTATTAAATATAATTATAATTTATTTAATAAATAATTATAATATTAATTATAATTATGATATAAAAAATAATATTCATAAAAATAATTAAATTATTAAAAAAAATTATAAAACCTTTATATCCAATTTTTTACGAGATATAATACAAATATAGAATTTTATATCGCAAATTTGTGAAAAAAATATTATATAATATAATATGATTATAATTATTTTTATTATTAATATAATAAAATATATAATTTATATTGAATTAATTATATTTTAATACTTAAATATAATTATTGTTAATAAATATTTGTTATCTTAATAATAATTAAAATTATAATAATATTAGAGATATTTGTTACAATGTAATCTATTTTTTAATTTTTTTAATCTTAAATAATTTATTTTTTAAAATGTCAATAATTTTTCATAAAAATTATTGTAATTATTTAGTAAAGTTTTTAATAATTTAAAATTTTATAATTTATTAGTATTATTATTTTAAATTATTTTATAATAAAATTTTGATAAGTTATTTATTATATAAATATATATTTTTTATTATATAAATATAAATTATTTTATTATTTTTTATTTATAATAAAAATAAATTATTATTTATTAAAAATTGATGAATGGGTATATTTTTAAAAAATAAAGTTCTGAAAATTAGTTAAAGAGAGAAAGAAAAGACGAAAATATTTATTTTTAAAAAAATGTGATTAATAGACTATTAATTAAAAAAAGGAAAAAGAGAAAATGTTATGAGAGTAAGAAAAAATAAATGAAAAATGAGAGAAAAAATAAATGAAAAAGGAGAGCAAAAATGTGATGAAAGTTAAAAAAACAAATGACAGATAAATTGTTTAACAAGTTTGATTTTGATCATTTTTAAACTAAATCCTAATTAAACTCATTTTTAAATTATTATAAAAAACCCTACAAAAACCCTATAAAGTATAGACCGCGTAATTAAAATTTCGCATTGGACGCATAAGTTTACTAAATTAGATAAATAACAAACTTAATTCTAATTGATATTATATTTTAGTTTATTAAATTTAAAAAGTTTTATATTAGAAGTTTTAAGAGTCTTTTATCTTTCAAATTTAAAATATGTTTGATATTTAAATTTTTAAACTTAACAAATATCTAGTATATTATTTGAATTAGGATATAGGTTTATTATGATTAAAATCTGAAATATTATAAATCCATAAGGATTTATGGTATCTATTTTGCTAATTTAATAGGTTTATAAGATATTATTTTAATAACTAGTTGATTAAAATTTATAATTTAACAAAATAAATGAATCAATTTAGTACATGACTCATAATTTTACTAACTATTAAACTACTTAGTATTATTTTTTTAAAAACAAGTTATCACTCTTACGGACATAGTTTTAAATCTTATTTTATAATATTTTTTTATTTAATAAAAAAGGGTTTTAGTATTCTTTTTAAAAACAAAAAAAAAATAAACAGTGACATTAAAATGACAAGAGTCCAATAAATTTTTTTTTCAATCGTATTTTATTAAATAATTTTTATTATGAATAATTTCAAAATTAGTTTTAAAATTTTAAAATTAAAATGAAGAAAATTATAAATGATGGTAACGTTGATTTTTAATTAAAATAATATCCAGTTAATTTTAAAGGAATGATAATTACGTGATTTTTTTTTACAAAAATTTAACAATTTATTTTTGTATTTAATGTTTTGTTTTTGCTTGTCGAGAAGTAAGGGTGATAATTTGTATCAAAATCTTATTGATCAAATTGAATTTAAATTGTAGAATCTAAATCGAATACAAATCGAATTAAATTCGGGTTAAATTTAGACTATCTCAAATAATCTAAAAAATATAAAACTAAGTTTCAATCAATCTATTAGTACGAAATAAAATTTTTAAAAAAATTACAACACAAATTTTACGACTTATATGTTAAGTTAAAAATTTAAAATAGAAAAAACACATTTTTTTTAATTCCCAACCAACTCAGTCTCAATCCTTCAACTTTTTACTTTTTCAACAACCAGTAGGATGAGAGCCTCTCGGTCTTGTTACCGCGACTCGCATTATTTTGCAAAAACATGTAGATGTACTCCAGAAAGTTCATCAGAATAATTGGAATCATAATGGTTGATTGGAACTTATGGTGATGGATAGATGCACTTTTATTTTTTATTTTGAGGATGCAATTGTAGTGGAGATGGAATTGGTATTGAAGACACCATGGAGTTTTGATAACTCCTTGCTTGTACATAAACTTAAGCCATGTATGTTTCCTTCGAATATAGCTTTTGATTATACCACGATCTGGTTGCAAATCCATTACCTCCCAATGGATTGGAGGGTGTATATGATTGCTAGGCGAGTTGCTGGTAATGTTGGTTATGTGCTTGAGGTGGATAAGCTCTCCTTATCTAGTGGAATGATGAGGTTTGTTAGGGCGTGTATATGTTTTGATCTGACTTGATCTCTTACATCTGGTGCTTGGATTCCGTTTAAGGCTAGTTATATGTGGATCAAATTTAAATATGAGTGCCTTCCTTGATTACGTTTTTATTGTGGAAAGATCACACATCAATCTAAATTATGTGAAAATGCTAATGATCAGTATATTGACTTTAGAGGAAAATATGCTAGTTTTGGTGAATATGGCTTCGTACTGATACTAACATGAATGGCTTTACTTTTGGAACGGGAAGCTCTGTGGACAAGAAGAAAGGTGGTGGGTAGGAGGGTTTTAGGTAAAGGAAAAGAGAATATGGCTAATTGTAATGAAAAGGCAAGGGAGTTGATGTTGAAGGTGGTAGAACTGGTAAGGTCGATGAGGGGACTAGAGGATGTTAATTTCCTTTGCAATCTCTAGGCTGATTCTACTCAATTGAGGAGGAGGATCCTACTCAAGATGGCGATCGTATTGACTTGGATACTACTATTGCTAACTTTGATGGTGGAAAGTGGCTGTTTCTGTTTTGAGGATTCTGTTTCATGTGGTTTACACTAAGATATTTCATTGCAAGTTTTGGTGCTGCTGGTTTTTTTAAGTCAAGTTCTTGTTATATTTTGTTGAATTTGGGTCATGTTTGTATTCTTTTCTAGCTTTGGTTTTGTGCTGCTGATAGACTTGTGTTTGTTTTTTAAGAAGTTGTTATGGACTTGTTTGTAGATTGTAATCGATGGTTCAAGTTTTCATAGTTAGTGTACCTTAATCCTTGATGCAGTAGTTGCTGGAGAATGGTTGGTTTTGCTCCTAGTTTTTGTTTGAAAACAAGGTAGATTTCATATATAAGGTACTACCTAAAAAGTAAAAACCATATCTCACGTAAATCATGTAGTTTCATTACCTTAAAATTTGTATCTTCAACATAAACAAAATGCAACAGGTACACGCTTGAAATTGACAAATTTCCCTTAACATGTAAAATTCAAAAGACCTAATAACGAGTAAAAAGAAACAAAATTGGTACTTCATACAATTTAAATATAAAACATTTTCGAAAATTACAAAAAAATATCACTACAAGGCTAAAACTTGTTATAACAAAACTAACACCTAATAACATTAAATAAGTTTAAAAGACCGTAATTAAATTTCAATGGCATTTAACATAAAATGATGTGTCATAAGAGATGTTATTTTTGTTATTTTCTCAACTTTTTTTTCCAAAGAAAAATCAGGGTGCTCGAGTCGAACTGGGTTTCCAAGAAACCAAGCCTTTACTGTTCTACTACAGGGTTGGCGGTGACAATTGCAATAAAATGTTCAAAACCTACCCTCCTTTTTCTTTCATCCTCTATACAATAAACATATATCATAAAGTTTCTTCAAAATATAACAATCTTCATTAATAGTTGCCTGTCAGAGTACTATACGTTAGAACTGATTGATAGCATACAACAGGTTTCGCAGTACCTATACAGATGCCAGTTAGCATTGCATTAAGCAATACAAAGGAAACAATATTGAATGAAGCATCTAAAAACAAGGACTATCGTGGATTAGTATCATCAAATTACATTGAAATAACCATTTTAAGCACTAACAATTGACTTACCAGCAAGCAGAGGATGACAATTCTATGAAAATGTAGGCTTATCAATTGATCACATAGCAAAGTTCCTCTTTGTAGCTTCCATTTTTAATAACAGATCTTTGATATCTGCCTCCATCCTCACCTTCATGTTAAAGTATTCACGGTGCGCTCGTTCTAAAGCCTGTAGTTCCTCTAATTTCTGTCTGCGCATTTCTTCAGCTTCAGCCAACCGCAACTTTTCCATTCTACTACCATACTCTTCCTCGATCTTCTCATTTTTGGCAATTGATATCCGGTTCAGCCCCTCGGCCTCTCTTCTTGCATCATTGGCACGGGATTGGAACATTTTTGCCTCTGCTTGCTTGATCCTAACAATGCTTTCTAACTCATCAAAAACAGGTCCCTTTTGAGCACTTGTATGCAACTCAAAGTCTATAATGTTTTTCTCACTGCGATCACAATTGTAGCTAGGAAGTAAGCTAGCTGAAACATCAATATCGATCTTTCCAGGATAAGCAGATTTTATAAATGCAGTTTCATGGCTTGGGCCACTAATCCCATTGGTCCATTTATCTTTTTCCTTCACAGTGGAAAGTGTTGTTTTGCTAACTTTTGAAGAATCACCATCTGCAATTCAATACAATCAAGCAGTCATAAATAGACAGCTCCTGAA
Source organism: Hippophae gyantsensis (assembly GCA_030763125.1). NCBI lineage: Eukaryota > Viridiplantae > Streptophyta > Magnoliopsida > Rosales > Elaeagnaceae > Hippophae > Hippophae gyantsensis. The sequence continues at coordinate 41,947,617 of CM061036.1, read as the reverse complement.
TCAGCTGCGAACAGCTAGTGTACAATCAATGATGAACTCAGTCGGAAATTGGAATGAAATCAATGAACGAATAAAGGGTATACCATATTCCCCCATCAAAAAGGGGGTAAAACCTTTAGACATTGCTAAGAGGCTCTTATATTAGTATGAATGCAATAACAATTGGATAGAAATACTGAAAGCAGATATAAAAAGACGCAGGAATGGAATTCTTGTAATTAACTTCAGATATTGCTTCAATCTTATTAAGGAATAAAAACCAGGGCTTAAAATCAAATATTTCAACAGAATCCTCAGAAATAACTCCAATAATGCTGGGACTAAACAGCAAGCATTCAATTACCATGCATTCCAAACATATATTTCCAAAAGAATGCCTTTACTTTGATTTAAATTCAAGTATTTTTGAAATACTTAATGCTGAAATAAGTGTTCGTTACAGTCAAATATCTGTATTGAGCTTGAATGGAAAAAAAGTCTGTCTTATCACGACAAATAAAAACCACGGCATATTAAGATTATGAATTTATCTTTTTCCAAGAACTATAAAGTAAATGAAACAAGAGAGAAGTTTGTTCAAGAAAACAGGTGAATTACCACTCAGGAAAGCCATTAAATGGCGGTAAACTTCAGGCTGGTTGGACTTATCGGCCAACCTTTCCAACATTTGACCAGCTATCTCATTAAGTCGTTTTCCTCTCAAGTCCTTACTTGCAGCGAAAATTCTCTGAACATATTCAAGTTCCCTGCAAATTGTATCACCTGTCCATTCCTTTGCAAAATTTTGGAAAACCTCCTTCACAAAGCCAAACATCTCAGAAGGATGATTACAAGCAACACAATGAAACTGCATCTCAGACATTCCCTCTGCTCCACTTGCACTATGTCCGTTTCTAATATAAGATTTGCGTAAAGCACAATCTGTATGGCACCAATGAAGGCAGACATCACACCCCACCCAACTACATGTATTGGATGCCATATCAAATTTTGCGCACACAAGACACATGCAAGCACTACAAAAACCATTTTTCTTCCCACAAATTCCGCAATCACATTCATCCACAGGCAACAAACTTTGACAGGCAACATTTCTACATTTCAAGTTCAGAAAAATCTCAGTCAAATCAGAAGAAGAGACACTGGGATCTTGCTGAAGAAATTCTGGTAGTCCAGTCTTCAGTGCAACTAATATTTCCAATTGTGAACGATGGGATTTCATCAACATTTCCATGGTTATGTCAGACCTATCCTGTAACGCTTTCTGAAATGCATGTAACCGCGTACGCTTATCCACGTTCAACATAATTTCAAGAATGCTCTCTTTCAGACGTACCACAAATTGTGCAGTCATTTCATGAAATTTCTGAGCCATTACATGCAACGGGTCAGATACTATCCTGGCAATGACTGTCTCAACAAATTCAGCTCCACCATTGACCCGTTCTTGCTCCTTCTGGCTGTTACTCTTAAACAAGCTACCACTACTTTTCTCTCTTGTTCCTTGCCTCCTGTCAAAACTGTAATTGGATCTCATATCATGAGAGCCCGCACTATGTGAAGGTGACTTTACATCATCATGGTGCCTCGATTGTCCTCCTGACAACTGCCTTTGAAAGCTCAAATGTTTTTCCAGTCCATTGGATTTAGAACTTCCTTCAGCAACCCTAGAGTGTTGTGCTTGCATCGAATGACTGTTTAAGATGGCTTGAGACTGCTGCTGAGAACCATTTCCATTCAACTTTAGTTTCTGGTACAGGGATTCCTTGTCCATTGGCTCATTCTGAGACAGTACCTGCCAATCTATTCCTTGAAAAATAGGACGGCTGCCAACCGACTGTTCTAAATTGTCCAAAGAGTTCTGATTAAGAGAGCAGCTTGGGTTGTGATAGAATGATTGAGAGCCTGAATGAGACACTGATGCCGTAAATCCATCTGAATTACTACAGAACGTATTGTTTAAAGACTGAACACTCCTTGCTTGATCAGGAGAACCAGGAACTGTGCCACCAATAGGCAACAAAAAATTAGGTAAGCTAAGAGACAGCTCAAGTGGCTCTAGGGCCAACTTTTCGTCCTTGTGCACATTAGCACCAGATTTTTCAGCTTTCTGCTGAGTTCTAACTGGGGAGTTGGTAAACAAATCGAAGCCCCTAGAGATGTGTCCTTCCTTATCATTGTCCCTGCAAGATAAGAGATCTCTAGGTTCTTTATCATCGACCCATGCACCACTATCTTCTGCAGAATCCCCCAAATGTGCAGATACAACTTCCACACTTTTCCCTTTGTCCTTATAACTCTGAGCCAAATCCTTAGGAACATCTTCTTCGGGAGCAAGAGAAGGAGCAGCCTCCATGAGTTCCTGGTTTGACTCTCCTCCTTCAGCATCATTGGCGCTGATTTTCTGATCAATCAGCTTGGGTTCCTCTTCCAATTGCGCAGGATTCTTCTTAACAACAATACCCTTACCCGCTTCTTCCTGATCCTCACATTCAACTTCCTTCCTCATACAAGTTTTTTCATCTAGTTTCTCACCACCTCCATTTTTGGCCTCAATGACAAGATGATGACTGCCAGATCCACCACTAAGTGTTCCATCAAATGTTTTGCTCTCAGAATTTGGCAAGTTATCAGCTTTGTTTTCCACATCCTCCCCTTCACAAGCATTATCTGTTTGATTGTTGTCTGGCTTACCTATATCGTGAAATTTTTCCACATCCTCAAGAGAGTGCTGCATCTCAGAATAAGAGTGATTGGCCTCAGAGTTTGTACCAGTATGAAACTGGCAGCTTGGTTCTTGCCCATTATCAGCTTCAAGATGGTACAACCCCACTGATTCAGGCTGTTTGGTTCGGGCCTTCTTGGGTACTTGTTGGGGTTGTGATTCAGGTCGGAGTTCTCCTTCCTCCATTTCACTACTGTTACTGCTACTAGTAGTATCAACCTGCTTCTTAACTTCAAAGCACTTGGATTGCTCACTGCCAACAGAATCCCTGGACCAAATGGGTGACTTAGACTTGGAACTGGACCTGGATGGTGCTGATTTAGAGTCTCTGAGTCGTCCTCTAACCCTAGAATGATCACTACCAGAATCCTTAGTAGAGTTGGACCAGCTAGTGTTGGTTGGGGACCTCATACTGACATCCCTCAGTCCCTTGCCTATCTCTCTATCTCTTTCTCTATCTCTGTCTCTGTCATCCAACATGAAAAAGAAATGGGAAATTACCAGAGTGAAAAATGTAAACTAAAAGCTTATACTAGATTTTCCCTTAATTCAGAATTCAGCTAAAAATTAGCTGGTGCTGGTTACGGAGGTAATCAGGAAGAAATTTTTAGAGCAAAGAGAGATACTTGGACTTGGATGGTGTGGATCTAGAATCGTTGAGTCCTCGAACCCTGGAATGATAGCTGCCAGTGTCTTTAAAAGAATTCGACCAGCTAGAGTTGGAAGGAGACCTCATCCTGACATTCCTCAATCCCTTGCATCTGTCTCGATCTCTGTCTTTGTCTCTGTCCCTGTCCTCCAGCCTGAAAAAAAGGGTGAAATTATATTGGAATAGAAAGAAAACAAGAGACTGAAAGCTTACATTAGCACTTTCCTAGACTTATTGTTCAGCTTACAATTAAATGGAACTGGTTACTGAGGATCCTTTAATTCAGGTGTAAATTTGGATGAAGAGAGATACCTGGACTTGGAATTGGACAGGGATGGTGCTGATTTAGAATCCTTCAGTCCTCTAACCCTATAATGATCACTGCTGGAGTCCTTAGGAGAGTTGGACCAGCTAGTGTTGGAAGGGGACCTCATCCTGATGTCCCTCAATCCCTTGCCTCTGTCTCTATCTCTATCTCTGTTCTCCACAAGATGAAAAAAGGTGATATTCCAACAGCATGAAAATACAAGAAATTGAAAGCTTACATTAGATATTGCCTTGTTTTAGATATGAGCATAAAATTAGCTGGAGATGGTTACTGACGAGCCTCAAATTCAGGAAGAAATTTAGATAGGGAAGAGATGTTGGTTGAGCAAGGATTACCTTTATGAGCAAACTTTACACTGATATTTCAAAATTTGAAGGACCACCACTTAATTAGTTTAAAAATCACTTATTTTGCATCAAATGCTATGATTTTGTTCAAAGAAACAAATGGGGGAGGGTCTTAGCAGAGAGACAGAGAGACAGAGAGAGGAAAACTTGGAGCATAAATTGATTATAATCAGGATTTATCATCAAGTTTAGACCCAAAATAGTTAGCCCATCTCCTAACAATCTTATGACACATCATATAGAGAAACCCAATTGATAAACTGAGGAACAAGAACAATGAATAGTTTACTATAAAAACAACCGTAAGAAATTCAAAGATTAAGAGATGGTATCAGTCATGATCAGCTGGGAAAAGCTCTTGATCAGACCATTGATTTGTACCCAACTGATTTCTCAAATTGCCTAAAACAAATAATTGAGGGATGAAATGTTGTGATTTTATTACTTCTGGTATGACTTTTCAGTGGAATAGATATCATAAAATGATAAAATACCAAAGGAGGATCATAAGAACAAAGAGGCAAACTTACAGCATAAAATCAGACTTCAATTCAAATCTGTGGCTCACTTTGGATTCGAAGACGACTCAGGCCTGCATAAGAATGGCTATAATCATTCCTTGAGCTGTGCCAATAACAAAAATGGACACCCATTATGATTATTTCAGCAAATGATCATATGTTTCAATCCTACCCAGTTCTCTTTCTTTATAACCCGATACAAGCTTCTAAACTAAAAGATACAAAACTGCAGATACTTGTACATGACAACAAGAAACTCACTCAGATCTTCGTACTCCCAAAAAAAAAAACCCTCCAACAAAAAAGAACAAGAAATTTAATAATCAACAACTTGAGATTCAATTAATTAGTGGGAAAAAATAAATAATAATAATAATTTCCCAAGAATTCTAAAGTGCTTATCGATGATTATAAGATTATTGGGTCTGAGTTTTACAAACAAAACTAAACAAATTGGCTGCATCGTAAAATATGGGATCAAAATTAGAACTTTAGAAATAAATCCACTTACGGAAGCTTGCTTTGAGTGGCGGCCAAGAGGACTAGAAGAGATCGTCGGAGCGGCCGTCGGAAGTGAACAGTGAGAGTGGTTGGGCTAGGTAAAGGGTTTTGGTAGGAAGAAGTTTCGAAATGGGAACAAGTTCGGGAAACTAATCTGCTAACGTGGTCAGCTGAAATGAAATTCCTTTCTTTGTCGGGTCAATTTTGACTTTTACACCATTAAATAGGCATTAAAGTGATAAATCTTATAAAAACAATTATTCCTTTTTTTTTAAATAAAATAATTATTCAATAATTCAGTTTTACTTTTTGTTTTTTTTTAATAAAATATCAAGATTATTTTTATTTTATCATGTGTTAGTATTCTCATTTTATATCAGATTATCTCTTTAAATCCACTTATGACAGAGGAATTCTGTTCTACATCGTTAAGTATGCATCCGAATAAGGCACCAAGTATTGACGATATATGACTACATTTTTTTAAAATAAAAAAAATACATGGACATTGTTAATTCTGTCTCGATCTTCTAAATGGAGACAGAATTATGGCCAATAATTTTGATTAATTTGATTAAGTTTGTTTTATAAAATAATTTATAAAGCTTTGGGTGTTTTTGTTACAGGACGATGACAATTCAATTCTGACATTTAACGATCAAAAAGGATAATGGATCGTATTGTTTTGAAACTTAATATGAGTAAAGCTCACGATTCGAGCAAATTGTGATTATGTCATTCAAGAATTTCAATTTATGGATTTTTCACATGGTAGAAGTTAATATATAATATCTTTTAATTATTACTTATTTTATAAATGTAAATAGGTATTTTTTTTATTACATTACTTCTTTTTAAGGTTTTCGATACGAAAATTCAATTAAGTTATATTTATTTGATGTATAAAAAATTTCTTATTTTAAATTAGATGTATTTCATTTATTTTTTTATAGATAATTCATTCATTTTTTAAAATATATGTATGAAATTGTTTATTGGAGAGAATTTTAACTGTATATAAATAAATAAATTAATAATGTGAATTTTGATAAATATATTGTTTCTTTCAGTTCGATTATTATCTGAAATATACGATAAAAAACTCTTGTATTATTCAAAATTAATAAAATTTTATTTCGTGACAAGTATTTGATACTTTCAATGAAACGTAAGAGGGATAAAAGAAGTTTATTCAATTAATCTAATACCGATGCATGAGGCAATTTGGGGTTGGATGGGGGAAAATTATTATCCAAAGCTATAGAGGAAATGTTACTTGATTCAATTTATTAAGCCATTCTGTCATATTTTATGAGCTTGGTTCGACTGCCTAAGAACTTGTGTGTGGATATTGAACAATTAGGTGTGAGATCCCGATGGTCTAATAAAAAAAGAAGGGAAGGGAATTCACTGGGTTGCTTGGGATGGTATATGTAGGCCTAAATCTTGTGGTGGTATGTAGTTCTAGAAGCTTGCAGAGTTCAATCATGCCATGTTGGCAATTCGATTCGTATTTATTCAAGCAAAGTGGTTTTATGGTCCAATCTGATCGGTTGTTGGCAAGTCATGCCAAGGTAAATATGCTTATTCAACCCAATGGAATGTGAAGCATTTCTCTTATTGAGGCTTACACATATTGAGGCTTCCTCTTGCTTCCACACGAGAAGCTGAAATTTTGATATGGCATCATACAAATAATGGGCAATATGCAGTGCACATTGGATATAGACTGGTAATGAAGTTGAATGAGATTGAAAATGATGAATTAGGTGGTTAACGTGGGTTAGTAATGAAAAGTTTGTGATGTTGCTTGCGAGGCTTACACATTATGAGCAAGATAAAAACTTATCTTGACTTTGTCCCACTATAAGAAAGTTTGTGATCTTTTCATATTGGTATTGTTCTAAAAGAGTTAATTCTGCTGCTAATAATTTAGTTAAATTTGATTCAAATATTATTAAGTCTGTTATCTAAATTGAGATTGAGTCAACTTGATTTTGTTCCATTTTAATATCCCTTCAATTTTTCATGATAATTAACTTCAATTATTTATGTAACGACTAAATTATTTATTATTTTTTAAATAAATAATGATATAATTTCGTTAATAAAATGTAAGATTCGTATAATTATTTTAAAAAAAATATAAATATCAATCATCCATAAAAAGAACAAATATTATGATCGATAGAAGTATATTTCAAAACATAATAAATAAATATCTTAAATAATGTTATTAAAATACAATTTAGAGTTACCATCTTTCTTATATTTTTATTCATTTAAAGTAGGAGAGAGGAAAAATAAAAACATATATAGTTAACAATCTTTTTATTTTTTAAATTTTTAAAATTAAAAAAATATTATTTTGTTTTTAATATATTTTTTCTGGCAATTAAAATTATTTTTAAAGTTGTGCTTGTCATTTTTTAAATTTAATATTAGATGTAAAGTAAAAACAATATAAAAGAGTGACAATAACCTCAACTAAAGTAAAAAGTAAATATATAAATAAAATGCTAAGATAAAATAGCATAATTCTGAAAATCTTGCTATCAAGCATTTTACAAATTAAAAAAAACGAATTTTACCGATTATTTAGGGGAAATTGTGAATGTTACAAAATCAAGTTTAAGATGGTTATATTGAAAAAAAACGTTTCTTATAAAAAAAATCAATTACACTGTAGTACAATGTTATACGTTTTTTAGATGGATAATTTATCGGTTAATAATTAAAATCATAATTATTTATAAAAACTTTACAATTATTTTCAAAATTAATGATAATCAATAAAACACCAGGTTTGAATAATAAAACATCAAGTGTGAATAGTTATTGTAAATTTTAAATCATGATTAATCAGATAATTTTATATTAGTATTATATATTTTATGGTATTAAAAGAATAAAATTTTAATAATTAAATTGATATTTATTTGATAATATATACTTTTTTAATTTAAAAATATTTATTAAATAATTAAAGAATAAAAATTAATGTAATATTATATACATATTGATATGATACTTGTGGTTACAAATAGGATGGATAATTAAGTAGTTTCATTGACTTTTAGATATTGATCATTTATATTTAGTAGTTTTTTTTTTAAATTTAATCTATTAGTTTTAAGAGAATGACAACACATATTTAAATGTTTAATGTTTAATTTTTATTTATTTATTTATTTTAAATATTTTATTTTTAAAAATACTTTAACATATATTTATTTTCAAAATTTTGTTTTTAAATACAATTGAAAAAATAAAAAGAATAATTTAAAAAAAAACATGTATATATAAGAGGTTAGAATTTTTTTTTTTTAATATAATTGTAATGGTTGAACTTTGACGGTTAGGTGGCAAAGGTCAAACCTTCAATAATAAAGAAAATGTTGTAAAAAATCAGTGTAATGGTTATTAATTATTATTGTTTAATAATTCTTTTTCAACATATTTTTTATTTTTTTTATTAGTTTTTTTTTATAATATATACATAGTCCAGATTGACGGAGTGAGTTCGTGTTTTCTTAGTTATCTTGTCAGCTCTGAGTATGCGCAATATCTTCCTCAATTGAATCAAGTATACATATTCACAATATTATTTCATAGCACTCACTATGTCTCTTGCAATTTCTTTACCTATTGATGTCGCATTTTTGTTTATGTGAGTGTATGTTCATCTATTGATTTCGCATTTTTTGTCTATAAAAAATAAAAAATGAAATTGTTTGTTTATTATTAGTTTTAGACATAGCTTTTATTTTAAAAAATTAATATGTAATAATGATTATTTTTTAAAATATATATTTTTATTTGACGTGTCTTTATAAATTTTTTAAATCAACATGAGTTTTAATTAAAATCAAATTTTGATACTTATTTAAAAGTCTAAAACCTTTAGTCTAATATTTATAAAGGATGCTTAAAAGCTACAAAACGCATCTTGTTTTTCTCATGTTTATTAATTTGAAGGAACGAAAATCTATTAATGAATTAAGTGTTTTTAGTTATTTTTATCGCATAAAAAATAATACTTTTATTTTCATTAATGAGTACAATGATCTTATTTTTCTATTTTTTTAAGAAATAGTATGATTTTAGTTGTTCTATTAATAATAAAAAGTAATTATAGATTTTGTAAACCTTTCAAACCATTCTTTGAATGATTGTTTCAAGCCATACAATAATTTTCTTAGTATGTATATCTTTAAACTATACTCATGCACCCTGGTAAGGAATTCATGTAGATTCATTTGGATAATTCATCGTGTAGAAAATAATACTTCACAATGAGTTGTTTTAGTAATCAATCTAAGTTTGCAACTAAAGATAACAGGACACAAACTACTTTCATTTTGATCACAAATGCAAATGTTTATATATAATCAATCACATAGGTTTTAGTGTATTCTTTTATTATCAATCTTGCTTTAAAGCGTTCAATTGTGTTGTCAACATTGCATTTCATGGTGAAAATTCACCGACATCCAACTTCTTTCTTCCCTAGTAGATGATCAATTAGTTCCTAGGTTTCATTTTTTCAAAGATTTCATCTTCTCATTCGTAACAACTTTTTGCCTAAGATTAGTTAAGACTTTCTGCACACTGTTAAAAATAGTAATGATAGATAATTGATTCATAAATGACGTGTTTGATTTTGATAAATAATGGGTATACACATAATGGCTTATATAATACTTTACTTTAATAGAAAGTTAAGTTTATAGATGGGTTTGGAATACCTTTTGTGTGATGTTGTGGTATTTTTCTTGTGTGATTCGAGAGCATATTCAATAAGTGATTGGTGTGATATGTTAATAAGAGATAAAGTTATACTATTTAGTTACTCAATTTCAAGCCAAAAAATACCCACTTTTTCACTTGGATGTTTATCACTTACTTCTTTAGTTATTTGGTTCTCATTGACATTTTGATCAAATGTTATACTACTTGAATCTAATTCACTCATTTCTTGTTTCAATTCAATCATTGGATCATCAATAGTGTAATCTAATGTTATATCTAAGTTTCTCACATTTCGTTTATTATTTTCATCGTAATCTAAAATTTGAATTTTCTTTTTGTACTACATGAAAGTTCAAATTTGAAGAAATACATTATAATTTCATGAATGACAACATCCATTGTAATAAATAATTAACGAGATGGAGTATGGTAATACCATTTTCCTTTTTGATAAGTGGCATACCCAATAAAAACACATTACAATTCTTGGGGAGTTAATTTATTGCGTTGATGTTTGTGTAAGTGTACAATCATCACATAACCAAATATATGAGGGATTAAATGTGGGACAATTGGACTAACAAATGTGTTAGTGAAGGTTATGAATGATGTTTTAAATTAATAGTGTTAGAAGTAACCTAATTGACTAAGTAGGTTATAGAGAGTGTTTCTCCGTGATAAGATAATAACATATGAGTTTTGATTAACAAAACTTAGACCATTACTAACAAGCTTGTGCTTAATCACTCTATTTGTTGTAAAATATTTAAGCAAGTTATGTGATGAATCATTCTTTAAATTTTGAAATATTGTTGAAGTTTAATATTTTAATATTCTTTATTATTGTCATCGTAAAGAACTTGAATCTTCGTATTATATTAAATTTCAATGATTTTATAGAACTTTTAGAATAACAAGTTCATTTTATTTTTAAATTTTTTCAAATATAATTGTATCATTATGATGCAATCATTAATAAATATTACAAACCAATGTAACTCGTTCAAACTTTCTAATTTTAGATAAATTCTAAACATTATATTGAATAATCATAATAAAATATACTTTTGTTCCATCCTAATAAAAATGAAATATTAAAGTATTTTTCTAAGTTAACAAACATCATGTTGAAAACTTGAAACATTAATTTTGAAAAATAAATTAAAAAATAATTTTTTTTGTATAACTAAAGAAAGTATGCTCGAAAAGACGATGTCATAATCATATTTATTTATTTTTTGTTTTTTCAAAAACACATACTATCATTGCTTGTCTTATGCTTGCAATAATTGTTGTTTTTTAAATCCAAATAACGCAGTTTTATCAGTCTAATATCATAACCAATTATCTTCTTGATTTTGATGACAATTAGATCAAAAATTACAACCCATGATAATATAGATAATACAGTGGTTATTTGAGAAACAAATAAAAAATTTAAATTTAAATACATAACAACAAAAACATAATATAATTTTAATATATAATTCAGAGTTAAAATTACTTCTCAAATAATTGGGATGAAGTACCATTTGTAACAGAGATACCTAATTAGAATCATACAACTTCGTGTTCTGACCCAAAAAAAAAAAAAAAAAACTTAGTACAACCGTAGATTCCACCCGTCAATCAAACGAACTTACTTCCACCTTATGAGTTTTCTTCAAATAGGTCAAATTGGGACCCACTTGGAACTATTGTTTGGGGAGCCACTAATCTTCGCCCAAAACAACCAAGGCTTTGATGACCGCCACAATATAGGCTTGCTTCGCCGGGTCTGTTTGGGTTTTGAGACCTTGATCTTGGTCGGCGATGAAGTTTAGGAGATTTTTCTTGGCAAATTGTGATTGGTTTGTAACGATGAAGAGGAGATGATGAGTTTTTGGGTGGAATGTCAATTGAGAAGATGATAGAATTCGTTGAGAGCCTGACTAGAAAAGGTTAATAGATCTGAGTAACTTGGAATTGGATATTTGATGATGTTAGAATTGGAGTTCGGATGGAGATTTCTTTGGGTTATTATTGAGCAGAGAGTGTTTAGTTGGGTGGCGATATATTTCCTTAATATGAACAACAAGAGAAATCTTGTGACATCTGAATATGTTTCTCTTAATATAATCATTTTTGCTCTTTTCTTGTGATTTATATTTATTTTAGTAATAAGTATATGTAGTTTATTACTATTTTATATTACAAATATATTATAATTGATAATTGATATGAAATAATTTCATGTTTTTTAAGATTTATCTCATCTATTTTTTGGTGGTATTTTTTTTCTTTTTTGCAATTTAATAAAATTTTACTACTTTTTATCAATAAAAAACCTTTTTAAAGATGGTTCTTGAATATCTGTTAAAACAGTGTTGTCACAGAATAATATTGTTATATTGAAGGACTCTCGTCTATTTTTTGTTTATTTTGTTTATTATATATAAATAAAGTTAATAAAAAATGATACATTTTAACTGAAATACAATGCAATTTGGTATCTTTTTGTTAGGTTTTTGAGAAAATGAACAAGAGTCCTTAATTAACTTTTCTCATTTTTAATGTAATAGTGTATATATTACTAATAAAATGAAATCGTATAGTAAAAATATGATTTATATAATATTAAAGAAAAATAATAAAATATTATTTTTAAATTTTATAATTATAAAAATAATATATTTTTATTTAAATTTCATATATTTTTATTATTAAAAAAAATTAATGAAGTTATCTAATTATATATTATTTAAATTAAAATATAAATATTTAAATTCATTTAATATTAAATTTTATTTTTATTATTATAAATTTAAATTTTATTTTTAATTTTTCAAATTTAACTCGTACACATGTTTTCGCAGCTTGATATTTTTTCTCATTTAAACATCACCAAGCACATGTATGTCGGTACTTGGTGATGCTTAAATGGGTCGATTTGGAGGTATTCAAAATTAATTAATTATTTATTTGAAAATCATAGATCTCCAATTATTATATGTTGGGCTGTGCCAAAATAAATTTAACACGTGTTCATGTACAAAGTGGGTAATCCATTTGCAATCCTACACCAAGATGCATGCTACTAGTACTTCTTTTTATTACAACAGCACACTAATTGCATAACAATTTTAACATTTTAACTTGCGATAAATCTTTGTGAATAAAATGCAGATGTTAGTGGTATAGCCAATGTTTCTTTTTTAAACTTATAATATTAAAAATAATATTTTTATTAAATTTAATAAATAAAATTTAATATTAAATAAGTTTATATAATCATTATTTTATTTAAAATAAATCAAATTAGACGATTTTAGATATAAAAATTATATTTTTTAATATTAAAAATATATAAAATTGATACAATATGTTTTATTTTTTGGATACAAGTTTCATGAAGTGTTATTTTTATTATTTTTTAAAAAATTAGAAATTAATAATTTTATTACATGTGATCGTTTAAAATAAGTAATAAATTTATTTTATACATTTTAATTTTATTTTTCTATTTATAATGATTTTTTTTAATAATATATATATATATTAAAAATAAAATACATTTAAAGTTTATCTTTGATATCCTTGATATTATTAAAATATCCTTAAATAATAGTTATATTTAACATCTCTTAAAAATCATCTCTAATATTATTAAAAAAATTAAAGATTTGTAAGAAACAAAATTCAAACATATATAATATTATTGATATTTTTCATTTGGAAAGGGATTATGCAATGTACTCTATAATTTTAATTTTCCTATATAACACAAGTTCTTATTTCATTGTCTGTCATCAATGAATGTCGCTATAGGGTTGGGAGGTTGTCTGGTTGGTGCTCATACAATCCTTATATTTTAAGTCTACAACACTGACTGATCAGAAAGAAAAACAAAGTATGACAATCGACAACATGTTTATTTTAATTTGTACTCTATTATCATTTATTTAGTTATGATTTTCTTTTATTATCTTTTTCTTATTTTCTCCGCAAAAATTATCTATATATATGATTTTTGAATCCAAAAGTAAGTAATTATTTAATTGAAAAAAATATACATAAGTTACTTTATTTTTATAAATTAAAATTTTATTTTAAATTTATATATGTTAATTATTTTATTGTTATATTTATGAATATTTTATATATAAAGAAGGTTATGTCATGCAATTAAATCTTTTTTATTGACTTTATTTGCTATTTGGATCATTATTTTAATTATATTAAGGATAATAATTTATATGATAATATTTATTTATTTAATGTAAAGTTTGGTTCAATCAATTCATTATGAATAATCATATGTGTTAAATTAATTAGATTTGTGACGATATCATGTCATATATATCTTATATTAATTAAAAATAATCAATTAATATACATTATTATTTTAACAAAAATGTTTATTAAATTTCATTATGTCTATCGTATTTATGTTACTTTAAATATTTAAATAAGAATAAAAATATTAAATTTAATAGATTTATCTACGTTGTTATATTATATTTAATTTACTTATTAAATAGAATTATATAACTTGTGTTAATATTATGTTAAATTATTTATGTTTGAATTGTATTTAAATTATATATCACTTTTATAAATGGTACATACATTATTCATAAAATATTTATTATTCATTAAAATAACAAATTAATTATTTATTTATTTTAAGATACATATTTTTACAAAATTTTAAAATCAATTTTTACCTTATTATATAATAAAATTATATTTAATTTTTTATAAAATAAAAAACAAAATATTATTTGATAATTAATATTATTATATAAATATAAAATTTAAATTATTAAACCATAGTAATAAAAGGAAAAACTTCAACGTATGAATAATTATGGAATAATATTTTTAAAAAATTATAAAAAGGCCTTGGCGTGCCAATTGGGTGAAAGCCAAAGGCTTCCTCTCGATAATTCAATAAAGTTTTATGTTTGATGATTGATGTTATTTTAGCACAAATTCTCTTGGAAGAAAGGGTAAAGAATGGTCTTTTTAGCTTTAACAGAATGTTGTACACAAGAGTTGTTAACTTTTCAACGTCAGTGAATAGAATTACTCACAAACTAATTAATAGGTATAAATATTCCAATAAAATAGCTAATGAACAATAAGTACATCATCCCTTAAAGAATTTATTTTTTGGGATGATTTATGTCGGAGGAATTTAAAAAACTAAATTATTTCATCAATTTTAAAATACAGTATTTAAATTTTAAGTTTGGATATTAAAATTTATTATTTATAGTAATCATTAATAAAATAAATAAATAATAAGTATAGATGTAGAGAAAATAAATTATTATAAAAAATTTATATTTATATATTTTAAATAAAATAATAATTTAATATAATTATGATATATATATAATATTTAAATATAATATATTATAAAATAAAATATTTATTTATTTATAATTTTAATAATAATTTCACTCAATTTAAAATATAATTGATTATAAAATTTATTAATTTAATTTTGATACAATATTTTTTTAATTAAAATTAAATTAAATTATAAAATTTATAAATTTAATTCTATCTAAATTAGATCAATTTTTTAATTTAAATATATTAATATAATTATTTATTCAATTTACCAATGTTTTGAGTTAAATATAATATTATTTGGCATCAAAAATCAATTTGCATTTTCAATTTAGCCTCAATCATTTAGGCTGTTCCACGAGTAAAAATATAGAATATATTGCTATGATCAAGTGTATGATTAAAAGAATAATATCAAAGCTGGCACACTTAACATTTCTTTTGGACTTAGGTGACCTTCTTCCTCTTTTCTCTGTTGCCGTTGTTGACCACTCTTTGAATTTTATTGCTAATATATTTACCGAAAAACCGATGAAACAAACTATATCTATTCGGTGGTTTCTTCAAAGTTTTTGATTACGTATCTGTTTGAGTTTACTGATTTTTCTCCGCATTGGCTTTTCTTCATATATCATCACGCAGAGCGTTTGTTGAGATTTTAGGACAAGCACAAGTTAGGCGTATTCGTAAGTCAAAGTTAGCAGATTATTTGAAAGTGCGAATTAAGCTTTCTTGATTTTCTTGAAATTGGGTACTTCAGGTTTTGGCATTTGATTAATGGGTTGTTGATTGATTTACAATTCTTTACCTAATTAATGAATTTTGGGCTTCGTCCCATAAGTGATTGACGATTTCATATATATTATAAAATAAAGGCTTTTTAAGGTCATTATATTGTAGAATTTCGACGAAAGTTTGAATCTGGTGTTCTGGGTTATTTGAGTATCTGAGATCAGCTTCTCGATCTAGCGCTCATTGTAAAAAAGTTGAGGAGATGAAAGGAAAAGTTGTGACGCCGGGAAGTTACTTTGTGTTGAACACTGGGGCTAGAATTCCAGCTATTGGACTTGGAACATGGCAAAGCGGTGGAGATCTATGTGTTGAAGCTGTGAAAACGGCATTGTCAATTGGTTACCGTCACATAGATTGTGCACATCTTTATGGGAATGAAATTGAAGTTGGGGAAGCCTTGGCTGAAGCATTTAAGGGTTCATTGAAGAGAGAAGATGTTTTCTTGACTTCAAAGCTTTACTGTACAATGAATTCCCTCAATAAAATTGAGAATTATGTTAGAGTTTCTCTCAAGAATCTTGGAGTTTCATATTTGGATCTCTACTTGATGCATTGGCCTGACAGTTCAGCTTTTGGTGATGCTACCGATCCTCCTTCGAAGTCTGGAAGTGAATATAGGCAGTTTTTGAATCGGCTTAAGAAAGCTTGGAAAGCCATGGAAGGTCTGATTGATTTAGGTCTGGTTCGAGCTATTGGAGTTAGCAATTTCAGTGTTCAGCAGATCAAAGAATTGCTTAAATTTGCAAAGGTTGTCCCTGCAGTGAATCAGGTTTGTTCCTTGGTAACATTTCTTGTTTCTTTAACAGTTTTTCCCTCCCAAACAATTTCATCCTTGCATTGGTGTATATAGTTGTTCAAATCTTGCTTACATCGATTTGATTTTGCAGTGAAATTCTGCCATATTGCATATTCTTTATTAAATTGTTGACTTATATTCTATCCATGAAGTACATTTTTGTTTAATGGCTAGATTCAGCAACAATTTGGATTGCTTTTCAGTGCGAACCATGTATTATAACTTCATTGGCACATCTTATTACCAGCTCCGGCAATTTTCAATGTATTTCACTCTATGGCTATGCAATTTATCGGTACTAAATGTATCTTTGGGCAATATGAAAACCATACTGGTAAAAGAGAATTGAATATGCTTCCCTGTGCACGAGTATTATATATTACTTAGTTGTATGGACTTATTACTGGATAGGCTTTTAGAATTGTGCTTGGAAAGTGAAGCCGCGGACCATCATTATCATTCCTATAAAATACAAATTGGAAGAATCATTGTTGTGAAAAGTAGAATATTAGGATCATTTGGAGTTTGTTTGCTCATTATTAAAATGGCCAAAGAATATGGCCTTAGCTATAAGTCCATCACTATTGCTGCGTGCTCTTCTTTTAAGGCGCACAGAACTTCATCTATTTTATGACATTCTTAACTGGAGCAAATGATTTTTCTTTTCAGCTATTTTTGAATGAATACTACATCTGTTCATTTAATGGTTCGTCATGGTTGTTAAACTTGATTGAACGGTTTCATCATCTTCAACCAAAGGATGTGAAGCTCTTCTGTTGAATCTGTTTAATCCTGTCATCTTGTCTTGGATTCTTATTATTATTTAAATTACCATTGTTATTGTTATTAGTATGGGGAAAAAGGCAGAACCTTCTTATCCTAATTTCATTTCAACTATATATGAGGAAATGATGTTCCCTTTTAGAAATTAATATCTCATGGATCATGATTTCATTTTCTTAGGTGGAGTTGCACCCCTTTTGGAGGCAAGCTGAACTTGTGAAGTTCTGTCAACTGAAAGGTATACATGTGTCAGCTCATACACCACTCGGAGTACCTATTTCAACTCCTGGTGCATCGGATAGCAGTTCAGGTGGGGAAGATGAGCCTGGAACTCCTCGCATATCATTTAGGAGGTCAAGATCTGTGCATGGCCCCATGCTAAAGTTGTCTGTTGTTTCAAAGATAGCAGACAGACACAAGAAAACACCTGAGCAGGTAGTTTTTATTTTATATTTGTCTGATATTATTGATTCCATTTATATTAAATACCGAAAATTGAGCTGATTATGCTTGCCTTCATTTTCCTCGATATAGTAAAGGGTGTTGCCTTGCCCAAACAACAATATGATTGAAATTACTTGCTAACATTTATTGCTAGAATTTCATTGTTGCATTTGACCCGAATGTTGAGATTATCTCTCTTCCTACAGTTGCCTAAAGCACAAACTTTGCACCTAATATAATTGTCACTATAAAACCTTTTCTACACATATAATGAACTAGTTTGAGGTTGCAAAAGTTTCCCTATACAAATAATTATCTATTAAACAAGCAATGTCATGTAGACTTCAGCCTTACCTAACCTCTGTCATGATCACCGCTACTCACAATATCTATATCAAGCAAATTGAGTTTTATCTATTTGGAAAAAAATTAAAAGGAAGAAATTTTTTCTATTTGGCTGACAATGATTTACATCTTAACAAAACTATTGGGGATTTGAAGTAAAGTTGCATGGTAGAAAATCACGATGGTCCCTACAAGGATACTCATGGCTTATTTTTGCTCATGGAAATATTGTAAAAGTGACCAGTATCAGGAACTTAAGAATCAGCAGTATTTAGGAGGTTTAGACTCTTGTGAATATTTAAGGATAAAGACAACAGAGTTCTCACTTTCTGCTACTAGAACTGGAGATATTGGTTTTGAGATTGGTAGGACAGGGTGAAGTCATGGAAGGTATTCAATGGATGTGAATATTTTGGTATTTGCAGTAGCAGTTTTGGTGACATATCATTGAAAACTGTTGTCCACTTTTCTATTGGTGGATATATTAAAATCTTTATGTCTTTGATCTTACCGTTAACTCTATAATTCATACTAATTGGTGCATGAAACATGAAGTACAAAGAACAACTGAGTATTACATTGGTCTTAAATTGGAAAAATACTCGGTTCATACACTGTTACACCTACTAAGGAAACTAACTACTAGTTGTTCTTGACCCTTTTAGATAAAGCTTTCAACCATTAAATTTGTACGACAGTGCAGTTGCTTTTAATCTTTTTCTGTACACATGCTTTAGTGTGGGCATTTTGTGGTTGTCTTGATGCCAACCATTGGTAATTGTGGTTTTCTTACTTTTATCTCCGCTTGTCACTTTTTGAGGATTCCAAGTGAAAAAATAGGTGTTTGCCATGAATAAGGATACAGGTTTGTTTTACTAGCACTTTTCAGCAGGTCCTAGGTTGCAATTAAGAATCTAGATCGGTTCATACTTGCTTTAGAACTAATGGTTCAAACTACTCAGTAGCTTGTGTTTCTGTTGAGCCTCTTGTACCTTGCATGAACATTTGTTTTCAAAAAGCATGTGAAGTTTTTTTAATTATATGATTTAATTTCATTGTTCCTCTAATGATCTCATCCTATATTCTCTTCTTTACCTCCCTAAAGAGCATTGCAGAATATAAAGTTGTTTAATGCCGTTTCTTTTCATGTTATATCATGTTATTAGAACCAGCACTAGCTGATATTGTATGTATAGTGGATATTAATTGAAAAATTCAGTTTGTACCATTTCTCGTGTCTACTAGCCTATAAATTTCATGTCATCCATCAGGCTGGAAGTGCAGTTTATTTTTCTTTGCTGCTATGATAAATGAAACAGTGGCAAGCTTTCTGGAAATAAAGACTTGTATCTTTCAATTTAGTTCTTAGGGATGTTTAGCTTCTGCCTATTCAGATAAAGTATTATAGCATCGTAGGTTATTGAGTTTGGACATTCAAATGATTTGCTTCCCATGTTTTTTTAATGAAAAGAATATTGATGATACTGAGTTTATTTTGTTCGTGTTTACCTTGTTATTATAATTTCAGAACTTGGAAAAAAAAATTATTTCGGGGTAGGGGATTCAAAGAGGGGGCTTCCTGAATGAAGCCTTTACCAACTTTTTATAGAAGGGGGCTTCGGAACTTGGAGAAATTTAATGAATAAGAAACATCAAGTAATATGTACTTATGAATACATCTAATTGTTTCCTTTTGTGAACTATAAATTTTTGAATATAGTTAATTTCATGCACCAATAGTCTAGAAGTTATTTCCATTTTGTTAGAACACATACAGTACTTCATTATTAATCAAAGAAGTTTCATACAAAATTCTTAGAGATCTTCAAAACTAGTTTCCATCATTATAATTTGGCTTATTATAGTAACCATGGTTTTAATTATATTCTATATCTTTTTGCTTGATATCTTTCCTTTCTCAGCAAATCTATCATCATTTGCAGGAAAATATATCTGATAAACCATGTGCATTAAGCTTAAGCTGATCCTTTGTTACTGAATTTTTTCATTCTTATCATGCAAAATTGATTATTCCTTTAGAAATGGTAGTCAACATTGTTTTCACATTATTGCATAAGAATGTGTCTGCAATTCTACCTTCATCTTTTATCGTCTCTTTTCATCCTTATATAAAACTGAAAGTGGTACTCATGTTTTTACTAATGAGAGAGGCTGTATGGTTCATCGATTTTAGGTAATTCTTCGTTGGGGGCTCCAGAGAGGAACTAGTGTCCTGCCATGTAGTCTAAAGCCGGACCGTATAAGGAAAAACATTGACATTTTCAGTTGGTCTCTATCTGATGATGAATGGAACTGCTTGAACCTGATTGAACCACAGGTATGTTTATTTGGAAATAGTCCTCTCAATCTCTCAGACACTGGCTTTGTGTTTGGAAGTGGTCCACTACAAGCTGTGCGCGAAATGGAAGATGACTTGGAATCCAATGCATAGTTCTATCTACCTAGCTAGCAATGTTGTCTCCTTCAGTTAGTGTGCCATAAAGATAATGATCCTCTCATTTGTTATATGCCCATTGCTTCTTATATTTTGATTCTGTGGATGCTGCATAGAAATTCAATTCAGACATTATTAAATTGTAAGTGGAATACAATTGTATGATTAGGAAATGCTATTCCCTTCTTCATCCTTCCGATATAAACTTTTGTTTGTTTGATGTGTAAAATCTAAGTTAAACACTCTTTAAATAAATATTTTAATATGTATTGAGTGTTGGAAACACAATTTTTCTCAATATTTTATAAATTTTTACCTAATTAGAATGTGATTATCCATACTTATATATATGTTGTGTTACTTAGACACGATTACACGAGTACTTAAACAAAAATAAAGAGTCCATCCTAGGGTATAAAACAACACAAGTAAATTTTTTGATGCAAACAAATTGCTTCATTAGTTTTTGTTTTTATTTTTGTTATTATAGGCTGTTTTCTTTCTTTGTTATGCAAATTTCAGGAACATGTCTGTCTTATGAGTTTTTAATTATCCAAATATTGGTATTTATGTTGATAAATAGTAAAGTGGTCGGAGACATTGAGTTTGGGGTGAAAAAGAAAGAGCGATGTATTGAATTAAAGAAGTTTGTGTAGGAGGAAAAATATTTTAGAAATAAGTAGTGAGATATCTTGATTATGTTAAAACATATAAGAATAAAACAATAATTTTACTATAATTTTATTAAATTGAAAATATTTTATAATTAACCGGCTATCTTTTATTAAATTTTAGGATTTTTTTTATAGAGAATTTTGAAAATATAATTTAGTGCTAACTTAAAAATCAGATTGAAATATTGACATATAGAAACTTCAAATTTACAAAGGATGTTTAGATCCATGCTCCCTTGAAAAACAATTGACATTATCATAGTAGAACTTTGGTTCACGTCAGACTGTCTTATATTATATCACTTCATATAGGTGGAAGGAGGATCAAATTCCCATCGTTTAATTATAACATTGTTAAATATAAATAATTTTATTAAAAATATTCTATCATAAAATATTCTATATTTTATTCTACTCGTTTATATAGATTATGAATTTATACAAATTAGTATTAATTTACAAGTGTTGTTTGATATGGTAATTACATTAAAAAAATATTTATTATCACATGCTTGACACTATGAACATACAAGTATTCTATTATAATACATAAACAGCCAAACCTAACTACATTTATGAACCCCATTGAATCAATTTTGCTTGGTTGAAATAACTTTTGTCATTATGATACCATCAATTTAATCCTTGTGAGAAATGAATCATTTAAAATGGACTTTCATGCAATAATTTCAATGTTCTATTATTTTTTTTATAGATTTATTTCAAATGATTTAAGGGCTTTTGAGTGTTTGATAATCTCTTTGTTTTTCATTTTCATTTATTTCAAATGATTTCAAGAAAATGGACTTGGTTTGTTTTATAGATTACTTAGGATTACAACAAAAGGTTTGATAATAAAGTTACAAAATCAAAACACAAGTGATACATTTATTGGATTAAATGCACTATCTTTTTCTTTATTATTATTTTTCATTCATTTTTGTTATTATACAAATAATTTAGTGAATAAATTTCTTATATGATACATATGAATCCCAACTTATCAAGTGAAAAAGTGTATTAAATAATAATTATCATTCCTTTTATATATAAAACGATTGTCAACTAAGATCAACGTCCAACTTTAGCCAACAAAAAAAAGCAATCAATGTCAACTATCATTTTGTGATTAAAAATGACAACACATGACCCAAAAAGAATGGTAATATATAAAAGATATCATTTTTGTTTTTATTATAAAAAAATTATTATTAATAAAATAAATCACGAAAATAAAACGAAACTATCACGATATAAGAATAACATTTTTATATATAATTTATATATTTTTAATAAAAAAGTTGAATTCAACATTATATGTTTATATTTTTAATTAAGTATCGTTTAAATTATAAATTATCGTAAATTAAATTTATTAAATATTAAATTATAATTAATTAAATTTATTAAACTAATTAGTGTATCCTTTCGATATAATTTATTATCAAAATGTCTCGGATAATTAAATATAAGCCTGCTGGTGGAAAGTTCACCGCACCAAGTTTGAGTTGCCATCAAAATAGATTTCCCAATGTTTGACAAATGAAAGCTGGTGATAGTGGACGTGTGGTTGCGTCTAATGAGCGTTCATGTGCAAATTGGTCTCCAACTTTGAATATTTTAAGCAGATTATAACGTCACTGCTTCACAAGTCACAGCTCACTACCCATCATTTTTTTATATTCTGTTATTTGACTTAAAAAAGACAATCACAATTTTTTGTAATTATTTGGTATGTGAGTTAGTTTTCGAAATAATCAAATATTACATGAGATGAAAACATGCTTTACCTAAACGAGGTGCTCTTAAATCGTTGGAAGAAAACATGAGATGAAAATTTCTCAAAAAATTAAAATCATTAAAATTTAACTAAAATGATTAAAGTATTAACAAATGTAAAATTAAGTTGACTAAGGTGTACCAATTCAAAGTAAAGTTATAAACAAAATAATTAAATATCTGAATTAATAAATCTCTATTTTTGGTATTATTTTTATAAACATATACATTAAATATCATATTCTCAAAATTAGTAAACTAAATGCCATATTCTAAAAAATTAAATAACTAAATAACGCTTTTTATAAAAATAAAAAGTTCTATATGAGCTTACACCCTATCTAATTTATGAAACTCATCTTAATTATAATTTTTTAATAAATTATCTTTAAATTTTTTTAAAAATAAAAATTAATTATTTATATGTAAATTAAAAATTAATAAATTAATTTAAATAAAATATTGATTTAAATTTAAACTCATCTAACCCTTAAATAACTCCACCACGTTTAGAAAGGAACGTATTACATGAAAACTCGTAAACATTTTATTGTTATATGTTTTAACTATCTGGTTGGTAATGTTATGTTGTTTTTGTTAAATTATTCGAATTCTAGAGAGAGAACTTAGAGAGGTCAAGCCTTATCTAAAGGGTGGTGTCATGCATTCATGTATTCTTCAAAGTTGTAATTTTAAATAAAAATATCCCTAATAAGATGCATTCATGTATTCTTCAAAGTTGTAATTTTAAATAAAAATATCCCTAATAAGATGCAATAAAAATGCTCAACCATTGTTTATATATTATTATTTATTACTATTTTTTATATATATGCTTTTTCCAAAGCTTTTTGCCTAAAATGATCAACTCGTGATATAAGGTAGTAGGAAAGGGAGTTCTACCTAGTTCCTAACTGAGGCACTCAACTCTTCTTTCATTATCAGAATGTCAGATCGGTTCCTGATCGAGATTGTCAACTCGTGATATTTGTAAGTACCAGGATGGTCTACCTAGTTTATAACCAGGGTGATCAACTCGTGGCCTATAATAGTAGGAGATGAAGCTTTACATGATTCATGATCGAGACGCTTAACTCTCCTTTCATTATCAGAGCGCCAGCCCGGTTCCTAACTGAGGTAATCAACTCATGATATTTGTAAGTTCCAGGGTGGTCTACCTGATTCTTAATCGAGGTGATCATTATGTGACCTATAATAGTAGGAGGGGGAGCTTTACCTGATTCTTGATCGAGGTGCTCAACTCCTTTCATTTATCAGAGCACCAACCCAATTTCTAATTGAGGTGAAAACTCGTGATATTTGCAAGTGTCAAAGTGGTCTACCTGGTTCTTAATCGAGGTGATAAGCTTATGGCCTATAATAATAGGAAACTTCTGTAAGAGAACCATTTGTTAAAGTAGGTCATTTCATAATTTTGCACACAATCATGGTACATGAAAGTAGTAAATTAATGCACATTAGAAGTAATATTTTTTTAAGTGCCTGGAATTCCAACTTGTGCTATCCTCAATTCCTTCAATACTTCTTAATAAGTAGGCTTCTTCTAAAGTTGTCTTAATTATTTGATAAAGTCCTTCCCAGTTTGCACCCATTTTTTGGCCATCGATTTCTTCTTATTGGGGAAGACTCGTTTGAGGACCCAATCACCCAGGGAAAATAGCTTGAAATGAACAACCTTGTTATAATAGCCTCATGCCTTTCTTTTTTGATCAATTATCCTTCTTAGAGCCTTATTTATTTTTTCCTTAATGAGGGTTAGTTCAATAACCCTATTTTCTTCATTTTGTTTGTCCGTTAGAGTTAACTTGATAGTAGGTATGACCACCTTAGTTGGTATTACAGCCTCAATGTCATATACCAAGGAGAAATAGGTCTCATGATAGCCCATTTTTCCTTTGCATTCGCCAATATTTTCTTTAATAAGTTCATGATTACTTTGTTGGAAGATTATGCTTGTCCATTGGCTTATGGATAATAAGGTGTTGAGTGGTATATTTTAATGTTATATTTAGTGGAAAATTCCCTGATGTTATGCCCTATGAATTGCCTCTCATTATCTATAATGAGCTCCTTGGGCAGATTAAACTGGTAGATTATGAATTTCCAAATAAATTTAATGACATCCTCCCCTCGTATCCTTCCTAGAGGTTATGCTTCAACCCATTTGGAAAAGTAATATATGGTAACTAATAGAAACTTTCTATGACCCTTGGCTAGTGGTAGAGGCCCTATGATGTCATGCCTCCATTTGTAGAAAGGCCAAGGACTTATCACCCCATTCATGGTGTTGGAAGGCATGTGTGATAATGGGGCAAGCATTTGAAACTTATCACAACTCTGAGTTTATTTTGTATAATATATCAGCATGGTTGGCCAATAATAACCCTGCCTCATGATTTATTGAGACAACCTTCTTCCGCTTGAATGAGAGCCATATTCACCCTCATGTGCTTCAAACATTAATATTTTAATTACCTCTTTGACTACGCACAAGAGTTTGGGTTTGAGTGCAGTCCTTCTATATAATCTTTCTGCCTCAATCATGTAACGTCATGCCTTTGCTTTGATTTCTTTTGCAAGTTTGGGATCTATGGGTAGATCTTTCTTTTCCAAGAGCTTAAAGATTAGTGTGAACCATAAGTAGGTAGAGGCATCCACACAACCCATCATCCTTTCAACTTCTTCCAAGCTAGCCTTTACCAATATCATCATTTATGGAAGCCAGTGTGTCCAATGCATCAGTGTGACTGTTCTCATTTCGAGCTATTTGCTTGATCTCAAAATTGAACAATTTTAGAACATTCTTATTTTAACCTTTCTCGATACCCCTTCATTTTTCCATCCCTAGCTTCAAATGTTCCCAAGAACTTGTTAACCACTAGCCTAGAATCACTATGCAAGGTGATTTCATCTACCCCTAGTTTTTTTAAGGTTATGACCCCGAATATGGCTCCTTCATATTCGGTAACATTGTTAGTTTCCTGAAAATCAAGTCTGATCGCGTACTCAAAACAATTATTGTCGTGATCTACTATGACCACCCCCAGTTTCGTATCGCTGAAGTCGTATGCTTCGTCTACAAACACCTGCTAAGCAACTCTATCTTTTTAGTCAACCTTACACACCTCTTGCTCCTCCTTATCGTTGATGACCTCTCGTGTTTCACTGAAATCTACCACAAACTTAGCCACATCTTTCCTTTTTATGGTTGCTCTAGCCATGTATTTGATATCATATTCTCCCAGTTCTATGGCGATCTGTGCCAATCTTTCTATCACATTTGGTCACATCAAAACACTTTTGAGTGGAAGAGAGGTGAGTACCACAATTGTGTGTGAGCCAAAATAATGTCTACGTTTCGACGTATTAACTTTGAAAACAAAGGCCAACTTGTCCATGGTTGGATATCTACTTTGAGCGTTTATCAAGATTTGGTCTATGTAGTAAATAAGGTGCTGGATCTTGTCTTTTTGACTAAGAGCATGGCACAACATGTTTAGGGTTCCACGGTCAACTACAAATAAAGAATCTCGTTTGGAAGGGGGCTGACCAAGACAAGTGGGTTGCTCAAGTATCTTTTAATTTCCTCAAAGGCTGTATTGTAGTCCTTGTTCCAAAAGACTTGTATTTTCCTCATCATTTTGAAGAAAGTAATACATTTGTCCATGCATTTAGAAATAAATCTGTTTAGCGCCACTATTCTTCCATTCAACCGTTGGATTCCCTTGAGGTTGGTAGGTGGCTTCATATTCACTAAAGCTTGTATCTTGTCTAGGTTGGCTTTAGTCCCTCTGGCTTATATAAGATACCTTACGAATTTTCCTACAGCAACACCAAAGATACATTTCTTGGGGTTAAGTCTCATGACATACATTCGAATGACTGAAAACACCTCATCTAGGTCTTTGACATAGTTTAGAAGTGGAGGTAATTTTACTACCATATCTTCCACGTATACCTCTAGGTTTCTCCCCAGTTGATCTTCAAACTTTTGTTGATGAGACGCTGATATGTGATGCTTGTATTTTTCAATCCAAACAGAATCCTGGTATAATAGAAGGTCCCCTCGTCTGTGATGAAAAACGTTTTCTCCTCGTCCTCAGGGTGCATTCTGATTTGGTGGTAACCAGAGTATGCATCCAAAAAACTCATCAAGAAAAACCTGATAGAGGCGTCTACTATTTGATTGATAGAAGGGATAAGGAAGTAATCTTTGGGACATGCTTTATTTAGATCTGTGAAGACACACACATATAGAAAGACCCACATGCCTTTTTTATCAGCACTATGTTTGACAACCATGAGGGGTAGTTGACCTCCCTGATAACTCCAGCTTCTCTAAGGTAGAAACTTGATGCTTAATCACCTCATTCTTTTCCCTTAGGAATTTCATTTTTCTTTATTGAATAGGTCTGGCACCTGGATTGACATTGAGTCGGTATGTTATGACTTTTGGGTCAATCCCAAGCATATCTATCGGGGTCCATGCAAAGATATATGAATTTGTCTTGAGGAATTGAGAGAGTTGCTCCTCTAGTTTTATCGTAAAATTCTCTTATCTTTAAGGGGTGGCTCCCACCCTGATCTCCTATTTGGAAATCCCTTACCTTGTTAAGATTGACGGACCTTGCCAGTCCTTTACTCCTTGACCTATTTTGAGGAAGACCCCTATGTGGTTGCTACTTGTGGCCAACCTCTTTTATGGTGGTGTTGTAGCAACTTTTGGCTTTTTCTTGGTCTCCTCTTATCTCATTAAGAATCTCGTCAGTAGGGAATTTGATTACCTGATGAAAAGTGGATAGGAATGCCTTCATTTTGTGTATCCATGGCCTACCTAATATAGAATTGTAATGGGTCGGGACATTAATGACTACGAAGTTGGTCATTATTATCGTTCCTTTTTCCATGACCGGCAACACCACTGTCCTTATTGCATAGGTGGTGCTGCTATTGAATCTTACCAAGGAGAGCTCTACCTGAACAATATCAAATTTTTTCACTCTTAGAGCTTTGGCGATAGTTAGAAAAAAGGAGATCCACCGAGCTTCCTGTATCGATTATTATCCGGCAAACATCATAAGATCCTATCCTTAGGGTAATGATTAAAGGATCTTCGTGAAAGGATGAGGTCTTGTCCTTTGCGTTAAAAATGATCTCCTTAGCAAGTCTTGCCTTACCCAAGGCATATACATAAGGGGCATTACGTAGCACTCTTGCAAACCTTTTGCATGAGTTATTTGAAAGCCCACTGATCCTAAGTCCTCCATGTATGGTGTGTATAGTTCTGATATTCGACTTATTGTTGTGCTCTCTTCCACTGTTCGAGAGGTTCACTAGTTTTGGTGCCTCTCGCCTATTTTGACGATTTCCTTGTTCCTTGTTGCCTACGACGAGGTCCTTTATATATCCCTTTGCTAGCAACTCTTCTATTTCCTTCTTCAAGTGTCTATAGTCTCTTGTTTTATGGTCCATATCTTTATGAAAAGCTCATCATTTAGATGTGTCTCTGAATAGGGATTTCATCTTCAAAAGCCACCTGATATTAGGTTCATCTTTCATCCTTAGTACAACCTGGGCCAAATGTACTCTCAAATGAGGCCCCCTAAAAAGAGAGAGTAACTTTTCCCAAGATCCCTTATCCTTCATCCATTGCCTACCTCCCCTGTTATTCGGTGCAAAGCGTTTATTTCTATTATTTTGAGGTATATTGTCTAGGCTTATCCTCATCTTCTCTTTATCTGGTACCACCTCTACATCATAAAGGGGCTTTTCTTTTCACCTGTCTCTTATTAGTCTCCTTCAAAGCTTTCTTGTTTTTTATTGGCCTCTTCCAATGCTTGAGACTATGCCTCTAAATTTTTTATTTCTTGAATCCAATACTCGTCACTAGGTCTCGTCGAAATAGAAAGGGGGTTCCCTTCAACCTCCTGCTCAACCTAGGTAGGTTTTAGTAAGACACACTCTGGTCGGTTCCTATCGATCGGGTAGGTGGCTCGATTATCATAGGCCTCTCTTCTTGACTGGGATCACAGTGATCTATTTTCTCTCCTTATTTCCTAGAGTTCTCTCCTTAACTCGAGAAGTTGGCAAGCTAACTGGTCTCTGCTCTGATTTCGTTATGTGTTGGTGAAGTGTTCTCATGTGTTGCCACTGCTTCTTTTTCAACTAACCTTAACCGCTCTTCAACACAAGTTCCTACCATGGTGTTATAGAATAGGTGGTTTGATTGTAAATGTTTGATTTCTCAAGTTCCTCTCAAAGCTTGGGATGAATCCGGTGAAATACGGGGTTAAAAACTTAAGCCCAACTTCAAAATTTGAGCTTATGATGGAAGTCAAAATATTGAAATCGTTTGAATTCAAGAGAGAAAACTTATAAGGCTTAAGATACACATATTTATAGAACTTTATACTTTATATGTACAAGTTTCATATTTATAGAGTGGATACATGGGAATACTTCAAAAATAGTGTAAAAGTAAAAAAAATACACACTGATGAATAGGGATCAACCACCTAAGTTTCGGTGAGACAATCTTATATATACAATAAAGGATAGGACTAGAGCTGTCATACACAAAATCTAGGTGTTAATTTTTGCCAGACACTTGATATGAATGCTTATTTTTTAACTCAAAAAATTTAATTTTCGTATAGGCAGGTTGCACAAAATCTAGGTGTTATTATTTATATTTTTACCGAATGATAAAAAAGATAGAATTAGTCAATGATGAAATAATAACCTTTATCACTTTATTAAGTTTGGCGTGATAGCCTAAAGCTAGATGTCTTCGTTAAAAAAAAAATTCAATATTTTTCTTCTAATTCCCGAATGTTGTATGCTTGAAAATCAAAGTTTAAACCTCATGACTCAGAATGTTTTATAGCCTCTGTTTCTTCAAACAAAAAGGATCGCATGTATTACTTTTTTATGCAAAATAAATGTGTTTCTTACTCATAAACCTGTTAGACCTATTAAACTCCAACATTTATTAGATAAAAGGTTAAAAAAACTTATATCAAAAAATAAAAGTTAAAAAAAATTAAATTAAATTTGATTTTTTTTTTCTAATTAATAAATGTTCTAGGTTAATAAAAAAGGTCAACAATGTAAAATTAATAATATATGCAACACTTATTTGTTTGATTGAAGGGCCAAAAAGTAGACATACAATTTACAACAGAACATCTAGACTCTTTCCTCATTTTTGTCAAAAGTAAAAGTCTTATGTTCTAATTTTATTACCAATTTTAACTTTATTGATTGGATAAACATAATAATAATATTTTTATTAAATTTAATTTCTATAACCTTTACTATTTTCTCCACTTATCAGTTTGAATTGAGTAAAATTCTTAGCCTAACCTTTTGTCGCCATCCTGAAGAAACATTTTTGAACAAATCACATTATATATATTTCAAAAGTCAAAATATATCATAATTGACTTTCCAAAATTTCCTCCTGACTATGAATGCATTGAAGGAAAAAATTGTCAGGTAGAATATTCAGGAATGCATAATAGTTTGAAAGGGACTGACCTTTATGTAATTTTCCATCAAACATATGGATGATATCTATAAGAGTTTATAGATATACAAGACAAGAAAACAATCCCAAACAAACAGGTTCATTATTACGTAAAATTATTCAATCAAACAAGAAAAGAAAAAAAACAAA
This sequence comes from Hippophae gyantsensis, assembly GCA_030763125.1. NCBI lineage: Eukaryota > Viridiplantae > Streptophyta > Magnoliopsida > Rosales > Elaeagnaceae > Hippophae > Hippophae gyantsensis. The sequence goes on along the minus strand of CM061036.1, from coordinate 41,916,687 downwards.
AACAAACTAGTAAATAGAAAAGCTTTGGTCATCTAACCTACTTATCACACTACCAATGCAAAATCTCTGAATATCTTATTCAAGCCCTAGTCCAAAATTGCTCTTTGAAAAAAGCATTATTTGCTTGAATTGCATATAAAAAATCAATTCACTGTATTTATTAATAATGCAATACGGTCACATAATTACATTTGGTATGTAGGACCGTTCGTGTAGTGAACCAACAGTTAGAACTTGTAAGCATGACTGTTGTGTTTTGCCTAAAACATAGTGAAGATTGCAATTCATAAAGAAGGGTGGATGCATTTAAATGATGAAAGGATTTGAAAAGGGAGGAACCAAATTTCAAAAATAAAAGAAAATAATGGGCTGCAAACAAAAGTTCAGATCACGTTTCACACTAACACTTTAGGAAATGATCATGGGCCGGATTTGTTCCATCTTCAAAAGAAAATAAAAGTGAGAAAATGAGTTTGAAGAGAATGTAAAATGACTAAGAAAAGAAGATGAAGAGAAGAGGAGGTAAAATGAATCAACAAGCATTAAAATTATGCATTTGAAGACTAAAAAACGGGAAGGGAAAAAAACTATTTATGATGCAGGAAGATACAAAAATGCCAAAAATACCCTTCATTTAAAAGGTATGTGTTTGTCACATGTGAAACTTGCATCAAATTGGTACATTTTTTTAAATGTAGATGCAACTAAGATACTACCTGAAAAATAAGGGTAAAAATGAAATTGGGGAACTAATATCGAACCCAAAAGTTCTGTAGGCAAATGAAGCTGCGCTCAAATTGCCAACAAGTTACGTAGCAAAAATCAATATGAAAACCCTACTCAAAGAAGACATGAAACTGATATGCTAAAAACAATCAGGAATCGAAATCAACGAAACCAGCTCTAAAGCAAAATTGCAAACATATTCCACATTACATTCTTTTCATTTCAGTTTATGTGGTCAAGAAATGACATATTAGTGCAAGCAAGTGCCTGCTTGTGTATAGAATATGTCTGACTGGTTTCTAAGAGTAATTCAATATAAAACAGATTTACTAAGATGCATAAATATATACAGACAAAAGGTGCAGAGATATCATCTGAAATAATGGCTTTTTCTTCTATATCAACTATGCCGAACAACAAATAAAGGAAACACAATTAGAAAGCTTTATATAACATGTTCTTGAGAGAAACATTTCTCAAAATCTGAGTCTAAATGTAAAAACTTACAATATGTGAGATGATCAGTTTGGGGCTTCGTTTATGTCTTCATCTACACCACAAGCTAGAGAGCAACCAACTCTAAGAACTATTTACATCAGCAACACCAAATGGTGCAAAAGAACAAATGTTTAAGGTGGCAGTTGGACTCTGTTTATCAAGGACAATTGAAATAAATTTGGGACTCGAAAGATTGCAGCTAGGTATTGATACCGACACTATCAAGACATGAAACCAGCTGCTGTGTAGAAGGCCTCACTTTGGGACATCCACTTAAGCAAAGGCATGCGATCTCAAGCACCTGCCTCATTTCCTTGTCATACTGCTTATCATAAATGAGTGGATCAAACACCTCACTTTCCCTTTGTTCCCTCTTCATTTGAAACACCCAAGAGATTAAATCCCGGGATCCTTTTGGCTTGCACACATCCATGGGCCTTCTCCCCGCAAGAAGCTCCAACAATACAACTCCAAAACTATACACATCTCCCTTGTATGTAGCAACAGAGGCTTGGCCATACTCGGGAGGGATGTAGCCTAATGTTCCAACAAGATCTGTAGTTACATGAGTATCATATGGGAGAATGAGCCTTGCAAGACCAAAATCAGCTAAGTGGGCTTGAAAATTTTCATCTAAAAGAATGTTGCTTGACTTTATATCTCGATGAAGGATATGAGGTTCACATGATTGATGCAAATAAGCTAGGCCTCTTGCAGCCCCTTGTGCTATTTGGAGCCTAGTATGCCAGTCAAGAGAACATGGCCCGTCAATCTTCTCATGTAACCAATAATCCAGGCTACTGTTTTCCATATAAGAATATATTAGGAGCCTGTCACTCTTATACATGCAATACCCTTGAAGATGAACCAGATTTGGATGCTGAGCTCTTGAAAGTGCTTCAACTTCAGCACGGAATTCTCTGTCCATTTGACCACAGTCACCAGAAAGCCGCTTGATCGCAACTTTTTTACCATCAGGGAGGGTAGCTTTATAAACTAAACCAAAACCTCCACAACCAACAATATTTGCCTGGTCAAAGTTGTTGGTAGAGTTCAAAAGATCATCAAGAGAAAGCTGCTCTTTATGGTTCTCCTTGTTTTGGAACAGAATAACTAATCTTGAACCAAGTTCTTCCAAGTGTTTCTCATTGGTATTACCATCCTCTTTTTCGGGATCAACCTCTCCTTTGCTATGTGCCCGCAGCACAACTATGAACATAATGGATATAAAAAGGGCAGTTCCAATTATAATCCCAAAAGCCATTCCAATGATAACCCCTCTTTTTCTTGATCTATTGGGTGGCCGTGTACTATGTTGCCATTTTGATGCACAGGGGGGAGCAGGAGAATGTTCACCACAAAGATTATTTCCTTCATAGCTTGAATAAGGGAAGGTAACAAACTGACCTGCAGAAGGAATCGATCCATGTAATTCATTTTCCGCAACATTGAACCTTGAAAGAAAGGTCAGATTAACCAATGAAGGTGGTATTATCCCTGAAAGCTTGTTATGGGATAGATCTAGAGTTTCTAAGCTGGTCATCCCTGACAAAGTACTTGGGATTGTTCCTGATAAATTGTTGACCCGTAAATCCAAAACATGAAGCTTTCTCAGATTCCCGAATTCAGGCCAGATGGGTCCAGTGAGATTATTGTAAGCTAACTCTAGAGTTGGTGGAAAGCTCCAGACTTGATTATACTGCAGCCCTCTAGCACTAATATTCTTCTTCATGAAAAAAGGGAAATCTGGGGAAGGCTCCTCCAGTGAAATATCCCTATCAATGAGGCACCGCAATCCAGTTAAAGTTTTTGGGATCTCACCGGCTAAAGTGTTGTTTGACAAATCCAAGTAAAACAGGGAAGAAAAGTTGCCAAACCAAGCTGGAATTGCTCCACTCAAGCGATTCCATGATAAATCCAACAACTGCAATTTGGTACTACCACTCAACCACAGTGGAATTGAACCTGTTAATCTACAATTTGCAATAATTAACACCTTTAACATTTGGAAATCCAAAGTAGGATCTGCAGGCAACTCTTCACCATGAAAGTTCAAGGTGAGGACTAAAGTAGTAAGGTTCTTGCACTGCTGTAAGATCTTCAGAACAGAAGAAACATTAGAGATGCTGGAATTTGACAAAGATAGATAAGACAGACTATGAAATTTTTTGAAGCTTTCAGGTATTACATGTCCATTGAAGTTGTTACGGGCAAGATTTACATTATTCAAATATTGACAGGAGGGAAGGTTTGCAGGAATAGGCCCCTGAAATTGGTTAGTACCTAAATCAAGAGAGGTCAAGCTAACCAAAGCAGAACAATTAAGATTTATACGACCCTGCAATGAATTGTTCCTCAAGTTCAGCAAAGCAAGAGTTGGGGAATTTGACAATGAAGAAGGTATAAAACCAGTGAAATTATTTGAATGGGCTACAAAACGTTGTAAGTTTCTATAGTTGTGAAAAACATCTGGGATAGTCCCTGTAAATCCATTTAAAGATATATCCAAACGAACAAGGTTAGTAAGGTTACCAATTCCATTGCTGAGTGGCCCTGAAAGTTTGTTATCCTGAAGACTCAATCTTGTCAATTTTTTTAGCTGAAACATAATCTCAGGTATATCACCAGTTAAATCATTTGAGCTAAGACAAAGGTGTTCTAAGGAACCACAGTTACCAATCTCAGGTGGAAGATTACCAGCTAAATAGTTCATTGCAAGATTCAAATTATGAAGTTCAGAAGACTTCTCAAAAATACCTGGTGGGAGTGAACCATTCAAGTAATTCTGAGAAATATCAAGAACCAAAATTGAAGGTAAACTTACATTAAGAGGAAGAGGGCCAGAGAGGTCATTGGAGCTCAAATCTAAGACCTGCAAATTTGGCAAATTGACAACTGAAGAAGGAAGAGAGCCTTTGAGAAAATTGTGAGAGAGATTAAGGGTTCTTAGCTGATCCAAACTACCCAATGAGTCAGAGAGCTTACCCACCAACCTCTTCTTAGAAAGCTCCAACTTTACAACTCTATCAGTAACAGTATCATTACCAAAAGCACTTTTTAGTCCAAGAGATGTAGAAGAATTACAAGTTACACCTTCCCACCTACAACAATTAGAAGATAAATTTGTTCCCCACCCATCGATTACCTTATCCAAATTACTCATAAAATTCTGCAAAGCCTTCATATCATTTGGATTGCATATCAGATTCTGAGAATTCAGATACCGAACTTGGAAGAAAAACCCAGCAAAGATGATGATAACCCAGAAATCCTGAAAACCCATTTGCTGAAAAAACCCAAACCAAGAAGACTAAATAAGATCAAGGTGCGGCAAAGTAAATTTGAAGAATTAATTTTTCTGAAATGGGTATAAATGTGTAAGGCATTCTGGTTGAGAAAAGAAGGGAAAGTGGAAAAAAAAAATAAAGTGAGAGGAAGAAAAAGAGAGAGAGATAGAGAGAGAATAAGCGGAAAAGAAAGAAAATGATGGGTTTTTATTTGCTTTGTATGTTGTGGACGATGGTAGAAGATGAAGAAAAAAAAAGAAAAGAAATAATAAACAAATTAACAACTAAATAAAAAGGTAAATACAGAGATGTCTAATAGAGAAAGTCTGCAATAAGGGCAAAGAGAGAAGATGTTAAGGCTTTGACTTCAACAAAGGGAAGCCTCTAATTCAATATTTAAATTATATATATTTCAATTGTGGATGTGCGTTCAGACTTCAGAGGCAGAGCAAACGAAACTAAATACAAATGCTATGAATTAAATATATTAGTTATTTTTAATATATATATATTAATTAAATTATTATTATATTTTTTAATATTTTAATTATTTATTTTAATTTTTAAAAAAAAATTAAGTAAAATCAAATTAAATCTAACTAATATAGTTGGTAAATACACAAAGACAAAAATATCTCTAAAAGTTGAAAAATAAAAAATAAAATGAATAAAATAATTAAATTAAGTAAAATTTCAATAAATTTAACATAATTAAAAAATAAACTTCATAAAATTACATGAATATGTATGAATTTTTTTTTTAAAAATGACATAAAATAAAAGAGTTTATTTGATTTGCAGTAATATCCCTTACTATATGATATTTTTAATTTAAATATAATAATAAAAACTTAAATAAATTTAAATTTACTCAAAAAAATGATAAAAGTAATTCATTTAAAAAATAAATTCACTTTGTGTTTATTTCATCTTCATCTTTAACTATTACTTTATATATTATTATTATTATTATTATTATTATTATTATTATATATACACGTACATATATTTGCATTCTTATCACAATTTTTTTTTTGTTTCTTAATGTTTTCTCACTTCTTCAAAGATAATTCTACCAAATATAATTCATTAACTTATCAACTCTTTCTATTTCAACTTAAATACAAAAATAATTTTAAATGTAAAATAATTCCATCTAATATCTACATATATACATTTCATTAAAGCATTTTGTTTTTTTATATTTAAGTAAATATTTTAGAAATTTTAGTTGAAGAAATAAAAAAATGCAAAGGAGTAATTGTTATTACAAGAATCATATTTTTTTACCATACGAGACACTTACTAAATTTTATTTAAATTATTAAAATTTAAACTTATCTTTATTTATATGTCGATTTTAATTCCCTACTTTTTTTAAAAATATGTTTTTCATATCTATTAAATTAATAATAGTAAGATTGTATTAAAAAATTGTTTTTGTTACGATATAAATTATTTAAAATAAAATAAATTTATTTTATCTTATTATCCCTAATTCTACCAAAACTTACTTGCTTATTTATAAATTTTATGATGTATAAAAAATGTTTAAAATTTGATGACTTTTTAACACTTCAAATATTTAATTTAAAAATAAATTAAAATTATTTTTTAAATTGAAACAATTTATTTTAATAATATATTTTATTATTATAAGTGAATTTTCGTGTTGATAAGAATTTTAATGATTTTGAATACATATTAATACGCTTTTAATATTAAAAAAATTGAATCATTATTTATGTTTATGAAATTATCTTATCTTCTAAGTTTTTAATATTAAAAAAAATTGAATCATTATTTATGTTTATGAAATTATCTTATCTTCTAAATTTTATATAAGTCAATTATGTAAGTAATCTTATTTTTATATATTATATATATATATATATATATATATATATATTGTGTAAGGAGGGTTAAAAGTTAAATTTTATTGATAAAAATTGATTATATTTTACGATTAAACTATTTTGTTAATGCAAAATAACATCTACTTTTTTAATTTCTATTAATGTTACTAAAATTTTACGATGATTAAAAATTGCATGTATAATGCAAGTGTATTTTACCGATATATATCTATTTTAGTCGTGATCAAAATTTTTGTTTTCAAAGTTACTAAAAAGTATGTTTTAAATATTAAGCGTGTGCTAATATTAGATCAAATCATCCAACTAATATAATCAATTTTTTAAAAATAAAAATCAATCTGAATGAAAAATTTTGAAAAATAATATACTCTAACTAATTTATTTTATTTGGTTTGAATTGGGTCAAGTAATTTTATAAAAAATAAAAAATCTTGTATTTTAATTTTTAATATTTTTAATATTAATTTAACTATAATCTTCAAAATTAAATATTTTAGATTTCATTTAGTTATTTAATATATTTAAGTTTAAATAATTAAAATTTAAAGTTTTAAAATTATAATATAATTTTAAATACTATAAAAAAATAAAGAATATTGGAAAATGTTATCGTTGATTCATTACTCGTACTAGTCATAAAATACAATAAAGATTGAAAAATAATGCTAATAAGTAATAAGAAATAATGATTATTTATTCAGCAAAATTTGTTAATTCTCATATTCACGTTCTTTATAATATTATTTATGCCATGTAAATTAATATTATACTAGAGAGAAAAAAGGTCAAAATCCTTAATAAAATTAAAAATAATAATGATATAAAATAAAAAATATGAATAGTAAATATACATAAGTTTGTTTAATTTTTATAACGTTTTAAAAAATAAAAATTTAACAAATCTAATATAAATGGGTTCTATAAAAATAAAAATTAATGTAAATTAATAAAAACTTAAAATCTAAAAAATATTAAATTGATTTGATTCAAGTAATATAAATTAGATTTGTTCTAATAATTTTTACACATCTTAAAAAATAAGTTATTTAAAAAAAAAAAAAACCCAGAGATTGTCTATTTTTGTCTCTTTCTCCCTCTCCCTTGTGTTCAATTGATGTATTTTTTTCATTAAATAATACATATTTTTGTGATAATTGTGATTTCTTTTTCCCTAATTAAATTCAATATAATCAAAATTTAGTAATATTATTGACAGTTGTGTGATGAAAAGTTAGCAGTCATATGAATTTATAAAATTGCATCCTTATATGACTAAAATTATTGACAATTATTATTTTTTACTATTATATTGAATATATGAGTAGATTTAGAAATTTATACTGCTAAAAGAATTAATCTTATGGCACTTGAGTTGTAATAGAAAGAAAATTATCATCAATAAAATTTCACTAAATAATACATATTTTTGTGACAATTGTGAATTAATTTCATGTAACAATAACTTATACAAGTTTAATATTGTTTAATAAAATTTTCTCACCTTACCTAAGTTTGTCACAAATTTATAACAATTATAATTTTATTTTACTTGAAATAAAGGAACAATTTTTAATTTTAAAAAAATAAAGCAGCCATTGATGTAAGAAAAAGGGGATAGAAAAATACACGATGTGACAAAAATAAGTGAAACTATGTCTCATTTTATAAGTATTTAAATGTACAAAAATAAAATGAAATATATATAATAAATATATTACCTTTATATTAATAAATTAAAGTTAACTATTTTTTATCTCATAAGTTACGCCATTTTAACACATTAGCTAGGCAACTTTACAACTCATATAAATTCACTAGTTAATCCAAAAGTTATTTTTACTGAAAATAAATTTTTTAATTTTTAAAAAATTTAATTATTAAATTATGAACATAAATTTTAAATTATTTTAATATTAATTTTTTTAATCTAAAAATATCAATTCTCTTTAATAAAGCTGATTTTTTTCTCATAAAATTTACAGACAATAAATACAACAAACTAAATTTCTTTTATTAAAATAATTTGAAAACGTAGGTTTTACCTTAAATTTATTAGATGAATTTTCAAAATAATAAATACTATCAGTAAAATTTAAACCTAAAAGAATTTACAAATATATAAATATAAAGATAAATAAACATAAATTATTATATTATTATATTTCAATTATTAAAATTTATATAAAATAAGAAAGAAAAAAATATTATTTTAAATTCTAACATTGATATATGAAAATAATAAATTATATATATATATATATATATATATATATATAATTTAAAGGATAGTTTTATAATATTACATTTTTAATTATAATAATAATATTTTTATTTATAGAGGTTAAAATATTAAATTATTGAATAAAATGTTAAATTATTTTGTTATTAATTTTATGTACTGAAAATAACAAATTCTTTTAATTTTTATATAAATTAAAAAAAATACATGTAAAATTATTATTTCAATATATTGAGAAAGAAATGAAGAGAGAAGTCAAAGAGTGGGTGGCGGCACTTGACCGGAGCCATATCTCGCCGCCATTGTAAGAAATTGGGGGGTTTTCAGTTCTTTTGTTATGAGTTGCGCTCCTACATTTATTGTCATATCTGACTTTTTTTTGTTCTTTCCTTTGACAAATTACTCCTCCATCAAGTGACAATTTTTTTCTTTTTCTTTTTCTTTTTAATTTATGACCGATTCCTAGTTTCTTTTTTATTAAAAAATGAAATAATTAATTTATTAATTATTTTTATCGATAAACTCATTATTATTATTATTATTATTATTATTGTTACCCATTCAATAATTTACACTACTAACTGCAGTTTATAATATATTGTTTATTATATAATTAAATAAATAATAAAATAATCTTTACTAAAACAAAAGTGTATAAAAGTTTAGATTAAAGGTAAGGGCAAGTTATTGAATGAAAATATAATATAATAATAATAAAATTTAAATTTAATAAAAATAAAAATATTATTATTATTATATTTATTTGAATAATTCTTATAAATTTTCCCCATATCTCTATAAAAGAAAAAAAATCTTATTTAAAAAAAAAATAAGTTACCATCAATCTTTTTTATCGAACTTTAAGGATAATTTTAAGAATGTAAATATATAAAAATTACTACTAATATTATTAAAATATTTTATATTTTATTTTAAATAACAGTTAAATTCAACATAAAAATATCTAAATTTATTCAAGTTACAATATAATCTATATGGATCCCAAATAATTAAATACAATAGAATAATTTTAATAAAAATCCGGTGGATTACCATGCTCGTTTTCAAAGTAATTTGTTGTTTTTATATAATCAAAGGAATATTTTTGAATAATTGGACCAAATTAAAATCTCATGAAGCGAAGTGATATTTGACCAAACTTCACAAGATGTCAGTGATAACGATCATCTTTAATTGAAATCTATATTTGTTTGAAATTTTAGTTTTATACAAATCAAAACCCACACATCAATACCAACATTATCCGTGTTATTGAGTCAAAGCTGTAGGAGTCGGCAAGGTACGGGTATACTTAATTTTTGATATAATTATTTTTGAATTAAAGTGTAAAATGATAATGAAACAAAATAGGTAATAATAATACCCAAAATTAAAAATGTTTTTTTTTTCTAAACCCCTTAAAAATCATACAAAAAATGTAGAGTCTAAATTCATCATCTACAAGTTTTTATAACTAATTAGTTTTAGAAAATATCTTATGTGTAATTAATTAAATGATTTAATTTTTCATTTTAGTTTACATATTTATGTGTGCATCAAACACATTAATGAAATTGTTTTTTATAATTAAAAAAAGTATATTGTATGAAATATTTAATTTTTTTAATCGAAAAATAAGTATGGAATAATCAATACAAAAAACGTCTCGATAAAATTGCAATGCAACAAGAAAAATAATATAAGATACAAATTAATAAAAATCCATTAGGGTTTATAATAATAATAATAAACTGAAAGCAATTAACAGTCTAGCTAGCACACAGAGTCAAGGACCATCAAAATAAACAATTTCCCTGATTAATACACGATTCCATCAATCAAAAAATAACAATTTTGCTAATCAATTTTCTAATTTTATTTTCATAGTTCTGTTTCTTTCTTTTCACTGAAAAACCGATACGAAATACTTTCTATCATTTAGAGAGTGGATTTCATTTTATTGAAATTTACCTCCTATTAATTTTCTCGCAAAGAAAGGAAGCTAAATTGAACCGGAGAAAACAACGGCGATCGACAACTAAACTAGAAAGCACAAGCATTTAAGTTTTTGTATGTTCGAGCTAGAACGTTAACGGTTGATGATGGATAATGGAGTCAATGGAATGAGCACATACAGAGGCACAACCACAACAAGATTAGGGGGAGAGCAAGAGACGCAGAACTCAAAAAAATTCATCTTTTATATCCTAACCAAAAATCCTAATTTTTATTAAATTAATAAATATATAAATTCATTAAATAAATATAATATATATTAAATACGAACGAGCACACATATCAATATAACTATATCTGTCCTATAATTATTGTTTCGGTTAATACTTAAAACCGTCCCCTTCCTCATAATTCCTAATTTGCTACGTAAGACTAGCCTGAATTCAAATCTGGGCATCTGGCATATGCTTAATTTCATATTTTTTTCTTTTCCAAATGATACATTAATGCCAGTTGAGTTATTAGTGCAAATGTAACTCACATTAAAATAAAAATATTTTAGAATAAAAAGATGGGAAGTACATCCATCTAGATTGCAAAAGCACAAGTAAAGATTTGAATAATCTAAATAGTTAGGTCAAGCCACCTGCAACATGTCCCCTAGCTTTAGCTTTTTCTAGTGCCCTCAATCTGTTAGCTTCCATCCGAGCTCTCTGTTCTTCTGTAATTTGGGATTCACTTGATCGTGTAATATCATTTCGAACTTGATCGGGTGCAGTGATCGGGTCATTTGCAAGTGTCTGAGAAGATTCCTGCAATCAATTGAATAAAGAACAGAACATAAGAAAATGGCAAAAGAAACATTTACTTTAAAATGCACGCAAGGATATTATATAGCTTTATCATGGTTAAACAATTCATCAAGCAATAAACTGTTACATTAGAACATTAAGAGTTGTAAATTTTTGTATATTCAGATTTCAGATAAGCAAATATTTTTTTTTACACTAAATTAGAGTGTTTGAGTAACCACACTTATATCTATATCATATCACTTAAACACAATTACTTCCCAAAATATAAACACTACAATTAGCATAGACATTAAGCAAACACACAGTAACTTTCAAGCATTCTAGCATTTGACATTTGAGCATGTTTAGATATATTTTTTCCATAAGTAGGCAAAAGTGGTTTCAAAATAGGTATATTTTTGTTTTACATAAAATTATTAGAAGTGATTTTGAGTAGTATTTTAATAATTATTTGAAGAATGCATAACGCATAATAAATTAAACTATTTCTCACAAATTAATTATACTAAAAGTGTTAAAGAGTATAAATAAATAGTCAAGTACACCTCTCACAAACTTGAGCTTTTGAAAGAATTAGTGTCTAATACTTCTATATGATATCAAAATAGCAAAGTATTGAGATTTAATCTATGTAGCAACCCCTAATATCACTTAAAATTCACAAGAATGATGGACCTTGTAAAAAAACAAATAAACTCACTTTTGAAAAAAAATCAAGTGATAGACCTTTGCAAAGGAAAAATAGTAAACGCTTGAGGATTATTAAAAAGTATAAATAAATTGTCACGTTTATCTCCCACAAGCTTAAACTTTTAAGAGAATTGGTATCTGACACTTCTTTAAGAATCATTCATGGTGTTGCTCAAAAGTTTGAGAACTAGAAGTTGTTAAATTCCATTAAAAGTGTTTTAGTTAAGGGTGCTTAAAATTTATTTGATTCGAATCAAATCATCCAAGTTGTTCAATTTCCATTTTTTTATTGGGTTGGTTTGGTGCCACAAATTACAAAAGATATCCAAAATGAATTTGATCGCTTTACTAGTAGTAACAACCTCACAAACTAGGATGACAAAACCTAAAAAACACATATCCAATAAGAACTATAAGATTTCCCACTTATTTAAGCTTCAATTAGCTTTTAGCTTGTTAAATAACAAGATTAATTGTCAAACTTCTGCATGTGGAAGTTATAAAACGTTTATTAAAAAATCACCCCATGCAAAGTAATATAAGACTTATACCCTACCCCCCACCCAAAACAACTCAAAACAAAGGGTTTGTAACCCATAAAAAACAAAAAAGTTAAAAGAAAGTAAATGATATGTACCCAGGCCGCTTTCTCATAAGCTTCCTGATGCATTTTATTCAGTACATCATCAGCATCAGGGCTCAGACCATGTATATCCTCAGAGTTTATAGCCTCTGTAGTTCCTGAAAAGGCAAAGCCAGACATCAAGATAGGAAAAGAGAATGCACTGGTCACTCCAGTCTTTCAAAAAGGTAAAAATATTTAGTAGATTATGAAAGTTTATTTAACATTTCATCTAAAAATTAGTGTTCAACGGATTAACCGTTCCATTTTTGAAATGATTATGCGAGAAAATGCATTTTGGTTCTTCAAAAAATACTTAAGTGACATCATAACAATACTTCAGATTCCAGAATCCATCAATGCGTGAGAAAGTCGTAATCAATAATCATGTGGAGAGTTTCTCAAAAGTTTGCCTCATTTATTTGTTAAATTAAAGAAACCTCGGGAAATTATAAATTTATAACCAAGTAATTCTGAACATTATTAAAACGTCAAAATTGTGTTTTATTCATAAGATCACCCATGATACAACAGAAAAAACTTCATGCAACCTATCTAACAAACCTTGTTCTTCATTTGGAGTGGATCGTTCGGTTGGTGGCTCGTGCAATTTTGTTGGATCTCCTCCACTAGCAACTCTTTCTCTTAATTCTCTAAGACATGTCTGATCAGCAATGAGAACAAAATGAAATGAATAGTTTACCAGTAGTCAGTTTCCACTTACGGAGAGCAAGCCAAAGTTAAATTTCTTGCTTATTAGTGTGGTGCAATTGTAACTTATGTTTGAAAGTGAGTGAAATGCAAAATGAAGCAAAAAAAATAGCAATTGCTTTTGTAGCAAGACTGTCTCATTATTAAGCAGATTAAAAACTATATGTTAGACATAGCACACAACAGAATAATATTTAAAATAAAACTAAAAAATCAGAGAGAAACACAGGCTAGATATTTTTCAATTAAATAAAAATAATAATTTAGAAGACTGAACCAAACTACTACAAATGGATATTTTTTAAAGGAAACCTACCTAAATATCTAAAAATACATTTAGTTGGAAAAAAGAACTGGGAAGAATCATAAAATGAACATATGGTTTGAAATAATGAACACAAATATTTCTGAGTTTCTATTTCAAATTTATAGCTTTTCAAGGTCAAATAGTTTTTCCCCTCTAAAGTCCAAGGTTCCAAAAGTGACATTGCAGTTTAATCCGGAGAAAAAGAATATCTCAAGTATTTAAATTCAATTGGCTGGATCCACAAAATATTGATGTAGAACGTGGTACTCAAATAAAGTTATCTTACAGTAATTTTCTTCCTTTATCATCATTTTACATTGTGTTTCAAAACAATCATTCAATCATAGTAGACCAAGTGAAATAACAATTTTTTATGCTAATTTCAAGATATTATTAGATATCACAGTATGCATCATTTAAAACATAACATGGCACTCTGATAAAAGTTATGCAGAGTGGATCTTGAGTGAGAAAGTCAACAGCAGAAAAAAATGAAGTTATTCTACAATATCTACATATGGATCACAATCCTAACAATCAGTAATTTATATGGTATCTTAAAGTAACTTGAAAAGAAAAAAGACTATGATTCAAGAAGACATTACCTTTACGCGTTTTGTACTAGCAACTTGTTCCACCTTATGTACGAACTGATCAAATGAATAATAAGGAATCAAGTGAGAGTGCCATTCACTATACAAGCCAAGCAGATTTCCCAAGTCGCGAACCTACAACATGAATGAGCAGATTGAAGCAACTAATGGCATTAAAATATATTAATATGGATAGCAAACCTACAACATGAATGAGCAGATTGAAGCAACTAATGGCATTAAAATATATTAATATGGATAGCATTCGCCTTCATCTTCAACGTTTTCCAACACGGCTAAACCAAACACATTGAAAAAAGATAGTGACTGGTCAATACACATGGCCTTGGAATTGAGTCAAGCATTCACATAGTGCAAGCAAGCCTTTTTCTTAAGATGCAAATTAAGCATTAGCTGCATGACCAATCAGGTTGAAGAATGTTGTTAGGTCAAAAGTCATTGATTAAGAAGGTAATTGAGATATCCCTCCCCCTAAAAATAATGAGTGTGGTGAATTGCAAATTGTCGCAAAAGATAATTGTCTCAGTAAGTTTAAACTCTTTCATGCATGCATTTTGAGCAACTTAGTCCAACTCATAATATCACCAAAGACTCTAAACCACACATAAGTCATAACATACGCATCCCTGAAAAAATGGTGATAAAATGGTTTTCTTAGGATATGTTAGATTTGATTCCAAAAATAGTATTCTTCTTTTCAAACAAAAGGAATCCAAAAATTTCATCAAAATATTATACAGATAAACTAAAATCATTTTGGCTAAATTATTTTTCAAAACATCAAACATATTTCAAATAATATTTAAATCTAACACTCATTTTCATATTCAAACAATCATTCAAAACATTGTATAATATAAATAACATTTTTGTAATCTTGTGCAACTTAAAACAATTGTTTTATAATTTGATTGCTTTGAATCTTGAAAACTGCTTACATTTTAGAAACATGATTTCAAATACAACATAAAATTGTTTGTCCTTCATTTCTAATAAGTCATTAAACCCATAAATAACCTAACCAAGTTTATCTTCTAAACTTAACACCATAAAATTAATTCTTAAGCTATTTTTTAAATGATAACTCTAATCACTTGCGTTCATATCAGTCCATTCTCCCCATTTGATCCTAAGACATATGAACAAACATAAAATACAATATTAATGTTGCCATCAAGTAACAGTGTCTCCTTTTGCGCACAATTACATCATTCACTAAATAGTTGGGATTTCATGAAATGATATCGTAAACAATGTATTGAAAACAATTGGGCTTCAGAGCGATGAATGCCCGCCACAGCCTCCCAAAATTCGAGCAATCTCATAATTCCAACGAAAATATCAAAATCGTGCGACTGAGGGAGAGAGAGAGATTAAAATAGCAAAGTACCTCATTGCCACGGCCGTGATACTTGAAGGCGCGGGGGAAGTGACGGAGAACATAACCGAGGCCATCATCGGAGAGAAACAGCTCGGGGGTGAGCTTCGGTCTAGACCTGGAAACCGCTACTTTCTTCGGCTTCTCTGAAGATTTATCAACTCCAACTGGTCTTGAAGCAGCATCGAAAGCTCCATTCTTTAAAGAAGAAGAAGGGAAAGTAGAGCGAGATGAATTGAAATTGGATTTGAAGTCATTTGTGTTACTTTTAGGGTTAGGGTTAGAAGAATTGGAGATAGGATCTGAGGAAGGACAGTCACGAGACCAGTGGCCGGGCCGCCCACATTTGAAGCAACCCGTAGGCACTGACTTATCTTTCTCCATTCTCACTCTCTCTCTCTCTCTGAGTTCGCGCTTAGGCGTGCAACGTTTGATCCTTTCTAGGTGTGTAATAAGGTGATGCTACTCAGTACTGACTGAGTTTCTTATCGAGTTTATCATTTGGTTCTTTTCGCGGGAAAAAAATGAGGGAAACACATCGGCATAAGTTAAGGAAAAACAATGTTGAATTTGATTTATTAAAGAATAAGTAAGAAGCCATCAAGAATTTATTTTATTTGTGATATTTAAATATTTCAATTATATAATTTTTTTAAAACAAATTTAAATTTTTTTATTTTTAAAATTTAAATATTTTAATCATAAAATTTTATACAATTAAAATGTAATAATTTTAAAAATCAAATAACTTATATATTATTTACAAAAATCATGTAATAAAATTGTAAAAATTAATAAATACCAAATGACTTCAATAAATTTATAAATACTAAAACTGGCATCTTTTTTTTTTATTATTCTATAAATACCAAAATTGACATCTTCTTATTTTTTTCTATTTATGTTATAAATACTAAAATTGGCATCTTCTTATTAAATTGCAGTATGATAGGTTTTTATTTGCTCAGGGTTATGCGGTTGTAAAAAAAAATATTGGCATCTTTTTTATTTATTTTTCAATAAAATGTATACATTAAAGCTTTCAAATTACCATGTATTGTCTTTCTTGAGAAGAAAAAAAAAACAATTCTCTCATATCCATATAATGTTGACTTTTTATATAGCAAGTGACTATCTTTATGATTGTTATTATTTATGTCTTTACTTACAAAAATTATCACATGAAAATTAAATTTTAAAATTTTAAAATTATATAAAATAATATTTTTAAAATTTATAATAAAAACATATTTAAAATTTTACTAAAATTTATTGCTCGAGATCATATTTTTCAATATAAAAATATATATTTTATGTTTTATGAAAATGTGCATCTTAAAATTAAAATTTTATTTATAAATTAGATTTATTTAATATAATTAAACTTAAAATGTTTATAAATATAATAATAAAGTAATTAAAATATATTAATTTAAAATAAAAAATTAATATATTTAAATTATAAACATAAATATATTTATTTTACCCATTTTTCCTATAAACTTTGGCAGCCATTCAAGTCAGAATTAGCATATATATCACCCGATTTTTTCATATTAAACCAAAGTTCCAAGAAAGATAGCATAAAAGTTATACTATATGAATATATTATTGAATTATTATATTTATATTATTTATATTATTTATACTATTAAACTGATTTTTTTTATTTTTTTCGTCAAATTATAAAAATATTGTATTCGTGCTATTTTATCAAAAAAAAATTTATCTTAAAGACTATTAGAAAAAACTATAAAATTGATTGTTTATTATCTTATTCTTCAAAGCTTAGCAATTTCTTATATCTTCCCCTCTTTTTATGCTCAAAATAAAATTAAAGGCAGCATAAAAGATAACGTATAAAAATAAACTAAATCATTGAAGCAACGAATAATATATTTGCTTTGATAGCTCTAATTTCTCATTGACAATTTTCTAAAAGTTTTGCTTTTTTATCACCCGCTCAAAACCATCTTCCCAAATTAGCAACGTAAAGAGTTTGGAGGAAAAAATCTCTCTTATTTAACAAAACTAAACACAAACAACATTAATGGATTCCTACGTAGGAATGGGCATAAAAACCGTGTGTTCAGTTATTTGTGGATAATCGCACCGACGGTTCAGTTTTTATTCGTTTATTTTCGAAGATGGATTCGATTTCGAGTAAAAACCGAACATAAAGGAGCAGATACGGTTCGATTACGATTATACTCAAAACCGTACCTATCCGTACCCAAAATTAATTATATTTATTTAAATAAATTATATATTAATTAGGGTTTACTTATTTTTCACATAGTATATAAACGAACCTAAACTTTTTTTATTTCACTGTGTTTCTCACCTCCCATTTCCCGCATCTCTCAATTCTCTCAAACTACTCAGTTCTCACCAGTCGCCAGCCGCCAACCGCATTTGCCAGTCGGTAAGTTCAGTCGCCAGTCACTGAGTCGTCACCAGTCGTTGCCAGTCAGCAGTCATTGTGTTGTGTCGTTGAGTCCAGTCGCTCAATTGCCTATCTCGCCAATCATTTATGTCGCTCTCAGTTGTACGCTTGTCGCCGGCTTGCTATCCCCTCTTCTTCGTGGTCTCGTCATGTAAGTGTTTTCTTTTCTCATATGAAGCAAATCTCTTGGTAGCTATGTGGTTGATACATGGTTACTCTGTTTGTGTATAGATCTCATTGTTATGAGATTTTTTGCTACTCTGTTTCTTGAGCAAAATAGGTTAAATCTAAATTATATTTAAATTCCTGAAGTCATCTAGAGTCTGGACAATGTATTATCGATTCATAATATATATGGAATAAATTTACTACTATGTTTTGTGTATAGACTTTCCTGTTATGAGGCATGACTATTGGCTACTCTGTTTTGTCATAAAAATTTCGACCATTTTAAGTGATCATGGTAAAATCTTATATAATTTGTGTTTTGATAGATTTAGTCAAGAGACTTTATTCTATTTCTTGAGCATAACATTTTCGTCATAACATATTTAAATGCTTGAAGTCATATAGATAATGTATTATCGATTAATAATATATATGAAATAAAGTGACTATTATGTTTTATGTATGAATGTATTATTGATTCATAATGAATAAAATAAAGTGACTACTCTGTTTTGTGCATAGACCTCCATGTTATGAGATTAGTGTTACTCTTTTATCGATTCATAGTGAATATGAAATATAGTATGATGATAATTTTTATCATGTTTTGTAGAGTTAGAGATTTATGAAGAAGACAGAAACTTTAAACATTATGACAAGTGAATATGTTAAAAAGGTAACGTGAGATAATAGAAAGTATATGTATATTTTTTATATATATGAATTTAAACTTTGAAAGTTATTTTTTTAGAATTTTTCACCACAATCCTCTCAAGGAATAAATGACATCGAACTTAATGTGGAGGTAACAAGTGGTGGAACTTCAAGTGCCGATCAACATACAAATGTTCCTCTCCTTACATCAACCTCTTCACCTCAAAATACACAAAGTCAACCATTAAATGAATGTAATGAGGAAGAAGATGAGAAGGCTAAATTAAAGTCTGAAACATGGGTTCATTTTGATAGGAAGAAAATTAATGGGATATGAAAGGCAATATGTAATTATTGCAGAAAACAGTTAGGAGGTAATACAAGGAATGAGACATCTCATTTGAAAGCACATACAAAAAGGTTGTTCATTCAAATGGTAAGAAAGGGATATCGGTCAATCATTGTTAAATCCTAACAAGAAGAGGGATAGAATTGAGTTAAGACATTGGAATTTTGATTCTCAAGTTTCTCTTGATAAATGTGCAAAGATGATAATTCTACATGAGTATCCTCTTAGTATTATTAAGCGTCATGAATTTAGGGAGTATTGACATTCATTACAACCAATATGGAAGCCTATTTCTCGAGTGACATTTAAGAGAGACATTATAAAGATTTACGATGTTGAGAAAAAAATGATGGATATGTTGGAGAACAATAAAAGTCATGTTGCAATCATGAGTGATATGTGAAAGTCTGAAAATCAGAACAAATAATTCATGGCTGTAACTTGTCATTTCATTGATGACAATTGGTATTTACATAGTAAAATAATAAGGTAATTTTTTAAGTTTATTGTTGAAATTTATACACTTTCTATAAAATATATTTTTTAGATATTTGATGTATTAAATGATTGTATATAACTATTTTATCGTTACTATATAATTTTTTGTAGGTTTATATATGTTCTTGCTCCACACAATGCTGGAGTTATTGGTCAAGAATTAATGAGTTACTTTTTGGATTGGAACATTAATCGTAAGATTTCAACCTTAACTTTAAATAATTGTTCTACTAATGATTTAATGTTACCCGATCTGTTAGATTCATTAGATAGAACTTCAATGTTATTATATGGAGATATTTTTTACATGCATTGTGCTGCTCACATATTAAACTTAGTAGTCAAAGATGGGTTAAATCTAATTTCTCAATGCATTGTTAAAGTTAGAGATAGTGTTGCATATTGGACAACAACACAAAAGAGGGAGGAAAATTTTAAAAAAATTGCGTCTCAAGAGATAAAATCTTATTGTAAGAATTTATCTCTTGATTGTCAAACTCGTTGGAATTCTACTTTTTTAATACTTAAAAATGCATTGTTTTATGATAAAGTGTTTCCTCGTTTAAAACAATTGGATAAAATTATAATAGTATTCCTGATGCATTGGATTGGAAAATGACAAGTACAATTTGTGATAAGTTAGAAGTATTTTACAAGGTTATAGAATTGATTTCTGGTTCCAACTATCCCACCATAAACATGTTATTTCCTCATATTTATGACATCAAATTGTCATTATATAATTGGATTAATGATGAGGATGATTTGGTCAAGGGAATGGCTTCAAACATGCTTGTAAAATTCGATAAGTATTGACAAGAAGTTAATATTGTCATGGCTATAGAAGTTGTTTTGGATCCTAGATTTAAGATGAATTATCTCGAATTCTATTTTCCAAGAATATATAGAGAGAATGTCAGTTTTGAAATTGAAAAGGTAAGAAAAAAGTGTTATGATTTGATAAATATGTACCAAAATAAATGAATTATAGAAGAGAGTCGACAAATAGAGTTTTCAACACGCTCCAATACATTTCAAAGTTCAAAAGGTATTAATGTTCTTAATCATAGTGGTATAAATGAGTATAAACAATAGAAATTAATGCAAAATAAAGTTAGATCTTTGAAATCTGAGTTAGACTCTTATTTAGAGGAGACTGATGTAGAAATTTCAGACAAAGAGTTTGATATATTGTTTTGGTGGAAGTGTAACAAACATAAATATCCAATAATGCATGACATGGCTAGAGATATCTTGGCTATTCCGGTCACCACAGTTACTTTAGAATTTGCATTTAGCAGAAATGGTAGAGTAGTGAGCAAACATCGTAATAGACTCAAAGAAAACACATTGAAAGCTTTAATGTGTACTCAAGATTGGTTATGTGCTAGTATTCATAAACAAGGTATAAGTTTATATATTTAATACTTGTACATATTATATTTTATTAACACTTGTTTTATGTACTATATATTAATTATTTAATTGTGTATTCAAATATTTTATAATTTATTCAGATATGTTAACTCTTGGTTCATCCGCTTCCACTATTACTATTGTAGAAGATGATGTTGAGGTAAAAATTTTACATTATTGATTAATCAATTTCTTATTTTAGTTTATAAAAATGATTTTATATGTTTGATTTTTGCAAGATACTCGTGCTGTTGATGAATAATTAGAAAAAGAGAAGTTTTGATTGATTGTACTTGAAGTTTTCTTAAATTTATTTAATTAGTTTTCAATATTTGTATTAGTTTAAAATATTTTATTTATATCTTGTGTTTCTCATTTATATGTATTTAATCTTATCTAGATTCATAGAAATATATATTAGTAAATGTTAAATTTTTTATCAGAAACTTAAAATAACAAATTCAGATAACAAGTTCAAAAGACTTATCCATTTGTTTTAGGTTGATTGCATAGCCAAAAAGAGCTTAATTCAATAGGATTTTTTAAAAATTTTGAAAATGTTTTTTTTTTTGGAATAACTGTCCCGAACTGTTATACACAGGTAACAAATCGTCCCCAAACTGCAACAATTTTTGGATGATTTTGGGAACAAATTTTATAATTCGGTTCGAGAACGGTTATATTAAAATCCGTCCCGTGCCCATGAAAGGACCCTTTCATCAGTACTTTAGAATCAAAGCCACTGCAATTCTAAGATGGTTAATGTGTATATATATGTTCCTAAATTTATGATATAAGTAGACAATAAGTTGTGATAAGGCAGGAGCATTTTGATAGTTATTGACTAACAAAGACCCAGGTTTAGGAAAGAAAAAAAAGTTAAGTATCTGTTGATTTTTCTCTCTATGATCATTAGTATAAGAGAAAATAGAAGGAATGAGTGGCAATAAGGATTAAGGAAAAAAGGAGAAAAAATGAGTTATAATATTTGCTTAAAAACTGATAATAAGACAATAAACACTTAATTTTATAGATTTTTGAATTTTTTTTCATTTTTAATTGCTCATATATACGAAAAACTAACAAGTTATTGTGAATTAAACATTTTTACAATTCGATGGTAGAAATGAGATAAAATTTAATTTGATGATACAAATAATACAAATATAATAATTTGATAATATATTTATAAATATATCCAATAATTTATAATAAGCTTAATTGAGTTTTGAAAGATAAATACTTGCATGGTTTGAAATTTTGTTTTAAATAACAATGGAAAATAATGCCATAAATTTTCAAACGCATATATTTTTTGAATTTTAATTCTATCTTAACTTGAATCCAACCTCATAGTCAATATGCTTAGCCTTAATCCCAGCTCTAAAGTAAAAAGGATTAATTGAATTGGAGTTTTCGAACCGCATGATAGCGACGAGATTAAGGCTTATAAGAAAAGGGAGTGTGTTCTTGATGGATGATACCACATTGAGAAATCAATATAGTAAAGAGAAAGATAAGAAAGTAAAACAAATTCATACTGATTTCATTGATTTATAATAGAAATTACAATGATAATTGGTAAACCACAATGACTCACTACGACACTCTAATGACTAAAAAACCCAAAAGTACTCTTAGAGTAATAAGGAAAATTAATAGTATAATTTTTATCTTGCAACACGCATGATAAATATTGATCCAAGCTGTTCTGTATATCAACAAAATCATCTAATCCTATATAGTCTTGATGCATGCTCATATCTATAAGATACAAGCTCCAAACTTCAATTATATACTTACTCCTTTTGTCAATGCAAACATATAACTCTCATATCAATAAAATATCATTCAGTTTCAAATAAGAAAAAATATTGGTAAATCTAGACTAAACTGATGTTGTTATCAATGCCAATTAAAATATGAGCGAGAATAATTAGAGATAGAAATGTGAGATAATTGACTAAACAAACCCTTTATCTTACTAATTTTTTCTCTCCTTTTTACCTATGGTTATTCTCTCTCATATGTTAATTGGTATGTACCAAACGTGAGCTTAGTCGATGATAACCATCAAATTATTACCCTTCAAATGGATGGTTAACAGTTCAAAGACCAATTGTAATTTTTATACACAATATTAATAGGACCTCCATCCCCCAAAATATGCGACAGCAGACCTGCTTTGTTTGGCTCTGAGAAATTAATTATCCACTTCAGGATCTCTTTCTCTTGTCCGAAATCTACACTGAACCTGCAAAGGTATAACAATTGAATGGTAAATTCAACAATGAATTATTTAGTACTTAAAAATGAGAGACTAATTTATTGCTCACCACTTGACAATTTTGGAGAGATATACTGTTCTTTTGTCCAGATCAACCTCAATGCCACTGCTCTCAAAGAACTCTCTAGCGGCAGATCTAAGTTGAGCTTCAACTCCTTCAGGTGTAAAGAACCTTACGGTTGGACTTGATCTTGTTCCATTACATAGTCCAAAGTGAATTAATGGGTTCACCTTACCAATAGCAAGCTGGAATGAAATTGAATTAATAATTTTATAAATCATGTCAGTGTTTCTAATAGAGTGCCTGCAACTATTTAGAAAAAAGAAAAAGAAAAAAATCAGAGTAATGAGATAGTTTGTTTCGAAATTTGAACCATTTTCTTTGTACTGTGAAAGAAATACAGAGTGCATGTGAAGACTTCGAAGTAATTTAATAAATACATCACTTACTTTTATACTGTCAAATGAGATAGTTTGTTCTCTTCGAAATTTGAACCATTTTCTTTGTACAGTGAAAGAAATACAGAGTGCATGTGAAGACTTCGAAGTAATTTAATAAATATATCACTTACTTTTATACTTTCAACAAGTCATTTGACAGAAAAGTTGATTAAAATAACCCACTTGCTGTCTTAAAATAGACACACCCCTAGCATAAATCTTCAAACTTAAAGATAATATAATTTACACCACTTCACACATATATAAAATCTAATTTCGCAGCATGATAATTAGCTGATGTGGTATAGAAAATACAACGGTAAGTCATATGATTTATATCATTGATATGTTTTCATGTTTTTCAGTTTCTTAGATACCTAGAAATTGTAATATACTAGCTCATGAAATAACAAAATGGTCGTTCAATGCTCAAAGGGATGACAGTTTTACAGAATCTGATATGCCTCCTGAGATCATTGAACAAATATGTGTAGCAGCTAATCATAATTAATAGTAATATTTGATGTTCTTATGAAAAAAAATCATATGAATTTATGTGTTAAAAGTTTGGGGGTAAGAGAATGTAATCAATGAAGCTTACAAATTCTACCAAAGTACCAATTAGCACTGTACTTTAAAGTTAGGTTTGACTTTAGCTCATAAGCTGCTGGTATTGGGAAAGTTATTACCTCTAAACGCTTGTCTTCAGAGCCAAAGGGCTTGACCAACGAATAAGGTGGCCTACGATTGTTCCTTAGAATCCCATTATGAATGGTACCTAAGGAATAAGGATGCCCTCCAACTACATATTGGAAATCAGAGAAGAATCTCCTATCCATTATACTTTCTGGATGTCCTACCCTTATAACAGCATGGATGACCATGGCATTGTACAAGTTGAGAAAGAAGGCTAGTTTCTCATCTGGTGAGAGTTCACTAAGATCAGTGCGCTGAAGATCTTGTGCCAAATTTACATACCTGCAATTAAAGGAAAAATAATGAAATATACCTAAATTTAGAAGGAAAATTTCTCTAAAAAATGTGACAAATGCTAAGTTATCGCAAAATATAACTAGCCCGTTAATAAGGGTTCCACGCTTTATGCACAATGTTCTTTACATTTTAAAGTGTTAGCTAATGATAATTTGGGATGATTCCAACTTGAATAGTGTAGCATTACCCTTTATAAATATGAAAAGTCTATCTACCACAAACAAGGCCATATAGAGTCGAGCCCACAAAATAACACCTCAATTTCAGGTAGAAACATTTCAGTTGCAATTGGACCCTAACAAAAGATCTGGTGGTTGAATGAGGCAAAAACTTGAAAATTAAGATTTCCCAATTTCAGGATACAGGTCATTGGCAGAGTTGGAGAGTGATAAATGTTTAGGCAAGATAGATTTATCACAAAAGAAGTGAGATTTTACAATCAAACAGTACATCAATAGATATTAATGCATTATGAAGGTGTGTCGAGTCACAAATAGAGATAATATATTAGAAACTGAAGGTAGAGATTAACTGAAAAATACTAAAGAATTAATAAGCTTAAAAAGGTATATCTGAGTAGCAGATAGGATATTACCTTCGGAATTCCTCACTGTTGCTGATGCCAATATAATCAACACGATCCCTGTCGACAGAGGCATATGCCTCAAGTACGGCGGACATTATCTTGGTAAGCCTTTCACCAACTTTTACTGCAGGTTTGAGCTCCCCATCATTTGTAGATCCGCGGAAGTTAAAGCATTTGGGAATAAACGGTTCGTGCTCAAGGAAACGATAATAGTGGTTTCCATCTTCAAAATCATTTTCCCTAAACAAATATTTAAGATTTTGAAATGTGTTAATTACATCCCTTGTAATAACTTTTTAAATCTTTTTAAGGTAGATGTTTGACATTAAAAAGATAAAATAAATATATCTAAGAGAAGGTAATGTAATATAACAATAGCTTTGGGGTTATAATTGCCTATTTTGAAAGTTGATTTTTTTTGGCAGTTTTATAAAACCTTAAAGGTGTTTGCTGTAATTTACCCTTTTGAAATATATTTTTATGCATGTGAAAATTAAAACACAAATACAATAAAAATCACTTATTGATAAAGGGGGAGTTTTTCGTTACCCAAATACATGATGGATGTAATGCTTTCGGGAAAGTTGCTTTCCAGCTTCAACTGCCTGCACGTGTCGTAAAGTTAAATCTAAATGAGAGAAAATTATATATCCGTTATGTTAGTTTCAAACTACAGGGGGCCTGCACCTATTATCACCTATAATTATTACGACCTAAGTTAACTAAGTTTTGCTAGCCAAAAGAAGTGAAAATTTGCAGGAAAAATGATTTAAAAATGGACTATAAAGTGGAATATCTTTAGTCAGTGAGTCAAGATTCTAAATGTTCTCTATACGTTAACGGTAGCTACTTCAAACGAGTCAACAAGATGGATGATCTGGGAATATGTAGTGCAATATTTTCTAAAATTTGTTAAAAATACACTAAGACACGGGAATCTTAGAGAAATAAGACCCCGGAAATCTGAAAAGTCAAAGATACATATCATGGTAATTTACTTTTTCAGATGATGGGTGGGACGGAGAGAAGCCAAACATTTTATTTGAACGTGGTGCAATCCATGAAATTGAAATTCGACCGGACAAAAAAGGGAGAAAAAAGAGAGCTAAACGCGGAGAAATAAAATTAATGTAATGAGTCCTGCTCAGGACTCCTTTAAAACATGGTCCCAGTGACAAAGTCTCAACATAATAGTATGCACAATTATTCGTGAGTGCCATTATTACTGAGAAGTCTAATATTAAACAAAATAATATATCCCATTTATCCAAAAAAAAATGAATAAAAATGAAAAATTAAACATATTTAAACAAAGTACAAATATGACATTTGAATCTTAATGTTAAAGCATTTAAAAAAATGTATATTTGTTGCAATTTAATACAAATAAACACATTAGTTGGACATTTGGTCACCATATGCGAAAATTGTATTTTATATAATTCACTGTACACAAGTCCATAGAAGATATTTACCAGGCTAAAGTAACTTATATTCATGTAGATCGGTCCTGAAACTTTTTAATTTTTTTTAAGGTTCTTATTAATTTCTTTACAATTCACAAGTTGAACTACACTCATAATTGCTTCTTCCTTTTCTTATTCTTCTTCTTCTTTTTTTAATTTTCTTATCCACACAAATAGAAAATGGGATTGCCTAATTATTCAATTTAATATTATATCAATCATAAAATCCAACATATCTTCCCACAAACACAAGCTACTCAATTAGGATAGCGCATCAAATAAAATAAAATTGTCAACAGCTAAAGATGGTAGTATAATATAGGGAACCCCTTATAATACATCTCCCTGATGGTAGTTCTAGGCAAACAAGGTAGCTATAATTTGTTATCATCGCGTCCACATGCTCATCATAATTAACGTTTCTCAACTATGTATTGTAGTTTATCAGAAAAGGAAGGCTCATTTACTCTTGTAAAAACTTATAATTAACACATATTTTCTTATGTGGTATCCACTTAATTATTTGTTTATTAGGTAGACCAACAATAATTAAGAAAAAACTAATTATCACAAATTATTTGTCACGGCCGTGTCAAATTTTATTAGCAAACATAAAGTCACGTAGACACACGTTATGTTTGTGTGTGGTGAGTTGTAAATTTTTATTGTGAAGGTAAAAGAGCTATTTAGTTGGGGTTAGAGGTAAAGATGTAAACAATATATATACCATAAAAAACAAAAAACAATGTGGTTGGTATTATATTTTTAATAGATTTATTTACATAAATAATATATTATATAGTTTATAATTTTTCTTTGTGTTCTTTTTTATTCCATTAAAATATCAATATTTTATTTTTACACTAAATATTTACACAATTTTGTACCTAAATCATTTAAAAAAATATTACTTCAAAATTTTCAAATAATTCTATCATTTGTTGGTATTGGTTGCAAAAATATTTATAATTTTTTGTGACTATACATAATACTTATTAATCAAACATTTGATAAGTATATGCAATAAATTAAATTTATATGTAACTTTTAATAAAATAAAGAACATAAAATATATTAATTAAAAATAAATAATAAAATAACAGTAGTCCGCGATACAGAGGATAATAAAGCTATGAAGTTAGGGGTTCGTTTCGTACCTTTTTACGGCCACAATCCAAATGCTGAATGAGTACCTCAACCATCTCTTTACCGGCAAAGCAATTCTTCACGTACTTCATCTTCATTAAACGGTCCTGGATTGGCAATCGCTGTCGCAAAACCCTAACGATTCCAATCATATCGTCCGTCGATTCCTCTTCATCTGAATCATCAAATCCGTAGACCGGCTGCGATGGTGCGTCATCGGGACATTTGCTCCCAAGCATTTCCTTCAACCTCTGATCAAAACCACCACTATTTCTCAACGAATTCAAAGCCACCAATCCACCAAACAACTTCTCATTGAAGAAAACCTGAGGTACAGAAAAACTTCCAGTTCTCTCAAACAACTCTTTCTCTCTCTGAGGAAAAACATCAACGTTTATCTCCACGAATCTCAGTCCCTTTTCTCTAAATAACTTTCGTACCGCTTTACAATCCCTACAATTAGACCTCGAGAAAAAGCTGATCCGACCTTTAATCTCTTCTTGCTCTAATTTTTTATTTTCATTATTTTCGTTCTTGATCTTCACTATTACTCTGAGTCCAGATAGATTGAACTCTGTAACCTCCGTTCTCACTTTAACAACATCCTCGTCGGAGTTATTATTTTCTTTCAACGCCGATAACTTCTTCGCAATCGCAGCAGAGAAGCTACTACTTCTTTCTTTAATGTACTTCCCGATGGCCGGCATGTCGACACCAGGGAAGCTATCCGGCTTGATCTCTATCTCAGTCTCAATCTCCGTTCCTTTCATTGAAATGATCCCCGGCGGTGGTTCAGGCTTTGGAAGCTGTGAATTAGGCTTGAGCATTTTTTGTAAAATTTCACCATCGTCGTTCTTCTCGGGTTGATCTGTAACGGTTGAATCCAAGTTTTCTGACTTTTCGATAGAAATGGTCAATAATTCACCCAATTTTTCGGGTATTACAGTTTCGTCATGCCCTTGATGTTTAGGTTCCAAATTTGAATTGTTTAGTTTCTCGCTCTCAGAAACAAGTATTTGGTTTTCTCCATTAGAAGACTCCATTTGAGACAAACGAAGGAAGTAATAAAAAAACACAGAGAGAGTTTAAGGAGAGAAAAACTTAGAAAGAATCGAAGAAGGCAATAGAATTGTTGTAACGGGGAATTAAAAAAAGGCTTAGGAGGGAACGATGATATCGGGCAGGTTTTTAACTTTAAATAGAAGATAATTAGATAATTAAAAAATATTATTTTTAAAATTTATAAAAATAACAATATCTATAATATTAAATAAATATAATTTAACATATTATATTTTAATTTAAACTATACATCAAATATTTTTTACAATAAAAATATATAATATATTTTAAAAAAAGTTATGAAAATATAAATAATAAATAATAAATAAGAAAGAAGAGGTCAAATCGTAGAAATAACAAGGAAGGAAGTTATCAAAGCGTACGTAAAAAGACAAATTGACTCTTTTTGTTGGTTTTGGGCCAAAACCAGAGACGCCGGCCCAATGAATAAATTTAGTAAGATATAATTGGGTCCCACCTTTAAATTTTATCATTGACGACACGTGTAAAATTAAGGGATATTCGATTGAAATGATTTATAAATGGTGCCGTTAATGCAGGAGCGTGATTTCAACTTAACAAGCAAGCTGATACGGTAAGAGGAGTTCAGAATAATTGATTTGACACGGTAATTGCAATGCATGGGCCCATTCAAACAAGAGTAATGTGGACCACCCGGTGCCGTCAGGATTGGGCTCAGCCAAGTCTTTCAAGTCCCACTACATGGAATTTCAAGCAAGTAACTTATTATGTAAGTCAATCATTTATTTAATTATTTATATTATATAAAAAATTTATTTTTTATTTTTAATATTTTTTTTACAATTAACGCTACACATGAAATTTTAAAATCGTGTCATAAATTAAAAAAAATAAAGTTATAGCTTCATATATCATATATATTATTTAATTTTTTATTTAATTAATCAAATTTTCTATAAAATATTTAAATAAATTAAATAATCAATTGAAATAAAAATATTAAAAATAATAAATTAAATGCGTATCATAAATTTTAAAAAATAAAATTATACGATAATTGCAACGCATGGACCCATTCAAACAAGAGGAATATGGACCACCCGATGCCTTCAGGATTGGGCTCAGTCCAGTCTTTCTAAGTCCGACTTTCCGATAAGTAACTTATTATATAAGTCAATCATTCATTTAATTATTTATATTATGTAAAAGAATTCATTTTTTATTTTTAATTGAGACGACACATGAAAATTTAAAGGCGTATCATAAATTAAAAAAATAAAATTATAAATTTATATGTTGTATATATTATTTAATTTTTTCAATAAATTATTTCATTTTTATCTAAAATAGCTATTCGAAAGATATTTAAATAACCAATTAAAATACAAATATTAAAAATAATAAATTAATTTTTCACCTTATATTAGTAATTAAATAAATTTTTATTCAATTATATATTAATTTAATGATAAAAATAAGTGTTCATAATATTGAAATTGTCAATAAAAAAAATCTTAAAATTGTGAGTTTGAGCACATGATAAATTATTTCTAACATATTTAAGTTTGTATTTAATATAATAGATTCAATTATTCGACAAATTTCTATTGCTTGAGCAATTATATGATTTTTTTTTTTTGGATTCGTGTTTGGTACAAAAATCAACAACTTAGTTTGTTATCTCAGTGAAAACTTTTCAAATTTGGATTGTATTCAACTTCATCAAATTTTAATGAAAATTATGGGTGACAAAGGTTGATTGTTACCCATTACTTTGCAATTTGATTGTAAAAATGATGTTTCATATTTAAAATAAATTTTATGGATTAAAAAAAACGAATTAATGTTATTCATATCCCTTTTCATAAGATATTTAATATTTTATATAAAAGTAAAAAAAAATCAAAATTATAAATTGAATAATAACTGTTTAAATTATATTTATCTAAATTATGATTATTATCTTTTATAATGTTATTTGTTCATCTTCAAATTTATTATTTATTATTTTATTAAATAGTTTATATCCATGTATTTTATTATTTTATTTCTATAAATATGATATTAATAAGTGTTTGAAAAAAATTCATATTTCATGATTTTATTATGCTTAAATATGAATAAATAGATTTGATCATACATGCTTATATCATTACACTTAATGTAATAAAAAAATTTACATTATAAAAAATAAACACTCAACAAAAATATGATTTTTTCACAAGTGAATTAATTGAATACTCAATAAATAAATAATCATTAACTGCATAAATTGTCACTCTTAATGTAATAAAAGTAGTTATATTATGCAAAATAATCATTCATACAAATATATTTATTATATAAATTTTTGGTACTTGTAAAAAATAATTTAAAAGAATAAAAATATACTTATTATATGGATATTTTAGTATTTAATTATGAGAAAAATAACAAAAAATAAAAAACAAAAACCAAAAAAATAAAAATAAAAATATGAGATATACTCGTAATAACAACTCAAAAGATAAAGAAGTATCGTTAATTTCTTCATGCTCGTTCCAAGTTCGAAGTACCATTTCTATAAATAAGAATCCACCGTTACATGATTTCTTCTTCATATAGATAGATATAGGATCTATGGAGCAATTACTTAGAAGTACATTTTGTGCAACAGCCCTTCCTATCTGATAGAAAAGGATCTCATGGTCCTGAACCGATCTTACCTGGGATCGCAAATCCCAAGTTTGTCTATGAAGAGTAGATCTAATTATATTAGTGTCTATAATTGATTTATTCTGTGTAATACTAATCGATAGGGCCTCATTGGTAAGTGCTACAAGATCTCGTACATTGGAACCCATGGTTATGGAGGTTATGGACCCGAATCCATTAGTATGGAACATTTTCTTTTCCAAGTGAAATCCCCTAGTATATGAAAGAGTGAAAAAGTGCTTTCGTTGTTGTGGAATAAGAAGCCTTCGTATCTTAATGCATGTATTTAATTTATTCGGAGCTATTAGAATGGGATCCACTTTTTGGGGAATATAAGTCGAAGCAATAACAAGAATATTTCTAGTGGAACATCTTTCACAATCCCTGGAGAGATAGTTCACTAATAGACCGAGGGATAAGTAATTCGACTCATTCACATCCAGATCATGAATGTTTGGAATCCATATTATGCAAGGAGACATTGCTTTTGCTAATTCGAATTGAAGGGTGATATAAAATCGGTCCATTTCCGGCATCATATCCATAGTTGACGCATTCATCATAGTTAGAAGAAAAAGCTCTGTATCAAGGTCACGGTCGATATCGTCACTATCATCAATATCGTTACTATCATCAATATCGTCACTATCATCAATAAGAAAACCCTTGTTATCCAGGAACTTGTTCGGAAATACTGTAATGAAAGGAACATAGGAGTTTGTCGCTAGGTATTTGACCAAATAGGATCATCCAGTTCCTATAGAACCTATCACTAAAATACCCCTAGAGAGGGATAGGGCTAAGCGGAGCTGATGAGTGCTCAAAAAGCACTAAAATTACCATGATTTTATGCACATTAATTGATTAAAAATATATATATTTATATATTTTATCATATATTTATATAAATTTGTCTTTTTCGGAATCACGGGTGTTTTTATTGTTTTTCAGGTATTTTGGCTTAAAAACGCAACTTAAAAACTCAAAGAGAAATACTGGAAGCAATACATCACAAATATATTAATAAATAAATGGGGAAAGGTCAACAAATATGGAAAAATTGGACAAAATGGGTCAAAAAGGACAAAAATGTCAGAAAAGAGAAAATCGCGCCAGAAATTTCACCACGCTTCATTACACTGCTCATCCGCAAGACATCTGTTCATCCGCGGGCACTGTTCATCCGCGGCATACAGCGCTTTACGCTGACGTCATCAAATGACGTCAACAATCACTAATCTGCGTTTTTACATTTTTTTCTCTACTTTTTCTCTCCATCCTCACCTATAAATACCCCCCTTCCCTTAACTTCAAAACACACCTTCAAAACACACTTCTCTCTTCTTTCTTTCTCTCTTTTCTTAGATTTTTAGATTTTTTAGTTTTTTCTTAGTTTTTAGCTTTTCTTAGTTAACTTCTCTTAGTTTTAGAGTTCTTCCCTTTTTGGGAAGAACTAGTTATGTTTTTGTAATTTATTAGCTTTTTGATTCAATAAATGGGAGTGCAAATTCCGCTTGGAGGTTTTCCAACAACGGGAATAGCATCGAAGTTCTGTAAGGATTTTATTTTCTTTACAGTTATTTTTTATGCTTTATTCTTACATGTTATATTTAATTTGTCTGTGATTAAATTTAACTGTCTTGGCTATTTGTAAACATGATATAATAATAACGTTGTTATGCTTGCATAAATATTAAATAGGTAAAAATCTCTAAAATGAATTGATTTTATTTTTATTCAAGATTTTATATTAAGAATGTTAGAGAAATATATTATTTTTCATTACAAACTTAAATCTGAAAATTAGATTTTAAGGTTTAGTTATCCTCGATTTAGAGTAGTGCTCTTTTATTGTGTCGGTACAATCGCCCTTAGTAGTTAGAGTGAAGCTCTATTTCAAAAGTTTTTATAAGAATTATTATCCTGAAAATGTATTGACAACATGTTTTCAAGAAGTGGTTTTAAAACTTGAAAGTTAGTACTCGGATAACTAAATTCTTAGGTTTAATTTGGACACCTTGAATAAAGTTTAAACTGTCTAACCCCACCAAAGGTGGCATTTAAATGGTTCATTTTCAATCTCTTAGAAAAAGAAATTAATTTAATTAACCAAATTAGTTATCAACCCCACCCATAGGTGTTAATTGATTTGTTTAGTTAACAAAGAATATCTAACCCCACCAAAGGTGGTATTCATACAAAAAAAAAAAGAATCAATAAATATCAATTCATATCTTTAATAACCTAAATAATATGAGCAAGCATAATTAACTTAATTATTATATCCATAAATACTCCACTGTTTTAACAGATAAAATTTGCATAAATGTTTATTGAATCTATGTTTATTTTTATGTAATTAGATTAAAAACACAAAACCCAAAATATCGTGACAGGATGTTTAGGATTTAATTTCGTTTTTAAAAGTTTGAATAATAAATTAAAAACCACATACATTCCTTCCTTAGATCGACCTTGGGAGTATACTTATCATTTTCTACGAAATGATTCGTGCACTTGCGAGAGTTTTATAAATAGATAAAACCAAAGTAACGGGCAGGATCCGCGATGTCGGTTCTGCCCCGATCAGGAGCGAAAAGGGTTTTCCATGAGATGGGAAATGAAAACTATTAGCTCCGCAGGGGGTTTGTGAATAAGTGATTGTCTGATAATGAGCAAGGAATATCCGCCTTTCTGCTAAATAGGATGAATTGAACTCATAATTTATTAGATACTTTTTATGAATGTCAACTAAGTATCGTAAGGAAATTGCTCCTGGTTGTTCAATCATTTGATAACCAGAGTCATTTTTTGATAAATGATCACTGTGAGTCAGACTCAATAGAATTTGATCAATCCTCTTTTCTGTCGTTAAGGTGGAGAACTGAACCAAGAATTCTCTTTCTTTATCATCAATCGAATCACTGTTCGAGACCCATGATTCTATTTTATCATCAATCCAATCACCGTTCACGTTTTTTCTTTTTCTTATCAATGAATAGATCTCTTTACTTGTATGACTTAGATGCCTCGTATTTCTCGAAAAAGCGATTCGATTGATGGGATTGGGTATGATACTTCTGAAATTGACGATATCAATGAGATTGATATTCAAATCTTTCTTCTTAGAATGTATTGATTTGACCCCATGTGACCACCACCCCACAAAGATGTTACCGCTGTAAGCGAACCCGTATTTCTTCTGTAGAATCTCCTAATTGTTCCAGAAAGCAACTAGAAAGATATTCTTTAACCGTAAAGAATTCGATTCGGATGTAGGATACCTATCCGTAAGTTTTCGCAACTCAATTATGTATGATAGAATCATCAAAGATTTGACCCTTTTCGAACTCATGCGTAACTCACTATAGGCTCGAGAAACAAAGAGAAGATGTGTACGAACGAGATATCCAAAGAAGAAGAAGGAAAAGGATTGAATAGAGGAACTCCCGAACATTTGGCGATCTCGGATGTGTCGATATCCATGGTGACTTATTATTTCGATGAATCATTTCTTCGGACAAGAAGATTATGTAAACACTTACTCGAAATCTCACTTATCGATTCCATTGTGTCTTCCACAATTTTTTCTCAAGAATTCGCCATGATATATCCGATCCATGCATAATATCATGAAAAATGGATACCCATTTTGTTCTACTTAGTATAGACAATAGGTCTGAAAAAGTATCTAAAAATATCCAATTTAGATATTTGTATCCTGTCAAGTAAGGAACCATGGCATATATGTTTGGAAGATATTCCATTCTGAGAGAGTTGGAAAAGCACTATCTCGGTGGAAGGTTCTATACATCTGCCGCTTTCTCAAGGCATTGCTTTAGACAAAGACCTCGTTTTTCCTCTTTTCGGATGGTAAATATTTCTCGAACATAGAGTGTGAATCAAACCCATGTTTGAATTGAAATTGAGATACCGATGCAAGTTCTTCCCTTCCGAATCGACAGATTCATATCCGAAAGAGGTTGACAATAAGTTCTTTCAAAATTGACTATTTGTCCCTCTGTTAGAAGTGTTCCGTAAATATGCGATCGAGTAAATAGCTCTACGAACGAATGGATCGGATCGAATTGGAAAATGCAAAGATTTGTACAAGTTATACCTTTCGTCACCATTTTGTGGAAAATCGTTAGGTATGAATATGTTAGACATCTGTAACTCGATTGGTGAAATAGTATCTCTCCCCCCAAAAGCATATTTTTTTTACCGCCGCGCAAAGAAAATATTTTGTTGCGAATGAACAAGATATTGAGGAATTGTCCATACGTAAAATCATAATTCTTGATACGGGCCTTTTCCACATAAAAAGGGAATCCTTTGTTACAATAGAAGCAGAAGTGATGTGGATTATTCAAGAATCGAAGTCGATTTGCTTTATAAAAAGAAGATATCAACGAACTTCTATGAAATGGTTTCACGGGATTTAGACAATTGTCTTGATCGTGGGATATTATTGAGAAATAGGAATCCGTGTTATCAAAAGATTTCCTGCGATTATTTCTAGTATGGAATGAGTCAATCACCCACTTTGGTATCTTATTGAACAAAAATGGTGATATTGTTCCCCGATTGATCAAGAATTTCGATTTTTGGGAAGTATTATGATCATCCAATAAGAGGGGTTTCAATTTTTTCAAATGAACGATTTGAAGACCTATTGATTCTAACAACTGATTGCAGAGTTGATCATTCGGACCTTTCAATTCATAGATGTAGATCTTGGACCTATGAATGGAGATATTCCCGAAACTCACAAAGAAAAAAGGAAGTGAGTTAGACAAAAAGAGAAGAAACTTGGATAAAAAAAGAAGTAACTTGGACAAAAAGAAAGGAAGTGACTTAGACAAATCTTTTTTGTCGATAAACTCAGACCAATCAATAGAATATTGATTAATACATAATTGATCGAACACTACTTGAAAATGAAAACGACTCTTCTGCTCAGAAATGAAATGTTCCAAATGTTCCTGTAAATTCTTGCTCCCATTGGAACATTTGTATCTATATGCATTAGGATCCCGATTCATGGATCTCTCGGTTCGAGAAAGAAAAATAAGAGGATCGAACCATTTCTTCTGACTCTTTTTCAAATTTGATAAATGTTGGTTGATCGAACACTTATTAAATAAATAATCATTAACTATATAAATTATCACCATTAATATAATAAAAATAATTATATTATATAAAATAAACATTAATAAAAAATATATATTTATTATATGAAATTTTACAAAAATATAATATCCTCACAAGTTAATTGATTATATATTTATTAAATGAATAATTATTAACCATATAAATTATCACCATTAATATAATAAAAATAAT
Organism: Hippophae gyantsensis; assembly: GCA_030763125.1. NCBI lineage: Eukaryota > Viridiplantae > Streptophyta > Magnoliopsida > Rosales > Elaeagnaceae > Hippophae > Hippophae gyantsensis. Next base: position 41,879,430 of record CM061036.1, on the reverse strand, counting down.
TATATTATACAAAATAACTATTTATATAAAATATATTTATTATATAGACATCATACTTATTATATAAACATTAAACAAAAATATGATATGATTACTTATTCAAATTCATCGAATATTCATTAAATAAATAATTATTAACTGTACAATTTGTCACGTCATAAAAATAATTACATTATAAAAAATAATTATTCATGTAAAATATATTTATTATTTAAAATTTTAATATTTATTAGTATAAAAAATAAAAATAATATATTTATTATATGCATATTTTAATATTTAATGATATGAGAAAAAAAAAAGTATGTGGAGAGGCATATGCCAAAAGCCATTCCAATTATAAATCCAAAAGCCATTCCAATTAGAAACCCTCTTTTTCTTGATCTACTGGGTAGCCGTATACTATGTTGCCAATTTGATGCACCGGGGGGAGCAGGAAAATGTTCACAACAAAGATTATTCCCTTCATAGCTTGAATAGGGGAAGGTAACAAACTGACCTGCGGAAGGAATCGATCCATGTAATTCATTTTCCGCAACACAGAACCTTGAAAGAAAGGTGAGATCAACCAATGAAGGTGGTATTATCCCTGAAAGCTTGTTATGGGATAGATCCAGAGTTTCTAAGCTGGTCATCCCTGACAAAGTACTTGGGATTGTTCCTGATAGATTGTTGACCCGTAAATCCAAAACATGGAGCTTTCTCAGATTCCCGAATTCGGGCCAGATGGGTCCACTGAGATTATTGTAAGCTAACTCTAGAGTTGGTCGAAAGCTCCAGACTTGATTATACTGCAGCCCTCTAGCACTAATATTCTTCTTCATGAAAAAAGGGAAATCTGGGGAAGGCTCCTCCAGTGAAATATCCCTATCAATGAGGCTCCGTAATCCGGTTAAAGTTTTTGGGATCTCACCAGTTAAAGTGTTTTTTGACAAATCCAAGTAAAACAGGGAAGAAAAATTGCCAAACCAAGCTGGAATTGCTCCACTCAAGCGGTTCCATGATAAATCCAACAACTGCAATTTGGTACTACCACTCAACCACAGTGGAATTGAACCTGTTAATCTACAATTTGCAATAATTAACACCTTTAACATTTGGAAATCCAAAGTAGGATCTGCAGGCAACTCTTCACCATGAAAGTTCAAGGTGAGGACTAAAGTAGTAAGGTTCTTGCACTGCTGTAAGATCTTCAGAACAGAAGAAACATTAGAGATGCTGGAATTTGACAAAGATAGATAAGACAGACTATGAAATTTTTTGAAGCTTTCAGGTATTACATGTCCATTGAAGTTGTTACGGGCAAGATTTACATTATTCAAATATTGACAGGAGGGAAGGTTTGCAGGAATAGGCCCCTGAAATTGGTTAGTACCTAAATCAAGAGAGGTCAAGCTAACCAAAGCAGAACAATTAAGATTTATACGACCCTGCAATGAATTGTTCCTCAAGTTCAGCAAAGCAAGAGTTGGGGAATTTGACAATGAAGAAGGTATAAAACCAGTGAAATTATTTGAATGGGCTACAAAACGTTGTAAGTTTCTATAGTTGTGAAAAACATCTGGGATAGTCCCTGTAAATCCATTTAAAGATATATCCAAACGAACAAGGTTAGTAAGGTTACCAATTCCATTGCTTAGTGGCCCTGAAAGCTTGTTATCCTGAAGACTCAATCTTGTCAAATTTTTTAGCTGAAACATAATCTCAGGTATATCACCAGTTAAATCATTTGAGCTAAGGCAAAGGTGTTCTAAGGAACCACAGTTACCAATCTCAGGTGGAAGATTACCAGATAAATAGTTCATTGCAAGATTCAACTTATGAAGTTCAGAAGACTTCTCACAAATACCTGGTGGGAGTGAACCATACAAATAATTCTGAGAAATATCAAGAACCAAAATTGAAAGTAAACTTATATTAAGAGGAAGAGGGCCAGAGAGGTAATTGGAGCTCAAATCTAAGACCTGCAAATTTGGCAAATTGACAACTGAAGAAGGAAGAGAGCCTTTGAGAAAATTGTGAGAGAGATTGAGGGTTTTTAGCTGATCCAAACTACCCAATGAATCAGAGAGTTTACCCACCAACCTCTTCTTAGAAAGATCCAACTTTACAACTCTATCAGTAGCAGTATCATTATCAAAAGGACTTCTTAGTCCAAGAGCTGTAGAATAATTACAAGTTACACCTTCCCACCTACAACAATTAGAAGATAAATTTGTTCCCCACCCATCGATTACCTTATCCAAATTACTCATAAAACTCTGCAAAGCCTTCATATCATTTGGATTGCATATCAGATTCTGAGAATTCAGATACCGAACTTGGAAGAAAAACCCAGCAAAGATGATGATAACCCAGAAATCCTGAAAACCCATTTGCTGAAAAAACCCAAACCAAGAAGACTAAATAAGATCAAGATGCGGCAAAGTAAATTTGAAGAATCAATTTTTCTGAAATGGGAATAATTGTGTAAGGCATTCTGTTTGAGAAAAGTAGGAAAAGTGGGGGGAAAAAAGTGAGATCGATAGATAGATAATAAGCGAAAAAGAAAGATAGAAAATGATGGGTTTTTATTTGCTTTGTGTGTTGTGAACGATGGTAGAAGATGAAGAAAAAGAAGAAATAATAAACAAATTAACAACAAAATAAAAAAAGTAAATACAGAGAAGTCTAATAGAGAAAGTCTGCAACATGGGAAAGAGAGAAGATATAAAGGCTTTGACTTTAACAATAGGAGCCTCTAACTCCTCTGCGGAAAGAGAAGATTTAAGGCTTTGACTTTAACCTCTAACTCAATATTTAAATTAACAATAGGAACCTCTAACTCAATATTTAAATTATATATATATATATATATATATACACTTATCTCATTCTACCAAGATCTTTATTCCCCTTTCTATATTAGAAACCTTTCTCATATTAAATTTAATTAGTATTGCATCTCTTTAGTTCAACTATTCAGATCCTTGATCCGTTGTTATGGTATCAGAACTAAAGGGTAGTTGAAAATAATATCAATAGATCTTAGTACTTATTTTTCAAACTGTTCAAATTTCGTTTTAACTCTTGTATGTACCGGATCACTGAGGTCGAAAAAATTGTAATAAGTTCCGAGGTTTAGGTAGTAAATCCATCGAAGTGTCGATTATAACTAGATAAATACAGAACTTAGTTTAAACAATAAATTTAAACGCAAAGATAAAACAAATACAAGTTACACCTTCCCACCTACAACAATTAGAAGATAAATTTGTTCCCCACCCATCGATTACCTTATCCAAATTACTCATAAAACTCTGCAAAGCCTTCAAATCATTTGGATTGCATATCAGATTCTGAGAATTCAGATACCGAACTTGGAAGAAAAACCCAGCAAAGATGATGATAACCCAGAAATCCTGAAAACCCATTTGCAGAAAAAACCCAAAACCAGAAGACTAAAGAAGATCAAGATGCAGCAAAGTAAATTTGAAGAATCAATTTTTCTGAAATGGGAATAATTGTGTAAGGCATTCTGTTTGAGAAAAGAAGGAAAAGTAAGGGGGGGGGGGGGGGGAAGTGAGATGGATAGAGAGAGAATAAGCGAAAAAGGAAGATAGAAAATGATGGGTTTTTATTTGCTTTGTGTGTTGTGAACGATGGTAGAAGATGAAGAGAAAGAAGAAATAATAAACAAATTAACAACAAAATAAAAAAAGTAAATACAGAGACCTCTAATAGAGAAAGTCTGCAACATGGGAAAGAGAAGATTTAAGGACTTTAACAATAGGAGCCTCTAACTCAATATATATATATATATATATATCCCAATATCTTCTGTTCCCCTTTACGAACCTTTCTCACATCTACTTCTTACATACCCAAAAGTTGACGAGAGTTATCTTTCATTTTGTAAAACTTTTATTATATATATATATATACTTGGAATATAACCATGGTCTACTAAATAATCTATCTGCAACATAACATAATATGCTTGTTAATTAGTATTATATTTTTTTAGTTCAAATTTCGTTTAAATTATTATATGCATCAGGTCACCGAGGTTGGAAGAATGGTAATAAGTTATGAAGTTTAGACAATAAATTCACATAAGTGTCGATTATAACTAGATAAATACAAACTGTAGTTTAAATATTAGAATAAAGATGAATACTATTTTCGATAAAACACTTTTCTTATTCTTAATCTAGTATTATAATAAGAATTAAAAATATATTTAGTAATTAAAGAAATCAATACTAAAAATTATGCATATATATTATAGATACTTTTTAATCATGAATTCTATTTTTTTTATGTAAAAAATAAAAACATAATCAATAATGAAGAAATTATTTTTGAAGACTTTTCAAAAAATATTGATAATTGTGAAATACCCAATATCTAAAAAAATCAAATTTATAAAACTTTAAAATTAAATATTTTTAAAACTGATTACTCTATTAAAAATGAAAAAAAGATATATTTAATTCTATTCAACTTTTGAAACTATTAACTTGTTTTCAAAACAACCTTTACAAAAACATAAAAATAAAGGCTATAACTATATTCACGTTGGTCTAGTTCAAGTAGGATTAAAATCTTTAACCAAAGAAGGTCTAAATGCATAAATCTTAATAGTTCTTAGGGGTGTTAGGTTCAATAACTCTGGAGATTCATTGTTAGGAACAATACAATCGAACCTCTGTGATGGTTCAATCTCTTTTGATTACTATCCTAATTTTACAGTTTCTTTAAATAATAAAAACATTATAAAATTACTTATTTTACAAATTAAAACACACAACTATGATATGATCGAAGGATTTATCCTAATTATGATGATTTTTAGAATGCATTATAAAACTATGATATCTGTTTTTAACACCAAACATAAATATCATAGTAAAAAAAGAGAAACATTCATCCTTCAAATAGATCTTTCAAAATCAAATAAAATTATCCCAAAACTCATAGAATGAAACCAAATAACCCTGTCGGATAAGTGGCTCCTTGAAAAAACAACCCAACCTGAGCAAAATACCCAGCTTAGAAATATAACCCAGTATAATAATGATAGTGTAAAACTAAATTTTCATAGATCTACTAGTTCTAAGTACTTTAATGCTAGTTCCGTAGAAACTTAAGATTTAGGAAGAATCCCAAACTTTTCTTCAACAATAAACCTACCATATGAACCAAACCTGGGTATTCCACTTCAGACATACCTAGTCCAAGCCTTCAAAGACTATAGCACTCCAGTACCATGCCCAATCTACACTCAAAATTAAGATCAAAGTGAATCATCAACAACATCGACTATAATTGAAAATATAGCCCATAAATTAAACGCTTTAGAGAAGGATGATTTCCAAGCTAATAAAAAAATCTACACAATGACTTCGTTACAGATTGTAACAAAGAAAAATGTTATTTATTTTAACACAACTTCATGAAAACTTATAAAGAAATTCAAGAAGAATTTTATAATTGTGTTTATAAACATAAAATTAATATTCTATTCTTTAATTGGTTTGAAATCTATGCTTCTGAAAAGAACATGACTTATCCGTTCAAATCTATAAAACCAATAAACACACAAAAGAAAACTCCTATTTGGGAAACACCAAATGATCATGTGGAGGCAGAACATCCTTCGCTCAGGAAAATAAACTTTTCTTACAGTAATAAAAAGGTTTAAGCATATCCTCTTAAAAATCCCTAAGAAGACACTACAACTAATCTTAAAAACATCAAAATAATTTTACCAACATCAGCCTAAACACTTTAGGTAAATAACTTACTAAACTAGAAAAATAGACCTTATAGTCTAGTGAAACCTCTAGTTCCAATAGCAAAGACGTCACTAAAAAAGTTAAATATCCAATTTTTAAACCATATTAAGTATCAAGATCTTCTCAAAATGAGATAAAATCTAATAAAATTGAGTTTTTAGAAACTATTAGAGACCTAAAAAAGAAGTTAGAGCTTATTGGTTCCGGCTTTAACATATTCCCCATAATATCATAAACTCCTTAAACACCACAACACTATCAGAATATTAATGTCTTACACCAAGATGTCAACACTTTTGATATTAACACTTCAGATGAAGAAGCATTCAAGAACTGTCTCCTAAATTAGAAAAACTCTACTCACAAAACCCAACATTGACATAATACTCTCTAGGTCCCTAGATTTAGCAAACTAGTCAAACCAGATTGTCCAACCAAAATATAATGTCTTTTTCATCTACAAATGGAATATAGATGACATTATTGAATATTAGATTTTAAACCTATTACAACAAATGACAATGACGTTAAATGCTTATAAAAACCAATAATCTACTACATCAGATAAAGTAGTCGCAAAACTCCTTATAGTTGGCTTTTTAGACCAATTAAAAGGATGATGGAACTTCCACCTTACAAAACAACAACAATTGGATATATTGACTGCTATCAAAACTAGATAAGATGGTGAACCAATTCTTGATCATTTTGAAGAACCAATCTAGGATGCGGTATCAACCTTGATATTTACAGTATCACTATATTTTGTGAGCGATTCTTCACAATTAAAAGATAAAAACGTTGATCTCCTTTCAAATTTTAGGTGCAAAAAAATAAATGAATTCTAATGGTACAAGACAACTTTCCTAAATAGGGTTATGCTTAGGGAAGATACTAATAAACCTTTATGGAAAGATAAGTTTCTTGTAGGACTTTCAACTCTTCTAGGAGAAAAAGTTAGAAACAAAATAAGAGAAAACTTTGGAAACCATATAATACCATATGATTAACTTACTTACGGTAAACTAATCAATTTTACTCAAAAACAAGGACTTCAAATATGTCAAGGCTTAAAATTACAAAACACTTAAAATGGGAACTAAAAACTACCATAAAAGAACTAAAAAATCTTTCTGCCAATAGTTTGACAACTTCCTCTCAAAACCAAGATCCTGCAAAGGTGATTGTCGTAGGAAACCACACCATAAATCTTCTTCAAAATATTATCTCAGAAGACATAAAACTTCTTTTGAGAAATTTAGAAAACCTAATAAAAAATTTCTATAAACCAAATTACCATATAGAAAAACCTATAAAATACCTGAAGTCTTTCAAAGATACATTACTTGCTACAAATGTAGTAAGAAAGGTCATACTCTAAACTTCTGTCGAGTTTCCATAAAACTCCATTAATTAAACCTAGAAGAAAAAGACTTTGCAAAAAATCTCTCCTTTCGCTATTGAAACCTCCTTTGAATTTTAAACTTATGTTGAGTTTCCATAAAACTCTATGAATTAAACCTGGAAGAAAAGACTTTGCAAAAAATCTTTGCTCTCTTTATTGAAACCTCTTTTGAATTTGAAGCATGGTCTGAAGATTCTTCGGATGACCAAAATCTCAAGTTGATGAGATAGATACAATTGACTCTAATTATGACAAATCAATAAGTGTGTTTACAATAGAACATTGTCTCATCCTAGGCATTGTTCAATATATAAAAGACCCAAATCTCCAAAAATAATATCTTGATCGTCTAACTACTTTATTAGACGATGAACAAAATGAAAAATCTTCAAAACTTTCTTCCACCAGCATTGGTCGTTATGATCTTACTGTCATTCTAAAAAAAAAAAATCCGTAAGAATCTATCCAAGACTTAAAAAGAGAAATTAACATCATTAAGCTTGAAATACAACAGATTAAGTAAAAACAAAAGGAGGACTCTAAAGTAATCCAACTCTTGCTTTCTCGCCAAGCCAATAGGGAAAGTAATAGTGATTCTAATAATGAAAAAGTCCTTGATCTCCAAAACCTTGAAAACATAAAAAAGGTCTCAGAAGACTTTCTATTCATTTTAAAATAAATAACAATAAAATATATTATCAAAATTACTCTTATTTTCTCTAATAATTTTAAGATTGACACAGATGCATTATTTGATACTAGTGCAGACTTAAATTATATTAAAACCGATTTTGTACCAAAACATATTCATTTGAAAATTAATGAAAAGCTATCTATAACAAACAATTCAAAAATGCAAATAACTAGCAAAACTAAAGCTAGTATTTTAAACCAAAACTTTCTATTAAAAACCTCATTCGTTCTTGTTTTTTATATTCATCATTCAGTAATATTAGGAACACCATTCATAAATCTTATAACCCCATTTTTCTGTAAAATATGATAGAATTTCTTCAAAAACTCAAAAAGGAAAGCTTGAACATTGATGATCTTTTGCAAAGGTTGCATTCTGCATGCATCTTTTCAAAGTTCGATATGAAATGTGGATTTTGGAAGATTCAGATTGAACTAGAACACAAATACAAAACTGCATTTATAGTCCCATTTGGCCAGTACGAATGGAATGTGATGCCTTTTGGTTTTAAAAATGCACCTTTTGAGTTCCAACAGATTATGAATGATATTTTTAACCCTTACTTAGAATTTTGTATTGTGTACATTGATGATGTACTTATATTCTCTAAATCCATTCAAAAACATTTAAAACATCTTGAATATTTCCTTTAGGTTATAAGGTTATAAAGAGGAATGATCTTGTCCTCTTTGCTAAAAAAATCTACCTATTTCAAACCAAGATTAGATTCTTAGGACACCACGTATCCTATGAAACTATTATCACTATAGAACGATCCTTAGAATTTGCAAATAAAACCCAACTTTAGAGATTTTTAGGAAACTTAAATTATGTTATATATTTATGTCCAAATATAAACCGCTTAATAAAACCCCTCCATAATAGGCTTAAGCTAAACCTTGAGCCTTGGATAAATGAACATACTAAAATAGTCCAAAAAATTAAAAACCAAATATTAGCTATCCCTTGTCTCCACTTAGCAAACTCTAGTCTACCTACAATTGTAGAAACCGATGCTAGAGACATTGGATATAGTGGTATCTTAAAACAAAGTCAGGAGAGAAAGAGTTAGTAGTTCAATACACCTATGGTCATTGGAACGATTGTGAGAAAAATTATTCCGCTATAAAAAAGAAATATTATCAATTGTTTTATGTATTACAAAATTTCAATTTGATTTATTAAATAAAAAGTTTTTATTACGGATTGATTGTAAATCTACAAAAGATATTTTACAAAAAGATGTTCAAAATATTGTCTCAAAACATATTTTTGTTAAATGATAAGCTATTTTAAATATCCTTGACTTCGATATTGAATTTATTAAAAGAGATACAAATTTATTACTCGATTTTCTAACTCAAGAATTTTTACAAAACAGGTCATCAACCTAACCATGTCCCGACATAAAAGAAAAGAAGAAGCAAAGACTCCAATAAAACCAACTTCGTTAAAACCAGTCAAATTACCATCTTCAAAACCTATTATAACCTGAGCAAAAGCAATTGAAGCTGAAACCCAACAAAACTAAACTAATAATAAAAACTAGCAAGTTCAGGAATAGGTCAAGTCCTTTACTAAATCCCTTGAACTCCTCAAAGCTCTCCAAAACTCTCTCCAAGAAATTAGAGCACAAAATAAGCCTGAGGCCCTATTCTCTAACGGTAAAATCTCTAGAAATGTCAAAAAGGAAGAACCCTTTTCCAAAGCTCTTATTGCAAAATCTAAAATAGGGAATGTACTCTCTTCCAATACAATCTATGAAAAAGGAGAATCATCTTCTAAAATGATCCTTGGACCAGGGAAAAGAGAGCTAGTCTCTCAAAAACCATTTTCAAAATCTTCTGAGTATATTTTAAAACTAGATGCTCAGACAATTATAATAGTTGAACGAGGGTTCCAAGACGAGAATCCTTATTCTTCTATTCAAAAAATGTTTGGAAGAATTGGTTTCAATAAACCATGGAATTTAACTAAAACCCTAGAATATTATCAAAATATTTTGAAATATACAAGAAGTATTGAGTTCAAACACTTTTTCTATCAAGATAACTTGAGCCTTCTTATTCCACATGTAAAATCTTAAAGGTCTTGTCCCTATTAGAATGGGATCAAGATTTTTCCAAACTTATAGCCTTCCCCATCAGTATTAATACCACCTTACATCATGCTAAAAACTTTAATTACTAGGATTATGAACATGTTTGGTTCAACGCCTTCTTCATTCAAAACCAAAAGTATAGTCATTCTTAGCTATTCTATTGTAACACCAAAATCGTTGAACCTATAAAATTCCCTTCTTGGTTTACCCATTGGTGGTGATTGTTTGGCTCCTTACCAACCATCCTCACCCTTGAGGTCCGAAAAAGTTATAACCTTTTCCAAAACCTTTATAAACCTAATGAAGTTAAAAGAAAATTCCCGACTTTATGTATATTCTCTACAATACTTTACTTTCCCTGAGTATACCAATGGTTCATGAAACCAACACTCAAAGAAGTCACAATTTTTAAAAGAAGATATAAAATAAAATGGTGGACTTTATTCAATGTCCCCAAAACCATACTAAAACTAGTTGTGCATACATGACTCCACAAAACCCATAAAACAGTAAAACTTGAAGAAGTGGTTCCAAAAGAATTACTTCCAACATAATACCGGTTCCAAGTTAAAAAATCCCAAGCAAATGCATTACTATTTGTTGCAAAAATCGAGGATAAATACTTGGGAATTATGTAGTAACTATTATAAGATAAAAAATAGTCTTTTAAACAGTCTTCTAACTAAGATTCTAACATTTGTACGTCCGACGAAGAATCATAATCTCTCGTCGACCTCGGAGATGAAAATAAAGATGACTACTCTAAGATATTTCCCCTAATTTTGTAAAAGTAAAAAAAAAAGTATAATATTTGTACTAAAATATATTAGGACCATGTCCATATGTAAAATATTTTGGACCTTGAGTGTTCATATGATAAAAATGTATTTTAAGTCTACGTGTTTATATGATAAAATATATTTTAAACCTGTATGTTATGATAAAAATATATAAAAGTTCAACAAAAGAGCCCATAAAATGTAAAATTTAAATATTTTTAATCTTAAATCTTAACCTATAAATATAATCTTAAATTTTAAATCCTAAATCTTATTTAAAATAATAATAATTTTAACCATAAATTCTAAATCTTAAACTTTAAACCCTAATCCTAATTCTAAACCACGAATCTAAACCTTAAACCCTTAAATTTCAAACCACAAACCTTAAAAACTTAAAAATTATTTATAAAAATAATATATTTTATTTTTAAATAATAATTATTTTAAAAAAATAATAATAAAATTATATTGAATATAAGTTATTAAGATAATATACATAATTTTATATTTCGTATAAACCAAAAATTATAATAGAAATTCTTTACTTGATCATAATAATCAAACCAATCATTTCATTCAGATTTTCGTTACGTTCATATTCTAATTTCAATTACATCTAGTAAATCAAATGAAAACTAAAATAAAATGTAAAAGTAAATAATAGAATAGGGAGAAATAAAGCCTCAACTATCAGTCTCTACATCCATAAGCCGCCATCGCTAACCTTCGAGCTTTCTCTCTCTGAGCTTCAAACCTGCCTTTTTCCTTCTCTGGTGTGTAGATATCGATGCTGATGGATTAGATTTTCTAAAAGTATCTCTTTTTTTTGGTTGATGCTAATGTGTTGCGGATCTGTCAATACAGGACCAACTCTACCATCAGGGCATAGTATCCTTGGTGTGTTTATTTATCCTTTACTTTCATTTATATAATATACCATGGGAAGTAGGGTAGTGTTATATCGGGCGTTGCTTTCATTGTTTCTTTGTTATTCATAGGATTCGTTGTAATTTCCAAGCTAGTGCCTTCTGGGTTGTCTGTTTGGATATATTTAAGAAAGTGGAAATATGATTTGAATGTTGAAGAGTATAAAAGATTATAAAAGTGTCTGGCACCAATTATTCCAAAACCTCGAGCTTGTGGGAGGTGGGCTTTTATACTCTTCAATATTTCCCTTTTAAGTACGGGTTACTTTGTCTTTACAAAGTTTCATCACTTGAATTTTTTTCAAGAGTGGATTGTCTTGTATTTTTGCAAAGTCTATAAAACTGCAAAATTTTAATTGATTTTTTGGGATTTTCATAGGGATTCGATCCCATAACCTTTTTGTTATGATACGATATAGAAGTGTTAGACATCAATACTCCTAAAAGCTCGAGTTTGTGAGACGTAGATTTAACAATCATTTATACTTTTTAATAGTTAACACTTTGTTTTGGAATCTCAACTAAAGGAAATCTACTACTCACGTTTAGAAGCCTATCTTTATGTTTTCAAATGTATGTTTTCGAGAATAATTGTTAATATATTGGAATTTTTGAAAATATTTTGGATTCTCACTTTCTATTGCATCAATACAAACGCTTTGCTTGTATTTCATTTCACATTTTCTCTCTCTTTTTTCTTTTCTGCTTTTCCCTGTTATGCTAGGAATGTATTTCATTTAACTTGTTAGCTCATTAATTGTTTGCTACCATAATGACTTAAAATGCTATTTTGTTTTGTACTCTTTGTTTTGGGAGATTTGAGGTGGGTATTGGATGTTGGCATTGCTATTAAGAGACATTACTGGTTATTGATTATAAAATTAGAAGTAATTCCATGAAAAAGAAGCTTGTTTAAAACATTAGAAGAAGCTTCTACATGTTTCCAAAGTATGCTGCAATTTTGAAGAGTAATCTAGGAGTATGTACCTCTATTCAACTTTTAAATCTTATGACTTAGTTCATAATATTTTAAAACATCACATAGAAGTTCAAATTTGGCAATTAACTTTCAAATTTGGTTCTTTATGTGTCACATAAGCTAAATGATTGTTAATTCCAAGTGTTAATGTTTACAAATCACAAATTTGTAAGTTATTTGTCAAATTGAAATTTGTATGTGAAAATTTAAGAATTCGAGGAGAAGCAGCATATTGTTTTAAGACTTGTTTCCTATTCAGGTTGCCAAACACATTCCACCACCCTCAGGAAAAAGTAGGTAAAGGGGTCAAAGAAGTCAGAGGAACAATGGAACAAAGTGGAAGAAGAAGAGAGGTGGTGGTTTCGGCTCTGCAATTTGCTTGCAGCGATGATATCTCTACCAACATCATCACAGCTGAAAGGTCTATCTATATTCTTAAATCTTATTCATTTTCTTGACTATGACTGCTTTTAGGCTCAGTTGTAGCATGTGAAAATTATTATGTCGGTATAATTTATTTGGATTTCCTTTATATGCCTCATCTTTCTATCTTTAATTTGTATTTTTTCCCTTTTGATTCGAGTAATTTTTATTGTTGTAACTGTTGTTGCTCTCTGTACTCGGACTCTGTTTCTTTCTAACTTTCTAAGTGTTAAATAATTCTTAGGGCACCTACGACTCTAAGATATACTATGAAGTTTAGTTTATTACTTTTATATAAATAATTCTTAAATTTTAGGAAAATTACATCAAATAACATCTAAAATTTATATAATAATAAAATAGCACTCCAATTGAATAGATTCAATTGGACGGAGTTCAACATTGAACGAGTTTAAATTATTGTAGTTCAACTTGAATGGTGTTCAATTGGACGACATTTAATGTGAAATGATAGGTTATACTTTTTTTTTAATTGTAAAAATATATGAATTGGACATAAAAGTGTTATTGTGTGGTTAAAAGTTTTAAATGTGTAATTTTGTTGTTTTCCTTAAATTTTACTAGTTTAGTTTTCTTAGTCTTTTCTTAAAAAATAATGCATTTTATTTTGCATACAATTTAACCATTATGTGTTACACCACATGTAATTATATAAATATTCATTATTATTTATACCATGTAATAGTGATTTTATGTATTTTTTTTATATACTTGAACTTTTTTACCTGTTTATTATAATTTATATTATTTAATTTCTTTCATTTTTTTGTCTGTCTTCATAGATATTAAGCTATGTTATTTATTTTTGTTACAATTTAATTTACGTAGTTTTGAATTTTTATTTTAATTTAATAAAAATATACATTTGACATGTAACACTCGTATAATATTTAAAAACATTGAAATTTACAAATGTTTGGAACGTCAACCATGACCTTTTTTCATATTATTTTATAATAACTCGATCGTAAAATTTATAAATTTTACTGTAGTCATTGAAGTAATGCCAAAATTATTCATTTTTACTATTAAGTTTATGCGTGGTGTGCCCTCTGAATAATATTTCTGGCTACATCAGTTAATGTTTAATATGATCCATTTTGGCTGAAAGAATGCTATTATTTCAAGAAAACAACATTTACCACATCTATAGCGAAGGAGTAACTACTATTTACCCTAACTTTGTTCATAAATTTATGCTTCAGGTTGTTTTAGCTTTCTTACTGCTTGATTTGATATTCTCTTCTCTGAGCCTACCCTTAGCATATTTTTGTATTGTAGACTTGAAGTTGGCCTCAATTTTTTAACTGCTCAAAAGATTCAAGTACATTTTTATCTTGGTCATTAAATTGGTACTGAAGTCTTATAGTTTCTAGTTTCATGGTTTTGATCCCTTGGTACTTTTCCATACTTTTCCTTAATATGCATCCTTCTGAGTCAAATAAATTCTCCTTCATTTTGCAGGTTGGTTAGAGCTGCTCATGCAAAAGGTGCAAACATCATACTTATACAGGTACATATATTGTATGCCTACCAAATAGACTAAAATAATTTTTAGGTTACCTCATATGCTTTAAAAGTTCTCTTGAACTGGTACTACTTACTGTGAGTATGTACTATGTATCACATGTTGTCTACATTTCATACTTGGTTTATTATTTTGTCTCATGCCTTGGAATTACACATGCTACTTTCACTTGCCACCTCCATAAGTCTCAATGACTTTAGCATTCTGTGCAAAGATTTTATCCATAGGCCAAAGGTTGAAATGGGTATAGATAACTGAATGATCTATATTCCCGCAAATAAAAATCCATGGTTAGCAGCACAACTGCTCCGAAGTGCTAATATCAGTTGGGAGCGGATTTTACTATGCTCTATTCATATCACTCTTTTTAAGATCCATAAAGATTTTTCATAGAAATATAATATTTACTAGTAGCAGGCCTGAATGAATTCATCATTATGTGCAAATATTTTATCCGTAGGCCAAAGGTTGAAATGGGTATAAATAACTGAATGAGCTATATTACCACAAATAAAAATCTGTGGTTAGCAGCACAACTGCTTCAGGAATTGCTAATTTTCAGTTTTGGAACATATCTTACTATGCCCTATTCATTGCCTGCAGCTCTCTTTCTGAGATGCCTAAAGGTTTTTCATAAAAATTATAGTTTTTGCTTGTAGAAGGTTTTAGATGGAAAAGAAATAAATGTGACATATAACAACCATTCCTTCTGACTCATATGATTAACAGAAAAAAAAATGTTGACGAGTTTTTCTTTCCATGGATTTTTAAGGAACTTTTTGAGGGATACTACTTCTGTCAGGCACAAAGGGAAGACTTCTTTTTGCGAGCTAGGCCTTATAAGGACCACCCAACGATTATGAGGTAGAAAATCAAGAATGGCTTTCAAATCAAGCCCATCTGAACAAAATTAATATCTTTGACTAGAACACTGGCAAACTAATAATTATGATTTCATTTGGATGCTTTTAGGATGCAGAAACTTGCAAAAGAGCTGGGTGTAGTGATACCTGTAAGTTTCTTTGAAGAGGCAAATAATGCTCATTACAATTCAATTGCCATCATCGATGCTGATGGAGCAGATCTTGGACTTTATCGAAAGTCTCATATACCAGATGGACCAGGTATTGAAAGTACATGTCATTTTTTCCTCTCAATTTTCTATTTATTTTGGTAACAGCAAGCAGATGTCTCTTTCAGGCTATCAGGAAAAGTTCTATTTCAATCCAGGTGACACTGGCTTTAAGGTATTACAGTATATTCTCAATCAGTTTGGCTATTTTTGTCTTAATTGTATTCAAGATAATAATAATAGAGCTCATGATGATGCTTTTGTTAAACAGGTTTTCCAAACGAAGTTTGCTAAAATTGGAACTGGTAAGAAATTTTAATGCTGTTTGTCTATTTATTTTTTTGGGTGCAATGTTCTACCCTTGAAACAAAAGCCTATATTTTGGTTGAAAAGGATCACACTCATACTCGCACTCTCAAAAATGAGGATTTGTGTGTGCAAAAGCAAAAGAGCATTTATTGTTGATGTAAAAAGAAATAAACTATAGTTCATCTTCCTTTTACCTCCTGATTTTCTATTTTAAAATTTTTAAAATAAAAAGCCACTGGCTTTTAAACCCAAAACAGAGTTTCAAGTGAGCTACATTGTCTAATTAGAGATGAGAAAATAAGGAACTGAGACAACTTCTACAATTCATTATCAGCAATTTGCTGGGACCAGTGGTTTCCAGAGGCAGCCCGAGCTATGGTTCTTCAAGGTGCAGAGATATTGTTTTACCCCACTGCTATAGGCTCTGAACCTCAAGATGAAGGACTTGATTCTCGTGAACACTGGACGCGTGTCATGCAAGGGCATGCTGGAGCTAATGTTGTAAGTTTTTTTAAATTTGATTTTTTGGATATGTTATATCAACTTAGAAAATGGTTTGGCTGGTATTTTGCATCTTTCTTTTTACACTCCTTGATCTCATGTGCCTTTTGAGTGTTGATTTCTTGTTTTGTTTAGGCTTCAAGTAAGTAACTGCTATCAGACCAACTGTTAATTATTAAGCTCTCCTTTCTCCCCTCTTCTTATGGGCTTGGACAGTAACTATTTATTAACTTAATCTAGAATTTGGACAAATAGGTCGATTTCATAAAAGTACTTTTCATCTCACTCTTTTCACAATTGCTATAATTGAGTTGCATCCGTACATTATGTATTCAACATAGGCTAAAGTACCAATCTAGTTCAAAAAAATTTAGTTAGACCAATTTAGTCCATTAAAATTAAAATGTTTGGGTGAAAAGATAAGGACAAAATAGGTTCTATGGCAATATATTTTTCATGCTGAAATGCCATCATTCCATGAAAACAGGTGCCTCTTGTAGCTTCAAATCGCATAGGAAAGGAGATAATTGAGACAGAGCACGGGAAAAGTGAGATTACATTCTTTGGTAAATCTTTCATAGCAGGTACTCCATCACGTCTGGTGGTTTGATGTTCTTCCAGGATTTATAACACCTATGAAACAAGTTTTTGTATCCAAATGAATTACATATATGCTTGCGAATTTTGATTTCCAGGACCAACTGGAGAAATTGTTGTGGCTGCTGATGACAAAGAAGAAGCTGTACTCGTAGCAAAATTTGATTTGGATAAGATCAAAGCAAAAAGACATAGTTGGGGAGTCTTTCGTGATCGTCGTCCAGATCTATACAAAGTGTTACTTACATTAGATGGCGGCAGTGCTCCATTATGATAATGTTTTTAGGTTGTGTGGTATCTGGTATACATGTGTGAGAAAATTATCAGACATGTACTAGATTTTCAGGAAGAGGAAGAGAGGAAACATACAGACGTATGCAACTTCAATAATATTTAAGAATAAATTGTCAATAAAAACAACCCTTGAAATTATGCTTGGGAACTTAAGAACAGTTATTTTCCATATTGTGTGTTCTCATTTAATAGTGGAAGTATTTTTGTACTTCATTATTACTAGTTGAGCACTCCCTTGTTGCACATAATTGAGTGCTAGCATATTTAATTTGTTTTTATAAATGTTTTTGATATCTCCATATTATTATATAACTTGTCCAAAATATAATTGCTAAATGCAATTTTACATATTTTTCATATCTCTAGTTTAATTCTACTTCATTAGCCAACATATTCTTGCTGCTATAGCTTTTCCTTCCGTAATTTTCCACCTACTAAACAATCGTGGATTTGTAGCTCCCCTCCATCAAGTTTTCGAAATCCACCTTAAAATGTAGCTCACCTCCATCAAAAGTTTCCTGAAGTACAAGAAGGGTTAAGTTTGGCAAGTTATGAACGTACTTCAATGGATCATATATGAGCCTCGACTTATGTAGATACAGTGCCTGTAGAACCTGAGGCTTTGGTATCCAGTCTGGCAGATCATGTATGTCTGAAAGTTCATCTTCGTTGAAGGATCTTATTTCTAATTCACGAACATGGGTCATCTTCATGATGGATGTGAAAAGAGAAATCCTTACTTCTGAAGTCACTTTTGAAATGCGCAAGCGCTTTAACTGCTTCAAATTCTCCAACTCCTTCATGAAGAGTTTGTAACTTCTCTAAACATCCAATCTCTATATGTATTCTTACTCCATTCTTCAAACCCCAGCTTGAGACGATCAAGCTGTCTTCTCCATTCAAATTCAGTCTTTTCTTTGGTGGACGATAATCCAGCTGTAGTAGCAATTGCAAATGGCAAGCCATTGCATCTCCTAATTATCTCACGAGACACACATTTAATTCTTCAGGACACTGTCCTCCTACTGTAGATTGAAATGCCTTTTTTACAGAACAAGTCCCATGCATCGTTCTCAGATAAAAGTGGTAGCTTTTGGACGAGAACTTGAGAGGTGATTTCTTTCCAAGCATCAACAATTGCATCATTTCTGGCAGTCATGATAATTCTACCACCATTATTGCTACTTGGCAAAGCCAGTTTAATGGTTTCAATTAAACTTTGATCCCAAACATCATCAAAGGCAAGCAAGTACCTTTTTCTTTTTAAGTATTGACTTAAATGTCGAATTAGGCACTGGGATCACATCATGCTCCCCTATAGTAACAATTGGAGATTTGCAAACTTCTTGTATAATAGAGCCAAGGAGTTTTTCCCCGTCATAAGCACGAGGAAATGTGGTCCAAGCACAAGATTCAAAGTGTTGTTGCACTTCTTCTTCATCCTAAATTATCTTGACAAGAGTGGTTTTTCCAATTCCACCTGTAGCCAATGACATGACCATGTTTTTAGATATCCCATCAATTAGATTCTTCATAATTAACTCACCTTTCAATGAACTAATACCTACAAGTTTAGATTTCTCGATCACAGAGAACCGTCACCAAGCATCATGCGGTCAGACATTAGAGATTTTGTTGATTGATCATTGTTTCAATGGACTAACTCCAAATATTAAGAAAGTCGTAAAGAGTGTAGTACCAGTACTGTTTATAAGCCTGAATAACCCTCTAATTTACAAACTAGTTTTTAGGTTATGAATTAAACTTAGATAGGCTCCTAATCCGATTGCAATATCTTAAGCTTATTATCCCCATCGGTACTTAAGGCATATTCCTTGATGATATGAGGATGAGTGTTAAGGAAATCCCACATTGATTAAGAATGCAACGTCAGTATTGTTTATAAGTTTAGATAATTCTCTAACTCACAAACTAATTTTTAAGTTATGAGTTAGACTTGGATTCTTTAATACCAAATGTCTGTCCAGTACTCTTAATTTTATTCAAAGATTTATTGATTGTTTTAATCTCTAAAGCTACCTTATGGTGTAGCTTCAAGGCCTTAACAACGCTAACAATTCGGCTAAAAAAAACCATGAAAATCACTTTGATTTTGATGAGATTTTGTCATAATGCGATGATATACATGCATTAAGGATAATGATCTAAGTTTAAACACATATATCATGATGTTAAAATGTATTATTAATTAAGAGTATTTTTTTATTTTTTAATAAAATTTAAAATGAATGAAAACAAAGTGAATAAAAAATTGTTAGAATTGAAAACAAAAACAATTGAAATTAATTATTACTTTTTTACGTTTATTTATAATATTTTAAAAATGGAATAAAAATGAGTATTTTATTAAAATATTTTATTAGTTTAATAATAATTATTTTTAAAGAACTTGATTAAAATATAAAATATAAATTAGTAAATTGAAAGAGAAAAAAATTAAAAAAAAAGTAATTATAAAAGCAATTAAAGGTTTTATGTATTAAATGATACATATATTTAAAAAAAATTATGTATTTTATATAAAAGAAAAAAAATGATGTATATCCGGGCCGAGACATATCCCCACATTTACGTGTCTTCATGAATCGTGATATTGATTGTTCAAATATTCTCCCTCTTATTTAATATTACTTATTTAATATTACGTTGAAAATTGTTCCTTGAATCGATAAGGTAAATTGTATATGCTAACCAATCGGGCCATATAGCATTATTTTATAAAACGTGGATGACTTTTTACATTTTTATTTTAATTATTTAATGTATTTTTAAAAAATAATAAATTACATATAAAAATAATTATTTTATTAAAATATCTTTTAGTGCAGTAATAATTATTTTTAAAGAAGTTGGCTAAAATGAGAAATATAAATTATTAAATTAAAAGAGAAAAAAAAAACATGAAAACAATTGAAAGTTTCAAGCTGGTATATATTTTAAAATAAAATGATACACGTCACATAAAATGTTAATGATTTTTACGCTCTTATAATAATTGTCTATTTAACTTTAAAAGCAATAAATCATAAACTAAATTCATCTGCCTCACTTATAATGTTATTTGATATACTACTAATGATATTTAAATAAGTAAATTATTCTAGATTTTATTATTAATATATAATTTATGTGTAAATAAAATTATAAGATAAAATAATTAATTAATGCATAAATTTTATTTTTAAAATATTAAAATATTTATTAATTATCATGTTGCTTAATGATATCTATTAGTAGTGGGTTCTAAAGTGATGTGAATGAGATATCAAAAGTTAAAAGAAAAAAATGGTGGGAATACTTGAAAGAACTTGCTTCCCTTACATAACCATTCATAGATTTTAACTTAGAAGTTTTGAAAGCTACAATGCAAGACTCTAAAAGAGGAGAATAAAAAGATAATTATAGTTTGTCATCACTAACCACAACAATTATTTTTCTTAAGTTTTCTTTCCATTTTTTAATAATTTTTATTTATAAATTACGAATTATTTTGGTCAAACATTCCATTAGTTATTAATACTATGTAAAAAAAAATAAGCTTGTTACTTTTAGTATTATTATTTTTTATTTTAATTGATTAATTTTATTATTAAAATATCTTTTAATTAAATATTTTTATAAAAAATTAACTAATTTAATTAAAAAAATTAAATCATTTTTAACGTTCGATTCGTTTCTCTCTCCTTCTTCCCTAGCTCCAAAATTCATATCTCACCACCTATCACCTATAAAATCTCTAACACCCATGTAATTCTTCTCCATCTAATAACAACATCCATAAATTCAAGCACATTTATTTGCACACGTTTACAACCTAAATTGAAGTTCAATTATAATTTCAAATAACTAAATGGTAAAGATTGTTATATGACACTCATCCAAATTTTAAAAACAAGTAATATAAACGAGTATTTAAAAATATCTTATACATTTTAAAAATAAAATATGCACTAATATCAATTTGTAATGTTTAAAATAATAACGATACAAAATCAGTTTTTATATTTTCAAAACCTAAAACCCCTCGTACACTTGAACTTATAAAATCAAAAACTTTGTTAGCTTTTGAGATCATAAGAGTTTGTTCATCGACAATTGTATCACCCAAACTATTTTGTGTGCCTAAAGTATACTATTAATTTATTTTAAGTCTTGTTGTGATAAAATGTTAAATACCTAAAAATAATCAATTTTTACATCATTCAATTGATACACATGTTAAGTTGTTTAAAATAAAATAATAGTACATGTGATTTGAAACTAGAGAATAATAAGTTTTATTATCTAGTGAATCATAAATGAATCATCTTATTTAAATTACTTTAATCAATTATGTTTAAAAACAAATTTAATGGTTTTTGAGAGATTATAGAGATATTTGGTAAATTGCTTTTTAGATAAAAAAGTCAAGATCATCAAACCCATTGAAACTTAATAAAATAGAAATTGTAGGAAAAAAATTTAAAGTTTATTTTACACATACAATGAATGTGGGACTAAACATATTTTGAAGGCAAACTTGAGATATCTTGCAAATTCTTTTTAAAAGTTTTAATAAAAATTTGTGAATTTATAACATGTTTTTTAGACATCCACCAACAATCTGTTTATAGGAGGTTCGATAAAACTTATTGAATCTTTAGAAGAATGTTCGTTAAAACCTATTAAACATATATGAAAGAGATTATATAATAATCATTGAACCTTCTAAAAGAGCTTCGATAATGACTTTTGATAAAACCTACTGAATCTTTTGAAAAGGTTCGTTAAAACCTATTAAATATCTCTAAAAGAGATTCTATAATGACCATTGAACCTTCAAAAGGAGGTTCCATAATGACTACTAAACCTTATGCTTGCTCAAAGTAAGTTTAATAAGGTTAAAGAAATTTTTAAAAGAGATTTGGTAAGGTCTACCGTGTGCGTATATATATATTTTGGTGAAATTTTGTTTGAATTTTTTATTTTTTTTCATATATTTGATATACAATTATGTTATTTTTAATATTATGTATTTTTGAGGTTCAAAATATTAGAATTTATATTGATAAATAGTAAACTGGTAGAAGAGATGATATGTTCAAGATAAAGAAAAAATAATAAGATGTATTGAATTTGAGAAGTTTTTGTAAAGTAAAAATATTTTAGAAAAAAATATTAATATATTTGAGTATGTTAGAACGGTAAAATAATTATTTTATTATAATTTTAATTAGTTTAAAATATTTTATAATTAGTAAGATATCCCTTAATATATTTCAAGATTTTTTAATTATATATATATATATATATATATTTCATTCATTTAAATAAAAAATACATAAATAATTAAATCAATAAAATTAATAAAATAAAAATATATTATATTATTATTATAAAAATCAATAAAAATCATTTATAACAAAATTTAAGTTTTTTTTCTTTTAAATTTTTAATTCTTTAAACACGTATAAATCTTTCCAATAATAAGAAGACATTTATTCAATCAAACTTAAACATTTATATCTTAATATCTTCATGTTTTAAATTATAGGAATACTTAAACAAAAAGTAAAATATAATAAACCAGTGTTAGATTGAAATCTAGAAGAAAAATAAATTACATGAGATCAAAATCTAGGTATAATACATATCATAATCTATATTTATTAAAATAAATTAAATAAAATAGATGATGAAGTTCTTTTAATAAAAAATTTTCCTTCTAATAAGAAGTAAAAAACGAATATGTTTTTCTAAGAAAAAGAAAGAAAGATACAGATGGCAATCTCAATTTAAATTTAATTTCATTCTGTTTCTCTTTTAGATTTTCCTATATTGATCTTAGGTCTCATGCAAAACTTATTTAGAAGCAATTTTCCTCTTATATTTTTTTCTCCAAAAAAACCTCACTAAGATTAAGGATAACATCACATTTTTTCGATTATAAATAATTATAATTAAGATTACTAATCAAATGTTAATAGCATGGTTACAATTTAGTTTAATAGGGAAGTTAAAGACTACCAAGATTTAAACTCTTAACCTTTTATCCAAAATACAGTAATAAACACTATATGTACTCTAATAGATACATATGTCACTCTTTTTATGTATATATCGTATAAATATGTGTGTTCCTTTAAAAAAAATTTAAATTTAATTTCTTAAATAAATCTCTAGACTTGAATGTGAACTCAATATATGTCAATTTTCTCCACCTGTAACTTAGTGCTTTAAGGGGGTGACAATCAATTTCTTTGAACAAAAATAAAAAATCATGTAGATCAGTGATGTTCATGTCTTGGTATATTATTAAATCTAATGATATTGTCAATGTATAACCAATAATTATTTTTTGTTATTATTAAAATAAAAAATATTTAAATTATTTATTTTATTTTTATAATCAATTAAAAATATTAAGACAATAATAATTTTTATATAAAAAAATCAATACTAGGAGTAATATTAGGAAATGAAAAAGAAAAGAAAAACTCCTAATTAGACTAGGAGTTTAAATACATGTATACCCTATATATGTTTTTTTTAAACGATAAGTCACCATAATTGCAGCTATAATAGAAAAAGGAGGAGGAGGAAAAGAAAATGAAAGGAATTTTCAATTTTTTTTTCTTTTATTTAAAGTTTAAACTAGCTAGGAAAGTTCCCAATTTCTTTTTCTTTTATTTTGTGAATGATGATCAGATCTTCGTAAGATTATAATTGGGTGTATATAAAAAGAAATTTATTGTTTTATAATATTCTAATAAATAGTTTTATGAGTTTTGGCATAATTATTTTATTTCAAAATTTAAAATTTTTGTGTTGAAAGTTATGATATATGATCAATTTTGTGTTAATAAGAAAGTATTAATATGTCTTGTTAAATCTAAGTTTTTTTTTTTAATAATAAACTAGATATTTGAAAAATTCATCCAAATCTAACCTTGTCAAAAATACCACCTTTAATTATATTGATTTTTCTATGAGTTTTTGAAGTTTATATTTAAATCTGTAAATTTCAGAACAACAATCTTTCCCCATATTTTTTTTATGTATCTACTGATTAATATTTGAGCCTGATTATTTTAAATGTACAACTAGACTCAATGAGGATTATTCGGATTTGAAATTACTAAAAAATACTTAGTAATAAAATATGGATTTTCAAACTTTATATTTTCTGTTCAATAGTGAGCTTGAGACATATTTGAAATAAGAATAATGCATAATTTGATTGTATTTTAGAAATTAAAATGCATGCAAATTTTTTATGACATAATCTATTGTGTGTTAGGTTTATTTCGTCCAAATTTGGTGAATTTTTTTGATAACATAATAAGTTTTGATTTATTTGTAATCAAGAGGTGTCACTGCTAAAATTTGTGCTGATAATTTTGATAATCTTTTATTAAACCCAAAATTTTCTACTAAAATGATCTCAAAATTATTTAAATTTTTTGGGTAAATTTAGAATTATGTATAATTTAATAATAGGAATAATTTTTTTAAAGAGTTTGTAACAATTTTTATAAAAATCCTTGAACATGACAAATACTTAGACTTAGGCATAAGTAAAATAAACTATATTTTTAGTTATAACCCAAAAAGAAAAATTGAGGAGATGGATAGATTTTTCAATGGTGAGAAATATTAGGTAATAGAAATATGATTCATGAGAGGATTAGAATAATAAAGATTAATAAGAAATAAGGAAAAAATGGTGATGTATTAAAACCTAATTAGCATGGTTATCCTACTTTTAGAATATTTAATGTGAGAAATTTGTATTTTTTCTTTGTTTTTGAATTGTTTACGTGGTTGTATGTATTTGTTGTTATTTGTATTATTTGATTATTTGATGTGAAATAATATGTTATAAATTTTAATGATCTATATTATAATTTTTTATAATATTTATATTATTTAAATATGTCATCACAATCACAAGTATATTTTTGTTAAGAGTTTTTAAAAAGAAATGTTTTTCATTGGCAAAGTTTTTAAGTAAATATATGTTTTGATAGGATGTTCGAATCCTCTGTCTATTTGCAAGTTTAGTGTCTTGAAGTTTCTCTACATAAATTATGATAAGTTTGAGAGTCTTACGTAGGATGTGTCTTTTGTATAAGTTGGTTAGCTATATAATAAGAGTTCTTATTTTGGGTTTGGACGCATTCGTATATGTGAGATGTAGTGATATAGAATTTTAATTTATTTCAAATTATATTATAAAAGACTCATTTGCACCTACCTTCTATATGTGTTAGTCACTTAGGGTGATTTATATAAGATTCAATTATGAAAAGTTTAAAAGATTATTCATGATACTCTTGAAGAAAACAAGAATTTGAAAAGTATATACTTCTAAGACATGCCCATGCATTGCAAGTACTAACTCCATAAGCATGAGCATGTCATAAACATTTGCTTCTGTTTAAATTTTATTTTGTGTTTAATTACTTGTTTCAAGTAAGGTGAGTGTGCTTACCGAGTGTTATCAATCACCCAAGTTCCATTCACTATTTTTCAGGAACCCCGTGAGGAAGACTTGACAACATCGTTGAATTTTTTTTGGTTTCCTAGCCAATCTTTGGTTTATTTTTTTATGGGTAGTGAAATGAAATTTTTAAAAGGTCTCTCAATGAAACTATCGTCAATTTAGAAAATTAAAAACCCCATTGTTAAAATTTACATAAATTACCTGTTATTTAAATGGTCCAAAACAAATGGTATCCAAGACCCAATACTAAATAAATCCTATATTCATTTACTATGTATATATATATTAATTAAGTTTGCTTAGTTAATTTTTGTGCGTATAGTCGCGAGAACGCAACAACCCGAAATCAATCAGATCTCTCTCATTTTCTTACTATCTCCGTCTCATATTATTAACTCTAGCTTCACTTTAAGAACTACCCTTATTATTCTTGCTAGAAGAACTTAGGACGAAAGGGTCATTTTTCTCAAGCAGCTTTACTCTGGGTTGTTTCTTCTAACACCAATTTCAGTGCAGACGCATATAGAAGAATAAGGAAGAAATTGAAATTAAGTAAGTTATTCATATCATGATAATATTTGATTTAATAGTAAGTTTGTTAACTTATCTTGCTATATATTATTAGTAAATTAGAAGAGATATTTTGTGGGTTGATTTTTGATTTTGGTATAATTTGTGAAACTCTTTGGAAATTGGTGGTTATATCTCCATTTGAATATTAGTGGATTTTTTCTCGATGCACCGTCGTCAATGAAGTAGACTTTTCACATTGAAAAGTTGAACTACTTAAATCATTGTGTGCCATTTAATTTCTTATTGCTTATAATTTTGTTGTTACCCATTATTATTAATTTGTGCAACCAAAATTGGACCCGATCTTCACTTCCGCAAGTGCTAATTTATTAACAAACTGGTATCAGAGCATTGAGTTATTCTGCTATTTATTAGAACTGATCAAGTTTGCTCTTTTGGATTTATTTTGAGCTTCTAGTTATCTGATTGGTTTCATATTTTCTGGGTTGTGTTTCTGTTTATTTAATATTGGGTTTTCTATCATGGCGGCAAAATATGAAATTGAGAAATTCAATGGTAGAAATGATTTCAGTTTTTGGCGTATGAAGATACGAGCCGTATTAGTTAAAGAAGGGCTCGTTAAGACACTTGAAGGTAAGGATAAATTGCCAGAAAAATTAACTAATTAAGAAAAAGATGCTTTGATGGAAAATGCTCTTAGTTCAATTCAGTTATCCTTGTCTGATGAGGTATTACGCGAAGTTGGTGATGAGGAATCTCTTGCTGGGTTATGGCTTAAATTGAAGAATTTGTATATGACCAAGTCTTTGACGAGTCGATTATATTTGAAACATCGTTTATATACATTCAAAATGTCAGAAGGTACACCTTTGCACGATCATCTTGATGAATTTACTAAAATTATTCATGATCTAAAAAATGGTGGTATTAAGTTTGATGATGAGGATCAGGCCTTAGTTCTATTATGTTCTTTACCTCATTCATTTGAACATTTTGTTGATACCATGCTATATGGGCGAGACACTATTTCTTTAGAAGATGTCAAAGTAGCTTTGAATTCTAGAGAGTTGAAGAAAAATGTATCTACAAGCAATAGTGATAATAGTAGTGGTTTATTTGTTAGAGGTAGAAATCAAGAAAAAGACACAAGCAATAATAGAGGCAAGTCTAGATCTAAATCTAGAAGAAGAAAAGATAAATGCAACTATTGCCATCAGGAAGGGCACTGGAAAGTAAATTGTCCGAAACTCAAAGGTAAAGGAAAAGTTGCCACAATGTCTTCTGGTACTAATGATGTTGCTGGTGTTGCAGATAATTCTAGTTCCGATGGTGAACTTGAGCCTAGGGCATTGAAATGCATATTTTTAGGGTATCCTTCTAGGGTGAAGGGTTATAGATTATGGTGTGTTGAACCCAAGTCACCTAAATTTTTGATTAGCAGAGATGTTAAGTTTGATGAGTTTTCCATGTTGGAAAAGAAAAAAGAGTCTATTGTTGCAGATAAAGACCACGATGTTAGTGAGTAGGTGGAGCTTGAGAGTGGAGCTCCTAGTCAAGTGCAAGAGGGCACTTCAGATCAGCCATCTGTGGACGAGATAAATGATTCTGCTTATGATGTAGCAGAAGAGCAACATGAGCAACCATATAGTATCGCTAAGGGTAAAGGAATAAGAGAGATTCGTCGCCCTCAGAGGTACGCAAATGTAAACTTAGTTTCTTTTGCATTGTCTGTGATAGAGTCTATTGAGGTGTATGAACCTTCTAGTTATCATGAAGCTGTCACTTGTGATGAGTTTGTTCAGTGGTTGGTTGCTATTAATGAAGAGATTGAATCACTTCATAAGAATCATACATGGGAATTGGTGAAACCGCCTAAGGGCCAGAAGATTGTTGGAAACAAATGGGTCTTCAAGAAAAAGGAAGGTATACCTGAGGTTGAAACAGCTAGATTCAAGGCACGTGTTGTTGCAAAGGGCTATTGTTAGAAGAAAGGTATTGACTTCAATGAAGTATTTTCACCTGTTGTGAAACATAGCTCTATTCGTGTGTTGCTTGCTATGGTTGCATTGTTTGACATGGAATTAGAACAACTTGATGTCAAGACATCATTCTTACATGGTGAGCTTGAGGAACAAATATATATGCATCAACCAGAGGGGTTTGTTGTTCCAGGTAAGGAAGATCATGTTTGTTTATTGAAAAAGTCTTTATAGGGGCTGAAGCAATCTCCTAGACAGTGGTATAAGCGGTTTGATTCTTTTATGATTGATCATGGTTACTTTAGGAGTGATTATGATAGTTGTGTTTATCGTAAAAGATTCCATGATGGTTCATCAGTTTATTTGTTGTTTTATGTTGATGACATACTTATTACTTCTAAGAATAAGTCTGAGATTCAGAAATTAAAGTCTCAACTTAATGATGAGTTTGAGATGAAAGATTTGGGTGCAGCGAAGAAATTTTTGGGCATGAAAATCTACAGGGATAGACAAGCGGGCAAGCTTTATTTGACTCAGAAAAGTTATATTGAAAACGTTCTTGAACGCTTTGGTATGAAAGATTCTAAACCTGTGAGTACGCCGTTAGCTATGCATTTCAGGCTTTCTCTGGATTTGTCACCACAGTCAAAAGAAGAAGAACGGTACATGTCTCGGGTTCCATATGCTAGTGCCATTGGCAGTTTGATGTACGTTATGGTTTGTACTCGTCCAGACATTTCACATGCAGTAAGTGTTGTCAGCAGATATATGGGTAATCCTGATAAGGGTCATTGGCAAGCAGTGAAATGGATACTTCGGTATTTGAGAGGTACATCTAATTTTGGTTTGATATATGATGGGAGTTCTAATACTAGTTGTAGTGTTATTGGTTATGTGGACTCCGATTATGCTGGTGATCTGGATAGAAGAAGATCTCTAATAGGTTATGTCTTCACTCTTTCTCATTGTGCCATTAGTTGGAAGGTTATTTTACAGTCTACAGTCTACAGTTGCTTTGAAATGGATACTAAATAAACTCTATATTCATTTGCTATATATATATATATATATATTAACTAAGTTTGCTTAGTTAATTTCTGTGTGTATAGCCGCGAGAACGCAATAGCCCGAAATCAATCAGATCTCCCTCATTTTCCCACTATCTCCTTCTCATATTATTAACTCTAGCTTCACTTTAAGAACTACCCTTATTATTCTTGCTAGAAGAACTTAGGACGAGAGGGTCATTTTTCTCGAGCAACTTTCCTCTGGGTTGTTTCTTCTAACACCAATTTCAGTGCAGACGTAGATAGAAGAATAAGGGAGAAATTGAAATTAAGTAAGTTATTGATATCATGTGTATGGTAATATTTGATTTAATAGCAAGTTTGTTAACTTATCTTGCTATATATTACTAGTAAATTAGAGGGGATATTTTGTGGGTTGATTTTGGATTTTGGTATAATTTGTGAAGCTCTCTGGAAATTGGTGGTTGTATCTCTATTTGATTATTAGTGAATTTTTTCTCAGTGCGCCGTCGTCAGTAGAGTAGACTTTTCACATTGAAAAGTTAAACCACTTAAATCATTGTGTGTCATTTAATTTCTTACTGCTTATAATTTTGTTGTTATTCATTATTATTAATTTATGCAACCAAAATTAGACCCGATCTTCGCTTTCGCAAGTGCTAATTTATTAACATTATCTTCTTTTTTTTATTTATCAATTTTGGGATGTTACATATGCATGCTTTCTTTGCAATCTTGGTTCCTTATTTGGGTTTTCTTTAAGGTTGTTCAATGAAGACTTTGTAGTGTTATTGAAATCTAGATCTTAGATGTTAGTAGGCTTGTTTTTGTTAGTCTAATTAATTGCTCTGTTTTTAGAGAAGAATACTAGTTTTTTCACTGTTATAATCTTTCACTCAAATTTGGTTTTTTATATATAGTGATGATTTTAAGCCCACGTAAAATCTTTTGTATTCATTTTCATTTAGTTTTTGGTTTCTGTTCTTCGATACGTTTTTCAATCTTCATTGTTCGTTTATTTTTAATGAAGTGTCAATCCTCGGAATTAATTAAACTGTTAGTCGGAGGGGCACACTCTAAATTAAGTAGCTTATGCATGAGTTATGATCAAAACATGTATAGCTAAATAGCTTAATCATAAAGCCACGTACATAAATGTCAAATAGAAAAATGGTTTAAAGAAACACTTAAGTGTTAGCTTAGTTTGTACAAAACTTTATGCCCATAAGTCCAAATTATTATCTCTCCTGTATCCTATATATATATATATATATATATATATATATATATATATATATTCCCTTTCTACGTTAACGTGTGTAAACTGTAGCTGCAGAAAAGAGAGAGCGAAAGCTGAAAACAGAGTCACTTTTAGCACTATTCTCTCAGTTTTCATCGGTCTCAGTGTGCACCTCCACCATCTTCGATGTCCCTATTTTTCGATCAATATTTTCACCGTCATCAACAGTGGAGTTGCTATTTGTTTTTCAGTTTAGAGGGTTGAAAATATGTAGTAAACGATTGTTTTATTTTTACGATAATATTTAATTTAATAACAAGTTTGTTAATTTATTTTGTTATATATTATCAGTAAATTAAAGGAGAATATTTTCTAGATATATTTTGAATTTTGATATATTTTGTGAAATTTTAGAAAATAAGTGTTTGTAGTTCTATTTGATTATTAGTGGATTTTTCTGAGTGTGTCGTCGTTAGTGGAGTAGATTTTCTATATTAAAAAATTGAACTACTTAAATCATTATATGTCATTTATTTTCTTACTGTTTATTATTTTACTGTTACTTATTATTATATATTTATACAATCAAAATTGTATTCTATTTTTTCTTATACAAGTGTTAATATATAGATAACAGATTATGTTTTTAGGGAGGGAAGAATGACAAATGGCGATAAAAGAAAAAGAATATATAATAAGGGTGACATTTTAGGATACAGCTTAGAATAAGAATCCAAATCTATATGATATAAATTATTTTTTATTAAAATTAATTATTAATTATTTTTTCTTAAAGATATTAAATTTTTTTGTTGTTATAAATAAATAAATTGATTATTTAAAAAAAAATTATAATAATAAAAAATATATAAATTTAACAAAAAAAATAAAAATAAATACAAACATACATAACATGAACAAATACTGCACGAATATACACGACAGTACGAATTGAAATAACAAATAAGAGTTGTCTCTAAAATTTTAAAGAAAGAGAGTTAAAAATATGCTAAACATCTCACTAAATAATATGTGGGGACACTGATATCACAAAAGGACACCAACGATCTTAAAGTTAAAGGGGACACAAATCTTGTATTTCTCAGTGTAAATTGCTTGTTTGATTGAAACATGTATAAAAATCTAAATAATTTCTCTTTTGCCATCAACCCATACATTCGCCTCTGTTGTTGATTCTTCCGTGATCGTCGTCCAGATCTACACAAGGTGCTACTGAAATTAGATGGCAGCAATGGTTCATTAAGATAATGTTTATAGGTTGTGTTATCCATGTCTGAGAAAAGTATCAGACATGTACTAAATTCTCAGCCAGGGGAAGATCGAGAGGAAACATATAAAGACCTCTGCAACTTCATATCAATAATAAAAAAAATAAAACAATAAAAATAATAATTTTAAAATTTTTAACCACAAAAATAATACATTTTATATCTATTTCGTAAAATTTTACGGTTACTAATTAAGCACTCATTAATTGCCCATAATTAAATGTGACATATTTTGTTAAGGTTTTTAAATATGATCGAGAGTTATCTCAATGAGATTTTATCGAATTCTATCGAATTGAATTCTGTTCAAATTTTTTAACATGTTATCAGAACTGATAACTTGATCGATGGCTCATTTGAAAGTATTTGGACTATTATTGTAACAATTTGAGCTCACATCTTTAGACCCAATTTTTTCGATGTGATGAGAATTGTTAAGATTTTTAAAATTTATGTTGAAAAATATCTTATAAATTTAAACAATTTTCATTTTATAAGCGCGTTTTTGAGGTTTATTTAGAGTCAAGTTCTCTAAGATATTTAATTTGATTTATATAACTGCTTTTGATATCTCCATATTATTATATAACATGGTGTCCAATTAATCCACCAGCTTCTCAGAATGACAAACTTGCCTTTATGCCCATTAAACTTGAAGCTCCCATTCTGCACATATGCTCGTGAGAAGCATATTCTTCTCACCTTTTTGCCAATACTCTTCGGTATGTCAATTCGGATGGTGGTAACTGTTGGCATGTGAGTAATATGGCAGACAACAAGAAGACATCAATGCAGGAATTATGGCAGATAATCAGCAGACAAGAATAATAATGGAAATTAATATTGTTATAATTTGTTTACTTTCCGTTTCCTTTTTTGTATATAAATACTATACACTTGTACAGAAATATTAGAACTGAAAAATTACAGAAATACAATCATAATATTTGACATAGTATCAGAGCAGATTATCTAAAGAAATAAAAATTACGTTGCTACCTGTTACAACGTAATTTTTTGTTCTCACGATTTGTTGTTTGGCCAATCTGGTTTGGCAGATCACTTTCTGATCTATGATCAGGGGTGGTGTTTCTGTTCGGTTTTGTTTTGCCGATCTGGTTGACTTTACTCTGTTTGTCTCCTCAGCATCGGTAACTTTGTGTGTTGGACGGAAGGATCCTCCACTGTTTTACCTTTAAACACCGAACATTGGTTGAGTTCATATTCAACTCGTGTAGCCATTTCAAACACCGAATAGGTGCAGCTCATAAATGAAAGCAATATAGTTATTTCACTTTTATTTGTTCAGAAATTCAATAGAAGATTACGGGTTACACTTCAAAAAAAAAATATATGCATACAACTTACAAGGAGTCAAGTGATTCGCAACACAACTCAACGAAGAACCATAGAAAGCAGGTCGGACCCATTTGAAAACCGAGTACTCATAGCATCCGTTGGCGCAGTTCCTTAGAAACCAAGTACTCACAAGTAGCCGTTGATGCAGTTCCTGAGAATAACAGAATAGGTGGTGGTAACAACGAAATTTCGAGCAGAGAATGAAGGGAAGAAAATAGTAACAGAGGCAGTTTGCGAAGAAGAGCGCCACTGCGAAGAATCTGAGAGAAGAGGAGAAGAAGAGGGCTGCGAGATTTTGGCTGAGAAGAAGCTGAGAAGAAGCTGCGCGAGTTTAGAACTTCTCTTAGGGGTTGGAACGCGCAGAAGAAGCTACGCTGAGGAACACAGAGGAAACTGCGCTGAGGAACGCAGAGGAAACTGCGCGACTTTGGAAGGAAATTTGTTTTCCTGCGCTCGACCATCTTGCTGAAATCGCGCAGGAAGAAAGGCGCTGCTGCGAGAGAACGGCAAATTAGGGTTAGGGTTATAAGTTGGTTTTTTGTCATTTATATAGTGGCTGTTTTGTAAAAAAAAAAAAAAGAAGAAAAAATTTTAGATTTCATGGCGGAATCTAGAGATTTAACTACCAATGTCATGTTGGAAGATTTGACGGCGAAAATGACGGAAGTTCTAACTAGAGCTCAGATCAGTTCACAACCTCCGTCAACTGAAGCGTCGACTGCTCCCATCAGTATCAAGTTGGGAGGATCCAATTATGCCTTGTGGTCCCAGGTGGTGGAGATGTATATCTCTGGCAAAGATAAACTAGGATATATTAATGGGGATTTTCCTCAACCCGTTGAAACCGACCCCTCATTTAGGAGATGGCGTACTGAAAATGCCATTGTTAAAGGATGGTTGATCAATTCGATGGACCCCTCCTTA
Source organism: Hippophae gyantsensis (assembly GCA_030763125.1). NCBI lineage: Eukaryota > Viridiplantae > Streptophyta > Magnoliopsida > Rosales > Elaeagnaceae > Hippophae > Hippophae gyantsensis. The sequence continues at coordinate 41,845,159 of CM061036.1, read as the reverse complement.
ATTGCAAATTTTATCCGATTCCCAACTGCAAAACAGGTTTGGGATTCGGTGGCTACCACTTACTATGATGGGACAGACACGTCTCAAGTGTATGATCTTCGCCGTCAAGTCACTCGTACGAAGCAAGCGGGTGGATCCATTGAAAAATACTACAATGACCTTCAAGGGTTGTGGCGTGAAATTGATTTCCGTCGTCCTAATCCAATGGAGTGTGTGATTGATATACAAAAATACAACTCCATCGTACAGGAAGATCGGGTGTATACCTTCCTCGATGGACTTGATGATAGATTGGATAAAACTCGAAGTGATGTTCTTCAGATCAAACCATTCCCTACGGTGGAACAAGCCTATGGATTCGTCCATCGGGAAGAGGTCAGGCAGACCGTGATGATCACAGGTGTAGATACGACACCAGGAGCAGTTATGGCTTTTAAAGGGGTCAAGAGACACCATAATCTAATGCCACCAAAAACAGGAACTTCCTTGGGTAGCAAGAAATCCATGGGAAATCCACCATCTCTTGACATGAAATGTGGCCATTGCGGAAACTCCAAACACACCCGTGAAAACTGCTTCAAACTACATGGGTATCCAGAATGGTGGAATGATCTTCAAGCACGGAAGAAACGGGACACCACTGGGCGAGCCGCTGTGGCTACCAATAATGCCTCACTATCCCTTACTTCTCAGGCCGAATCTTCCCAGGATCCAGGTATTTCAAGTAAAACATTTCACATCTCTACTCGTAGTGATAAGGAGCATTGGATTCTGGACTCTGGAGCTACAGATCACATGACATTTGACCCAAATGATCTCTCCAATACAACTCAGCCAAGACGGAGTCGTGTTGCCAATGCAAATGGGGTCACTTATCCAGTTATAGGAGCTGGAACAATGACCTTATCTCCTTCATTATCATTATCTAATACTTTACTTGTACCCTCTCTATCAAACCGATTAATGTCTGTAAGTCAGGTTACTTTAGATCTTAACTGTGTAGTACTGATGTATTCTACTTTTTACCTTCTACAAGATATTCTCACCAAGGAGATCATTGGGCGTGGTACTAGGAGGGGGGGCTATATTATGTGGATGACCTCAGTTCAAGAAGAGCCAATCACATGCAAAACACTGCTGGTAACAAGGAACGACAGATTTGGCTATGTCATCGTAGATTTGGGCATCCATCATTCGGGTATTTAAAGCACCTACTCCCCAGTTTATTTTCAAATATCACACATTCAGATTTCAAATGTGATACTTGTATCCTAGCAAAAGGTCATAGGACGTCTTATCCTATGAGCATGAATAAAAGTATAACTCTTTTTGCCTTGGTACATTCTGATGTTTGGGGACCTTCCCCGGTCATTACATCATCGGGTCATCGTTGGTTTGTTATTTTTGTTGATGATTGTACACGAATGACATGGCTTTACCTTCTCAAACACAAAGATGAAGTATTTGCTACATTTCACCTGTTTCACACCATGGTTCAGACACAATTTTCTGAAAAAATTAAGATACTTAGGTCTGATAATGGAGGGGAGTATGTTAATCAACAATTCTGAACATACTTGGACAACCATGGTATTCTCCATGAAACCTCGTGTTCACAAACCCCACAACAGAATGGGACTGCGGAGAGGAAGAATCGACATATTTTAGAAACGGCTCGGGCCTTATTAATTGGTGCACATATGCCTAATAAATACTGGAGTGATGCTCTTACTACAGCGGTGTATCTACTGAATCGTATGCCCACAAAAACCTTACAGTTTCAGACTCCATTAAAGGTGTTATCTAATCATTTTCCCTTGCCTACTATTTTGATGCTTCCGCCCCGAATTTTTGGTTGTGTTGCTTTTGTCCACCTCCATAAAAATCAACGGACTAAGTTGGATCCATGTGCTGTCCGATGTGTATTCTTGGGATATGGCGTACAAAAAAAGGGTTACCGATGCTATGATCCAATTACTAAAAGAACCTATATTACCATGGATGTCACTTTCCTCGAATCAGAATGGTTTTTTCCATCACCGGTATCCAATTCCACTCTTCAGGAGGAGAGTTATGGTGAAGAACGAAATTGACTTGATGTTGAAATATTAGACACTAGTCCAACATACTCGGATCGCGCCAATCATATGGAAAAGCCAGTATCTAGACCCAAGTGTGAACTTCCAAGAACTGAAGCTGAAGTAGTAATTGAATCTCCAGAAGATGAAGTGGTTGATGTACCCCTCAACTCCCTAGTACCCAATGATCATCCTGTTGAGAATACTCCTGAGGTAAGTTATCCTAGCACACCTTTACAAACTAATGCTATAGATACATCTGTTGGTTATGTTTTACCTTTCAGACACAATCGAGGCAAACCTCCAAATCGATACTCCCCAGAAAGAGAAGAACGACAATCCAAGTATCCAATAGCAAATTATGTATCTACTCAAAGGTTATCAAAACCTGTCAGGGCATTTGCACAAACACTCTCCTCGTGTCAAATTCCAAGTAGCATTGAAGAAGTCTTATCTAATCCAAAATGGGCTCAAGCTATAAAAGAGGAATTTGAGGCATTACAGAAGAATAACACATGGGTGTTAAGCGAGTTGCCTCAAGGGAGGAAGATGGTAGGATACAAGTGGATTTTCTCCATTAAATATAAAGCAGATGGGTTAGTTGATCGATACAAGGCGAGACTTGTAGCAAAAGGATATACACAGAAACACGGGATAGATTATCAAGAAACCTTCTCACCTGTGGCTAAACTAAAAACCGTTAGAGTCTTGCTATCTCTTGCGGCAAATTTGGATTGGCCATTGCACCAACTTGACGTAAAAAATGCCTTCCTTCATGGTGATTGCACCAACTTGAGGAAGAGATTTATATGGATATCCCACCAGGATATACTGTTACAACAGAAAAAGAAACTGCATGTAGATTACAACGAGCATTGTATGGACTAAAACAATCACCTCGAGCATGGTTTGGTAGGTTGAGTTCAGCAATGAAGAAATATGGGTTCCAACAAAGCAACTCTGATCATACTCTTTTCCTAAAACACCGATTAGGGAAGATAACAGCCCTTATAGTCTATGTAGACGACATGATCATTACAGGGGATGATAAAGAAGAAATCTCTAAGCTTCAAGAACAACTGTCAAATGAGTTTGAAATGAAGAATTTGGGAGGGCTCAAATACTTCTTAGGTATTGAGGTAACAAGATCAAAACAAGGCATATGTCTTTCCCAAAGGAAATATACTTTGGACCTACTGGCAGAGGCAGGACTACTAGATTGTAAACCTGTCGATATTCCAATGGTTCAAAATCACAAACTCGGAGAATATGTGGACCAAGTACCAGCAGATAAACAGAGATATCAACGGTTAGTAGGTAAACTCATCTATTTATCTCATACTCGACCTGATATTGCTTATGCTGTGAGTGTCGTGAGTCAGTTCATGCACTACCCAAGTGAAGACCATATGGATGCGGTCATGCGAATACTTCGTTATTTAAAGTCCTCCCCTAGGAAAGGACTTATGTTTTCAAAGAATGGTCAATTAGAAGTCCTTGGATATACAGATTCAGACTGGGCAGGGAATATGAAGGATAGGAAATCTACTGCTGGGTACTTCACTTTTGTGGGGGGCAATCTTGTTACATGGAGGAGCAAAAAGCAAAAGGTAGTTGCCTTATCTAGTGCTGAAGCGGAATTTCGGGGAATGGTCAAGGGAATATGTGAGCTCCTGTGGTTGAAAAAACTCCTAACTGAGATTGGTGTTGCTCCTAACTCTGAAATGAACTTATTTTGTGATAACAAAGCAGCCATTGCCATCTCTCACAATCCAGTTCAACATGATCGCACGAAGCACGTTGAAGTGGATCGGAACTTCATCAAACAGAATCTTGAAGAAAAGATTATTAAGCTTCCATTTGTTAAGTCAGAAGATCAATTGGCTGATATACTCACTAAATCTGTGTCTGCAAAGAACTTTTACAACTCACTTGACAAGTTGGGCATAAGAGACATATATGCACCACCTTGAGGGGGAGTGTTGTCATGTGAGTAATATGACAGACAACAAGAATACATCAATGCAGGAATTATGACAGATAATCAATAGACAAGAATAATAATGGAAATTAATATTGTTATAATTTGTTTACTTTTCGTTTCCTTTTTTGTATACAAATACTATACACTTGTACAGAAATATTAGAACAGAAAAATTACAGAAATATAATGATAATATTTGACAGTAACTAGTAATTGACAAAGGAACGGAATAACTATTCATTTTATTTAGTCGTTAATTTGTAACTTTTAATGTCAGGAATTGCACTTCTATTGGAACATTAATTCTTTTTTGAGAAGCAATATGAATTATTCTTTAGTGGATGAGAAGAATAGATTAATATGTTTTTAGAGTGAATCCAATAATACTAAGAGCATTTTTAAAAATAAAATATGTATTAAGAAGTCGATTCAATTAGGTGTTAGTGTTTAAAATATTAACTGATTTAACACTAAGTATATTTTTGCATTTTAAGAGCCGAAATTACTATACATGAACCTATAAAACCGAAAACTCTGCTCAATTTGGTTCGATTTCAGTCAAGGGATTATTTTATTGGTTATTTTGATAATCTACGGTTATTTTTAGTGTATAAAGTATGCTATTAATTACTATTTTCAGTTTTAAATTTTGCAGGAAAATGGGTCCTTTTTTGCTCACCATAATAATAATAATAATACCATTGAATTTTAAAAGTTATTATAAAATATCATCAAATTTTAATTTATTACTTCCTTGTAATAAAACTTCACAAATGTTACAAAAATATCATTTAATTTTTTTTTTACTTTCATACCATTAAACTTTACAAATATAACATAAATATTATCGGTATACATATAACTTGTTGTTAATTGATCGACGTCAATGATATTTTTGTAACATTTTATAAAACTTAAGGTGACGTTTAGTTCACAGAATAAAATTTGAATCAGAATGAGAATATAATTGAATGAAAAAGAATAGAATGAGAATGAAACAATGTTATTTGGTTTGACCATTGAAATCGAAAAAGGAATCAGTATTAGAGTGTTTGGTTTGCCATTGAAAAGGAACGAAAAAAACTATAAATTACCTTAATACCTCTATATTCAGTAAAATTTAAATAATATTATTTAATTATTATTTTTTTGTTACACAAAATATATTATTAAAATCATTATTTTTCTAAATAATTATTACTTAAAAAATATTATTAAGATTTAAGGTTTAGGGATTTGAGGTTTAGGGGTTAGGGTTTTGGGATTTAGATTTTAAGATTTGGGGTTTTGGGTTTTGTGATTTTTGGGTTTAGAGATTTGAGATTTAAGATTTAAGATTTAGGATTTAGGGTTTAAGGTTTCTGGGTTTTGGGTTTTGGATTTTGGGTTATATTTGGGGTGAGTAAAATTGAAAAAAAAATTGTGATTCCTTCTCCTTTAAAAATCGATTTCATTCCTAACTTTTTTTTTCAACCTAACCAAACACACAAATAATAAGGATCAATTATGATTCATTTCCATTCCTTCCGATCAAATACACCATTATGAACGTCACAAAAAAATTAATTATATTTTTGTAAAAAATTTAATGATGAAAATTATAAAAATTCAATAATATTTTTATAATTACCACAAAGTTTAGTGTAAAATATATATTTATTTTAATAATAATAATTTTTTTATAGATCAAGTTGTGATTAGAACATTAAATTTGATACAAATGAATGTTAAATCTTACTCTAATACTATTAATTGAATACGTGGAACAAATTAATATTAGTTGCATTCTTTAAAAAAATGACAATATACTGGCCTTAGGTCTCGTGACTTTGTCAAGGAGGCATTTTCGTTTTATAAGCAACGATATATATATATAATAAAATCTCAAGATTGTAGACTTGACGTGAACTCAACTATATATATCACTTTTCTGCACCTGTATATAACATCAGACAACACATGTATCTCAGGTGCTTAACTTAGTGTTTAAGCCGGGGTGCCAAGCATGTAGATCTTAGTGATGTTCATGTTCTCTTTTGTTATAGGTCATATTAACAAATTTTAATAAATTTTTCTGGTGTTCTCTAATGACATTTAATAACCTAACAACGACAGTTGTACGATGTTATGGAAAAATTATGGATTCCAAACAAAATTTTTACTATTTTATCATCGTTAATTATAATAAAAATATATATTTTATTCGTAATATTAATTATAATTTAAGATTATTATTTTTAAATAATATTATCATTAATAAAATATTTTTATGAATAATATTATCTATATCTTATGAATTACAAACATTCAAAAATATAACCAAACTTTTATTTTATCAAATCATCTTAACTAATAAATAATGATTTGTCCTTGTCAAAATTCATTATTATTATTATTATTATTATTTGAACAGTTTAATAAAAATAGTGATAAAAATTAAAATAAACTTATAAAATTATAAATAAAACAAAATTATAATAATTTTTATAATTTTTAAATAAAATAAAATGATAAAAATAAACAAATAAATAATTATACAAATATTTTAAAAAAATAAATCATTCCATCATATTTTTGCAGAATGTGAAAAGAACGAAGATTCATATTACCATCACAATACTATACATTCTATACTAAATTAATATTAAAACTAAACATAATAGGACCCCTAAATCATTCTCGTTAATCACTCGTATTAATGTCTACCAAAAATGATTAATGTTCAAATAATATTATATAATTTAAATTGAGATCATCTTAATTAAGAGTATGTTTGTTAATGATTTTAATTCTTAATTTTAATTTTTTTAAAATGATTTTTTTATTAGATATGTCTTGATAATGATTTCAAATTTTATTTTCATATTTTTAAGTCATTATTATAAAAATATAAGGTGATTTATAATATAATAAAATAAAATAAAATCTTATAATTTTTTACGTATAAATATTGGAAGCAAATAATTAAAAACTTAATTTTGTTAATAATAAAAAAAATTCTAATTTTGTAGGCCATGTTTGTCAACTATCATAGTTTTTGATTTCTAATTTATGATTAAATAATTAAAATTAAAATTTTTAATTTTTTTGTAAAATAATTTTTAATATTTTTTATAAAAATTTCTATTCGATAATTTTTATGTTTTTGATTTTTTCTTTCAAAAATTTAAGAATTTTTTATTATTATTTACAAATTTTATGTTTTAATTATTTTATTGTAATATTTATGCATGAAAAAGTTATAAGATTTCATTTACTTCTTAAAAAATATTTAGTGAAAATAAAAAAATTAAAAATTAAAAATTTGATTAAAAAAATTAATTTTTAAATATTTATAAATCATTCTATATTTTGATAGTTAAAAATGTAAAAATTAAAATAAAAAATTATTATCATACATACATGATTAAAAAATTATTTTAAAAAAAATAAGAAATTATAAATCAAAATCTTGATGAAACACAATTAATTTTTGAAAAATACAAAAAGATGTTATCAAATAATTTATGGGTGATTTTTTTAAAAGACTAAGTAAAAATTATTATTAAAAATATAAGTGATATTTTAATAAAATAATTAGAATTCACAAAATTAATTATTTAATCAGAAATCATAAATCAATAATTAGAATTATATAAAAAATTAATAAATTATCATGAAAAAAGTTTTAAAAAATAATAAAAATAACACATTACAACTTGTAACCATAAAAATAATAATATTGTATAACTATGCTTTAATTTAGGTCTCACAATTTTAATTGGTTAAACACGTATTAAAACTTGTAATTATTTTTGTGAAAAAGTGAAAAAAAAATGGTAAATTAGTATATAAATTTGTTTCTATGGGCGAATAGAGAGGTGTTGTTAAAGTATTATTACATCTATTCATAATTATACCGTGCAATGTTTATTCTTAAGATAAATTGTGTGTAATGACCTGATTTAAATGAAGAAACAGTATCGATGGGAGGGGACTGATGGCAATCATAAAATTCACTAGATGGCTTGGCACTAGTTATTGGGGAGTAAACAAGAAGGAGGCTAGGAATTTGTTTTAAAGATTTGAGATCGTACAATATTGCTTTGCTAGCAAAACCAACTTTACGACTTTGTAAATACCCTAATTCTTTGTTAGCTCATTTGGTCAGAGAAAAGTATTTCTCTAATGATACTTTTCTTGAAGTAAAAATGGGGAATAAACCCTTGTGGGGGTGGATTTTGAAAGCATGCACGAAGTTGCTTAATTAAGAATTGAGATGAAAAGTTCGTAGGAAGACTTTAATTAAGATATGAGAGGAGTTTTGGATATCTGAATAGCTTTTAAAGCCAATTATAAAGCCAAAATTTGATGTTAAATTGGTTAAAGAACTAATTAACTCAAATGGGAATGATAGAGATGTAGACATAGTCAATAGTGTTTTTTTTTAAAGTGGATATTGAATGGGTGTTAAAGGCTCTAATTTTGAAAGAAATGGATTGCAATTAATTTAAACCTCATGAATGTTAGATATTATTAACCACATCATTCTAAACTGCATGTGTGTTTGGGAACTAGCTCTAAAGTAATTATGTATATAGTACTACAACATGTTAAATAAGGCATGACCAGCGGTGGAAAGTTGCATGGAAACTCAAGGTCCTTAGTAAGTTAGAGTTTTCTCATGGCAATGTTTACTTATCAATTAGTAATTTTTGGAGATGTATATTTGTAAAAAAATTTGACAACTTGTTGGAACATTTAGTTCAAAACTATGATGATTATATGTTTAGAAATGTTGTTAGATATTATTTTTAAAAATCAAGGAATTCTTGAGTTTTTGATGCTAAGAAGCTCATTGTGCTAGTAATTATAAAACAAACTTCGGATTATTTATAAATAAAAAACGAGGAAGCTCTTGTTGTATTTTTTGAAATAATTAGTATGATTGTGTTTTTTGCTTTCTGTTTCATCGAATTATTGGTTTTTTATTTATTGTGTTCTTTTCAACGTTCATATTTATGAGTATATTTTATTATCTTTAATAAAATTTTATTGACTTTGAATGAAGAAAAAAATGTTCATTTTATATTTTTATTATTAAAAAAATTTAATTTTTTTTATTTTAAACATCATTTAAATAAAATTGTAATCATTTAAGTTTATTTAATATTTAATTATATATAATTTAATACTATTTAATATTATTAATATTATATTTAGGGTAAAGAGTTATCCATCAATTTTGCACAAAAATAACTAATTATTTTTCTCTCTATAAAGACACTTAGACTCCTATTTCATTTACCAATAACTATATTTTTATTAAGTTTTATTATATAAGCTAATTAATTGAAATATTTTAATTAAGGTAATATAATTTAATTTTAAAAATATAATTATGTGTAAATAAAAAAAATAATTTAAGTGTATTTATGTAAAATGAAATAAAATTTGAATACCTTGAAAGTTATTTAGCCTTATTTTCATTGATTAAATTTTAATGATTCTATTTTAATGATTCTATTTTGTACGATTTTACAAAATATTTTTTATTTAATGTATGTCTCATCTTTTGTGTTAAATATTTTTTTTTAAAACTGAGGCTCGCATCGTAAAATAATATTACTCGTTGTTATTTGTTAACAATGCGCATAAAATATAACTAATTATATTTTTGGATTATTTTAAGTTTTAAGATAAATAAAAAAGTATTTTCGTAAATGTCCCTAATATTTCTCGTCTTTTTTCTTTCAGGAAAAAATAAATAAAGAAAGTAAATATATTACAAATTGAGATTTGAAAGTAGAGTTCTCAACTGCTTTCCTTTCCTTCACGACTTCACTCATTTCCTGTGAGTGAGCACACACATGCCTTCTCTTTCTCATTAACTCTCCATCTCTCTCTATTCAGGTGCGTGTCAGTCTGATAATCTCTCTCTTCCATTATTTGTAACACAAGATGCAGAGTACAGCTTGAAGCATAACATAATAACATTCTTACACGCTCTGATCTTCAAAATTTGAATTGTATGGCTGGAGTTTTAATTTCAGTATTCCAATTTTTTTGGGTTCTTTTCATATTTTTCTTGCTTTTGACTCCATTGAAAAACAAGATTTGAACTTTCTACTCTGGGTTTTCATAGTAATTACTTTGGTGTGGAGATTTGAGTGTTGAGACTACTATTCAAGTTTCTGCATCAAATACTATGTTAAAAGGACACAAATTTATAAGGGAAACAAAACATTTGATTGATTTTTACCTTTTTACTTTGTGAAATACAATGTTTGTTGATCAATACGAAGCCTTAGTTTAGATTCCAAAACTTGGTTAGTGGTGGTAACAGATTTGAAAAACTCAATTATTTCATAGATAAATTATTTAAAAAAAATCCAGTTGTATTTCTTTTCTTTTTTTTGTTTGTACTAATTAAAAATTTTATATTGGTATTGTTTCCAATAATGACTGCAGATTAAAGAATTCATAGAGAAGAGGAAAGAAAGGTTATATTTTTCACACACTGCAAGTTCTGAGATGAGTTCACGTGAAGTTTACGCTGTAATGTCCGTGAGTTTTGCTAGCAATTTGTTCGAGAAACGATGCCACAACAGCCATTCCCAAACCCCCAACTACAACAACAACAACAACAGCAACAATCATTTTTTTCATCTCTCATTTTGATGAAGTCTCAGAGCTCCTCACCAATGGAGCTCTTGAACCTTAAATTCTCTTCATATAAATTACAAAACTCTTCATTCCCACCTCAGAGTTGGTTGTCTGTGCACGTTGGGTACTATTGGTAGATGAGTTCTTTTACTGCTTGTCCTTCTCTGTCTCTTTTTACCCAACTACCCACCTCCCAAGTTCTTTGCTAGAAAGAGCTTTGATCTCAACAAAGATTGAAGTCAAAATAGTTCAAGAGCTGAAAATGACCATAGTTTCCGTGAAATAGATGGTTTTGAATCGTGGGTATTTTGTAAAATTGTAAATATCGAAGATCTGGCTTTCGAAAGTGATTGAGCGAAAGTACCAAAAGAGCATAAAATATTGAAACTTGACAAGGGTTTGAAAATAAAGTTGGCATTTTTATTACTACTCTGTTTGATGGAAGTTTCTGCTTCTTATCTGCTTCAAGATTCCTCATATTTTTCTTGACGTTCTGCTCAGATACTTTGCTGTTTATGGAAACCAAAGCAAACCCATCTAAGATTTCATCTGATAAGTCCCATCTTTTTACTTCTTACACTCTCAAAAGTCAAAGATTCAGTCTTTATCTAATGGAACATTCAAGGTACTACTTTTATTACTCTCATTATTCCTTGTGGATTTTGTTGATATTACTCTGTTTACTTTCTCGTATTCCCGAGGTGCAATCAGGAGATGCCGAAACACTTTTAAGCCTGAAATCAACTTTAGATCCATTTAACTCATTACCATGGAGAGGAAGAAATGTGTGCAATTGGAAAGGAGTAAAGGAATGCTTAAATGGGAGGGTCTCAAAGCTTGTCTTAGAGTATTTGAACTTGAATGGTACTTTAGATCAGAAGGTCTTAAATCAATTAGACCAATTAAGAGTCTTAAGCTTCAAAGGTAATTCTATTTCAGGCCAAATCCCAGACCTTTTAGGCCTTGTCAATCTCAAATCTCTCTATCTCAATAACAATAACTTCTCCGGCAACTTTCCCACTTTTCTTTCAGACCTTCACAGGTTAAAAATCATAGTCCTCTCCGGAAACCACATTTCCGGTACCATACCGACGTCATTGCTCAAACTTACCAGACTATACGTACTTTACTTACAAGACAACCTTTTTACTGGAAATATTCCACCTTTGAACCAAACCAGTCTCAGATTCTTCGATGTCTCTAATAACAAACTCTCAGGTGAAATCCCAATAACCCCATCTCTAATTCGGTTCAATATGTCATCTTTTACTGGAAATCTTGAGCTCTGTGGTGAACAGATTCACAAAAAGTGTCAAAACTCAATTGGGTTTCAACCAACAATGAGTCCAACCATCCCACCATTGAAGAAAACTTCTAAGCACTCATCAAACAGAGCAAAATTGATTAAGATTATAGCAGGAAGTGCTGGTGGGTTTGTTTTGCTTTCAATTTTCTTGCTTTTACTTTGCATAGTTTGCAGAAATTGCAAAGGTTTGGTTTCAGGGGAAGAGAAGAACAAAGACATCAATGGGGTTGAAGTGGTAGAGAGAGGAGAGAGAGAAAGTGATTCAAGTGGTGGCAGAAGAGGTAATAATGGTGGAAAACAAGGTGGATTTTCATGGGAAGGTGAGGGTCTAGGTAGTTTGGTGTTCTGTGGAGCAGGTGATCAGCAAATGAGTTATAGCTTAGAGGACTTACTTAAGGCTTCAGCTGAAACATTAGGAAGGGGTACTATGGGTAGTACCTATAAAGCTGTTATGGAGTCTGGGTTTATAGTAACTGTGAAAAGGCTTAAAGATGCAAAATACCCAAGATTGGATGAGTTTAGAAAACAAATGGATGTACTTGGTAAGCTTAGGCACCCTAATTTGGTTCCACTTAGAGCTTATTTTCAAGCCAAGGAAGAACGCCTTCTTGTATATGATTACTTCCCTAATGGCAGTCTCTTCTCTCTAATTCATGGTACGTTGCTAAACCTTTTTGCACAAATTTTCTTATTTTTTTTTAACTAATTCCTCCTTACATTATTGGTTTTTATTTACTCTTATTGTTTTGAGTACAATGCTATTAATTGAGTAGGATTAGGAGTACAAAAGTAGAGAATTATGCCAATTCAATCAACAATAGAAGTTGTAGATCATAAAAAGGTTATGTTTTGGAACATTTTGTGATTCTGAAAATTTGCAGAAAAAATTATTATTTGAGAATTGTAGAGTAAGCAAATAATGAGTCTTTCTTTGAGATTTATAACTATTGGGTCCCTCTTGAAAATGGTCCTTTACCCTTTTTTCACCTTACTAATTAAGAGAGTCGTGTTCGGTAGATGTCCCAAAAGATTGACAAATGATAGTAAATGATTATAGATATGTTTAGTACCAAATTTAATGCTTGTGGATTTGATATTATACTTGAGTTTACAGATATTATTCAATAAAACCCGTAATTTAGAGTAGTTAGTGAGTGTATCTTAAAGTGAATTGTATTAAAAAAAAATAGAAAATGAAGTAAATTACACCTGTGGGACATTGCTTATGAGATCAGTGGACCTAAGTATCTTTAATTGGTTTCTGTAAAAAATAGAAAAGAAAGAAAATGGAAAAAAGAGGTTAGCTTGTCTAAGTCAAAGTTTCAAAGCCAATTTTTTGTACATAAAACTTTGATTAGGGAATTAATGCCTCTGCTTTTTCTTTCTTTGTGTTATCTGTCACGTTTAAATTTTTAGGCAAATATTTAATTCGTAATTGTCACTTTTTTAGTTTGTGAATATATGATTACGTGTGTTATGACAAGTTAATCGAAATTTAATATTAGAATAATACTTTTTAAGATAACAAATATTTAATAAGAAGTGATGAGAAGAAACAATCTAATTGTTGATCTTTAAGAGTAATGAATAATGTCTCTTATAACTCGATGTTGATAAATTATTTATTTGATTCTCTCATTTTGAAACAAAGTAAGTCTTTATGTTTTTTCAAACCTTGAAAAATGTTGGAAAGACAAAAATGCCCCTATAAAAATCATTTTCATGCCAACAATTTTTGTCTTTTTTAATATTTATTTGGACACTTTTGTCTTGGTAAGTATTTTTTATGCTTTGATAGGAAGTTTGTGAGGTTTATTTGTCTTTTCAAAACTTGAGCGACCAAACTTCAAAGTGATACTTTATCAAATCTCATGAGTATGAATGATACAAAAAAAAAAAAAAGGAAAGAAAGCACGATAGGTAATCAAACCACCACACTCATTAGAAAAAAATGCTAACTGTTAGAAACATGTCACACTGCCTTATATATTTTTATTATTTAAATAAATTTTTTATATCATTTTATTTTAAAAATCATTTAATTAAACGTAATTCAATTTAAACTATAATTATTTAAATCAATTTAATTTTAAATACTGTTTAAAAAGATTGGTTTGATTTTTATTAGATATTTTTTTATTATTATAAGTTTTATACGTGTTTTTTACATTTAATTGCTATGCATGCTTTATTATTTTGTAAAAAAATATTCATTTTGCGGAAAAGGTCTATGATTAGGTGAGTAAGGACAACACGTATGTTCCTTGGCTTGGTTTAGTTAAAGGATTATTTGGAAATAATAATTGTTTGAAGTTGGATAGTAAATCTCATTCTTTGAAAAGTAGCTTGTTTTTTAATTGACAACTCATCATTTGAGTCTGACCATGCTCTTGTTAATGGTGTCATACTCACTATATGACCCCACTAAAATTTGTAGGTCCCACTTATAATAAATTAGTAAATCAAATTTGTTAAGTTAGATTTAAGGAGAGTGACATGATAAGATGAAAAGCAAAAATCATCTTGAAGTTACCTCCTTTACATGACATGATACCATTTAGAGGAGGTAACTATAAATGGACCGCTTTGAAGTGTTCTCATGCGGCAAGTGTGCCTTCTTTTGATCACAAAATTGTTTAATTTCAAATGAAGTGGCAGAATTTTATTGGACATTGATCAAAATAGGCTTCATGGGTTTGAATACTATTATTATACATTAAAAATTTGTGATTGGATTCTTATAGGATGCATTTCATGGTTTTGGTATAAAGTTGTCTTCTTATTTGTGATTTTTCTAAATTTGATTAATAGATGAATAGTTTGGCTTTACAATTTGTCTTGTATCACATGGCTGTGAAATGTGACATCTATTAAAAATAATCTTTTCCTCTATGAATAAGTACACAAGTTTCCTTTTACTTTATTTCTTTTCCTCTCACCGTTAAATAAATACATTTTGATTTAAAAAAAAAATTGACTGATAAAGCTTTACAAGCTTCCAAATTTCTAGTGAAACTTACCAATTGACTCCTATTCCTTTTGCCCATATGTTCCCTCCATTATTTTGAAATTTAATTTTCATTTGTGATAAAACTAATAGTAAATTCAACTATCTACATCTTATCATCAACTGTTACATTTTTTGTCAGTACGATTTTTAAATTTGATTTTTTGTACCAAGTTGGGTAATCAATGAAAGCACTTGATTCTTAGCCAGCTAAGATTTTTGGACCTATCCCATTTCAACTTCAGATGTTTGTATTTTTTTTTATTAAAAAATTAATATAATTGCTTAAATCTTGAAGATCCAAGATTTAAGCACGAGATTTCAGGGTTTTAAGATTGAATTTTTGATGTTGAGTGTTGTTCTAATTAATAATGATTCATATATGTCTGCATGACTTTTGAATATTCCTGGGATTTTGTTTTGTTCTGTCTACTATAGCAATTTTTTTTGTCTATACTCCGTGATAGTTAGTTGGGTATTCGTGATAATATGTATTATTGACACCACAATTTTCTCTCTCTTGTCTGTATTTTACATCTATTTCTCTCTCTATGAGAGTATGTACTCTTGGAATATTGAAAAAAATTCTACTACTCTAGCACACCTCAAAATCAATTAGGTATCTATTTTGCTAACTCAAACAGTACTTTGATTTCATTCTTGAAAGTGATTTTGAAGAACAAAGGCCTTCTCTGTGTTAGATATAGTTAGAATGTTAAATAAAATTAAGTGGACTGAATGTTACGGTTTTAAATCTGAGTTTAATGCATTAGAGAATTACCATCTGTACAAACTCCCATGGACCACGTAAGTACAGAAAAAAATTACTGTGAGAATGCTTTCAATACTCAGAAAGCACATTTTGGGTTGTTTGCTTGTGCTTTTATTAGAAATGATTTCGTAAGAAAGCGCTTTCAAGAAGCACGTTATTTTTGCTTCTAACAAGTAAAACAATGTGTTTTATGAGAGTCTTGAAAGTTTCAATTTTTTTTGGCTGTCAAATAGCTTTTAATAAGTTACACAAGTCCTATGCTTTCTTCTAAAATCACTTTTTGATTGAAACGACCATTTATAGAAGCACAAACTACATAACACTATGCTTAATGTATTGGCGAGACGACTTCATTCTTCTTTGTTTAACAATCTGAGTGTACCTTTACAGGTTCAAGAACTTCAGGAGGGGGAAAACCACTTCACTGGACATCATGCCTTAAAATAGCAGAGGACTTGGCGAGTGGTTTACTCTATGTTCATCAAACTGGCTTAACTCATGGAAACTTGAAATCCTCAAATGTCTTGTTAGGTTCAGAATTCGAGTCTTGCCTAACAGATTATGGTCTAAATTCATTCAAAGATCCTGATTCACTCGAAGGAACTAGTGCAACATCGCTCTTTTATAAAGCTCCCGAGTGTCGTGACATTAGAAAGCCATCCACTCCACAAGCAGATATATACAGCTTTGGTGTACTTCTCTTGGAACTTCTAACAGGAAAGACACCATTCGAAGACCTTGTTCAAGAACACGGTTCGGATATTCCTATGTGGGTTAGGTCAGTTCGTGAAGAAGAGACCGAGTCAGGAGATGATCCTGCCTCAGGTAATGAGACATCAGAGGAGAAACTTCAAGCACTTTTAAACATTGCAATGTCTTGTATCTCGCTTTTTCCCGATAACAGACCTACAATGCGAGACATTTTAAAGATGGTTAGAGATGCTAGGGCTGAGGCACAAGTGTCATCCAATGGTAGTGATCATTCTCCTGGTAGGTGGTCGGATACTGTTCAGAGCCTACCAAGGGAGGAACATTTGAGCATTTGAGGGTTCGTAGACACGAGAATTTACTATTATGATTTCTGATTTTTTGAAAATTCGAGCTTGGTTCTTCTCATTGTCTTTGATTCCACTATTAGAGGTTGGCAGGATTGTCATACATTATTGGTATGGCTTTTGTTGAGAGACTTTATTTGGTTCAAAATTGTTGGATAAAGGTTGATATATCTACTTTGCAGTATTTGCACTCAAGTACTAAATTGAAGTGTTTCCCATCATTTTTATATTAATGTTTTGTTTATACTAAGAAACTATATGGAATTGTTTGTTGTTGTCAAAAGCTACTTTAACTGAAGTTTTTTGTATATTTGGGTTTAGTCATTGTAATTGCTAGTCACAAATTTTAAAATTTACTCATTAGTTTTTCAATTTTTTATTGGTGCCTGTGGTCTAAAGATGTTTGGAGTTGGAAAATTATCTTTCTCTGAAAATAAGAAAATAATAAAATTGTAAAATAGTTTAGCAAAATTTTTATCAAAGAATATAATAATAATAATAAATAAGGGTGGTAGACTGGTATTTTACGTTACAATTATTATTTTTTTATTAAAAAATAAATTGGGTTAAAAAATTATATTTTTTACGTTACAATTATATTTATTAATTAATAATTATGATTTATTAATAATTTAAAAATAAAAAAAATAATAATTTTTATTGTTGAGGTGATACTTTGATCGTTTGATTAACTTCTGACTTCTGAGATTGAATATTGTCTTCTTTTTTTCTTTTTCATTGGTACAATCCTAAAAAGTTGTTATTTTAGTACTTACTTTTTATTGTTATTTTTTTTATTAAAAAGTTACAATGAGTTTAGATTTTAGTTAAATAAAGATAGATAATTTTAATATTTAAGATTTTTTTTTTTAAATTAGGTGATGACTTTTTTTAATTGTTAACATTATAAGTAAATTGGTGACGATATTTGCAGGAGGGGTTTCCGAAGAAAAACAATTTTTTAAGAAAGAATTTGTATAATTTTATAGAATAAGCAAAATGATTTTGAATTCAGTTATATTCAAAATAAATAAATATAAATATCTTTTATAGCCATTGATGTTAACAATTAAAAAAATTATTATTCAATTTTTTTAAAAATAATAATTATTAATTATTAATTATCTTATAATATAGATTCAAATTCAAGTTTTATCTTATTTTTTTTAAAGATAATAACCTTAAAACAAAAAAATAGTTAAGTCTAATATATTTTAATAATATATTTTAAACTCGTATTTAACAATACAATTTCACTACATTTACGATAATAATTACATAAGTCCATCTTTTAAAATATATATCAATTCATATGTTTAACATATGACCCGTGTTATTGACGCATTTGATATGTGATATATATTATGGGTGTTCATAAACCGGTCTAGATCAGATCAAACGTAAAATCGGATCGAATTGGATCGGATCGAACGGTTTACAAATCAAACGGTCTGATCCGGTTTGTATTAGTTAAAACTGTTTTTCAAACAATCCTGTCCGATTTGTATTATTTTTTAAATCGGTCGAACTAGACTAGATCAATTTAATAATATATTAAAATTTTCATATTATTTCTCATTAAAGGTGTCCAAAAACCGAACCAAATTGGACTAGATCAGACTAGATCGGACCGAACGGTTTTATAAATCAAACAATCCAGTCCGATTTGTATTAATTAAAATTGTTTTAAACGATTTAATCTGATCCAATTCGAGTAATATAAATGGTCCGATCTAATTTAAGTAATATAAACGGTCTCATCCAATTAATTTTTTTTAACCAAAATTAGAATGGATTGAACCGAACCGAACCGGTAGACACACCTAATAAGCAAAGCTTATATGTTTTTTAAAATTAGAATTTTACTATCATTTTAATAAAAAACATTAAATTTATACTTTCTTATTTAATAAAAATGGATTTAAATTTCGTTTTTATCAAAGTTAATGTAATTAGTTTATCTTTAATTCAATTAAATGTTGAATTATTTTTCTATTTAATCAAAATTTTGAGTTATTATAATTTTTTTAATAAATACAATAATAGAGAAAAGTGAGTATTAAAATAAAATTACTTAATAATACAGGTGAAAATAGATACAAGAATAACAGTACCGTAGTAATACTAGGCGTTTTCATTTTTTTTTTTTTTAATTGGTGACTTTCATCATCTTTCACCCTCCGTTTTTGGTAAAAAAAATACGTTGGGTACTCATGTGTCGAAGTTTTGGGCCTCAACATAGATCTCACTGGGCCCAAATCTATCCCCGCGTTCCCAATCGTTAAATGCTGTTTAATCGTTATTCTATGACACGACGTCGTATTATTCACTTTTCAATCCCTCGTTTGGTGCTCACAGGAGTGAAGGACTCGCAAAACAAGCCCTAATATTCCAAAACCCCAAGTACCAAGAATGGCTCTTGCACGAACCGGAGTGTTTGTCGACGATTATCTGGAATGTAAGAATCCCTAAAATACCTCAATTAATTTATGATTTTTTCTGTAATTTTCTTTTGATTTAATATTTGTTGAATATTGCGTGAATTTCGAAATTAGTTTGAACATTTTGAATTTTCATAGACGCAAGCACATTGCCTGCTGAGCTGCAGAGGCTTCTCAACACCGTCCGTGAACTTGATGAACGCTCCCAATGTAAATATAATCTTCAATTGTTGGTTTATTTTCTGTTCCCTTTTTTTTTCTTTGAATATTGCTGGGTTTTTTGGTGTAATTTCTTCTAGTTTTCGTTTATTGTTACTTTTTTATGAATTTTGGTGCTTGGTTTATAAAGCCATGATAAATCAGACGAGGCAGCAGACTAAATACTGCTTGGGATTGTCACAGAGCTCAAAGAAAGGGAACAGTTATAACAGTAACAGTCATCATTATAATCAATATAATAATAACAATGAAGATGAAGCTGCAATTGAGAAAATGCGAAAAGATATTGAGGCGAATCAAGATAGTGCACTAAGCCTATGCACTGAGAAGGTTTTGTTAGCTCAGCAAGCTTATGATCTGGTAGCCTCTCTCCCTCATGATTTATTTTAAACGACCTTTGTAGCTGTATAATGTGCTTTCGCTGTTTTGTACTAACTCTTAAGATGATTATGTTAACACCTGTTTGATTTATTTTAAACTACCTTTGTAGCTGTATAATGTGCTTTCTTGGTTTTTCTATAATTTTTTATTGTTTAATAATTGGGGAAGAGGGAACCAAACCAGGCTTTTCATGAATAATACCAAGCCTTTACCACTCTACTAGAGAATTGCGTGTGTTTTCTCTAATTCAATGCTTTATGTTTTGGTGTTCTTATGTTGTATGTGATAATTGTTGCAGTTAAATCAAAAAAATTAAGTATTTTTTATTTTTTTGGATAGTCTTGCATTCGTTCAAAGTTCTTACCAGTGCTTAGTTTTTTATTTGAATTTAATTCTTTTCCATTCTGTCAAATCCTGTCACCGATCTAAACAAATGGAATTCCAATTTTCCATCGTTTTTTATCTTATAGGTTTCTCTATCTAGGATTTGCTATTGTTTGTTTGCCTTGGCTAATCTCTATTTTGTTGTACTACATCTCATGGATTAAATCATTGGGCTGAATGCAATTAGAGGTTCATCTCAGTTATTGTGAAGTAGAGTCTCAAGAGAGTAAATTGGGTTTAAGCGTGCACCATATATAATGCTGCTTAATTCTGCTAACCCTGTTTCTTTCCTAGGTCATTTTTTTTCTTCCACATCACCACAATTTTTATGGTGAAGAGCAATTTGAATGTTCTTTCTCTAGTTTGTATGTTCAAATATCACTCTCTTTTGGAAACCATGCTGTGAATGTTATTTATAAAATATTTTATGTTATATTGATCAGATAGATAGCCATGTAAAACGACTTGATGAGGATCTGAATCACTTTGCAGAAGATCTTAAGCAAGGTACAGTTTTTGTATTTACTTAATATTGCATGCTACAGTAGTGAGGCATCAAAAACTATTTCATGATTTCACAAAGTGACTCTGTAAAAGCAGTTTCAAGTTAACAAAACCTGTACAAGTTGATTGAAAAGTTTGACTTTTACTATGATGGTCATTTTTGCTAGCTTAGTATACCGTGAGTACGTATCATATGTTTTGTAGAATATTCTAGCATATTATGAACAGACTCCTTCCCCCCTCCCCTTACCCAAATTTTCATATCAATTGGGACCAGTTAATGGTCTCTGAGACCAAGAAGTATTAAAATGTCATTATATTGCCCTTCAGCTATGCCAATCAGCTTGAGAAGCTTTATTTCTGTTATGAGATTTTTCTTGTAAGTAATCAATCTTTACATTGTTTCTTATTACTTATTTATGTTCTGTTTTCTTGTTCTGATTATGTTAGAGGGGAAAATACCACCTGATGATCCAGCGATTCTTCCGCCATTGCCTTTAGTAGTTCTTAAAAGTGAAAAACGCAAGCCTATTTATGGAACCCCTCAACCAAAGAGGCCTGACTATAGGGATAGAGATTGGGATCGAGATCGTGATAGAGATTTTGAGCTTATGCCTCCTCCAGGAAGCCATAAGAAGGATTTTCCAGCTATGGTTGATGCTGAACAACCCATTGATCCCAATGAACCTACATATTGCATTTGTCATCAGGTTCTTTCTCTCTAACACTTTAAGTCATCTTTATGTGAAATTCTCTTATGATTTCTTCCATTCAAATACTTTGCTTGATGTATTAAAGTAGAGTATCATTTTGTTTCCTTAGGTGTCATATGGAGATATGATTGCTTGTGACAACGAAAATGTGAGTCCCTTCCCTTTACTTCTTAACTAGCCACTTTCAATATCTAGAATTCACATGCATAGTACTATGTACTTTAGATTTTCTCCCATCTTTAGATGTATTAGTAAGCTCCACTATGCTTCTGGATCTTCATGATAAATTATATATCTGGTGTTAAAGATCTTAAAGGAGATATAATAAATCTGATATGTTAAGAGATCTGTCTTTTTTACACACAAATTTTTCTGTATCTTGAACTTTCTTTTATGTTTAATGAACAAACAGTGCCAAGGAGGCGAATGGTTTCATTACTCTTGTGTTGGGCTGACTCCTGAGACAAGATTTAAGGGGAAGTGGTATTGTCCAACATGCAGATTACTACCACAGTGTCAATGATCATATCCATTGCTCAATTTTGGGTTGCTTCTGTGATTGTATCCATTACTGTTCCAGCATTTTTCGACCCTAAAACTCTAGGGCTGAATGTATTTTGATCAATGATTAAGGATTTCTAGAATTGTGATTTGATCATTCTTAACAGAAAAGAATGTGATTTCCACGTTATGCTTTTAGAATATCAACTATAAGTTGACCCGTTCGGGTAAAGGAGAAAGGCATGTTGTCTTTCCTATTCTTTTTTTTTTCTTTTTTCTTTTTCCTTCCCTCTTATGCTTGAGAACTAGCTTTTTCAGAAGGTAAACTTTTTCCAACCAGTAGTGAGGAAGCAAAGTAATTATTAAAAAAAGAAGTAAGATGCTGCGTTACAGGTAGTGGCAATCATAATAAGCCAAAATAATCTGCTTGTACTACCATGGTTGATGGCATTTCTTTATGTCAACAAACTTGGAACAGTTTCTAAGTTTCCATTTAACTTTCAAATTTTTAAAACTTACTTCTCGTGTAATTAGATTCTTGAATTTTTTAGTAGTATGATTTAGTTATCAAAATTTTTAAAATTTTCATATAGATTCTAACTTATAAATATATATGATTTAAAATTTTGTGATCAACGTGTAAAATTTAATAAATTTGAAAACTAAAACATAACCTTTTATGGTCCAATAAATCTAATTAAAATTTGAGAATTTATAATGTTAATTTTAGTTTTGATTTTTTTATTGTTTTTTAAGGACGTGCCTAAGTTGTAATGAGTTGTTCATATGAATCATTTTGGTAGGGGAAGACCCTACTTTTACACTCCTGTATTGAAGAATGTGGATTTGCAATCTTTTTTCATGTCGAGCAAATATAAAATAAAAAGGGGATCTAACTTTACAATGATGTTGCAGCAATAATTTACCTAATTTAAAATTTCTAAACATTAATTGAGCAGTATCAGTTTGTACCTACACTATCTCCTTGAGATTCGACCCCTTCCATAGAGTTTTTATATTTATTTTCTATGTTTTTTTAATATTTTGGTACTCATTTTATTATGTGAGATGCACCTTTGAACTTTAAAATTTTGATAGAACGAACCATAACTACCAACTACTTTACAGTCGGGATTCAATAGCATAAGAAAGGATAACGTTATTTTTCAGAGTTATTTTTACTATTACTAAAGTAAAATTTTTAATTTAAAAAATAATTAACCATTGAATCGTGATCATAAATTTTAATTACTTTGATATTAATCTCTTTTGTTCTAAATTTTCGTGAAAAAGAAAAATTTAATATATTCTTGAAAAGTGGTATCATTATTTTATTATCAAATTTAATAGATAAAAATTATGTCTAAAAATAATATAAACTTAATACATTAACGAGATTCGTGTTTAGATAGGTAAAAAAATATTCTCATAATAAAATTTTAAATGTGTATTTGTACTTGCAAATACAAATTGTACATTCCATCATTTTTTTTTTTAATTTAACTTAAGTAATATTTTTATTTAATTTAATAGTTAAGGTAAAACAATACAAAAGACCAAAAGTACAAACAAAGCTAAACATAATAAAAATAATCACACAATTAATATAACGAGCTAATAAGAAATTAGTAATTGTTAACTATTATAACTTAAGAAGTCGGGATATAATTCTACGATCAAAAAGAATTTGTCTTAATACATAATCATGATGCATTCTTCAAATCTTAGAAAGTCTACTAACAACTATTATCACAAATGATTATTGTTTGAAGATAATTATAAAGTGTTATATGAAAAAAAATTGAATCCACTCAATAAATTACATAAGATAATATAAAATCTTCTACTCTTATATTATCTTTAAAATTGTTAAAAATTTAACTCTAATAAAAACTTAAAACTATTATAAGAATGATCACTAATATTTGTATGCCTTAGATTTTATTGATCAAAAGATTCAAATGTTTGTAAAAAAAAGAAGTATAAATAAAATTTTGGTTGGTATTTTATAAAAAAAAATTGTTTATATATATTATCACAACTCAAATTATTACTATCATAATTAATATTTATTATGTTAATTTTATTCAACACTGAAACTATATAATTATAAAAATAAAATAAATCCCTCATGCATTACTGATTTTGTGTTAACATTGAAAATTTAAAATTAAACAATTCAGAATAATATAAATATGTTTTTTGTTTTACGAAACTATTACTTAAATATGTTAAAGAAACAAAAGTCCGTGAAGAGAGATGTTTGGATTATAACCACTTGCGGGCATTATTCTGGCAGTTGAGAACAGCGAGAACCTTGTCACAGGTTTTGTTGCCTTTTGTGCTTAACAAAATAGTTATCTTTACAATTCCAATAAGTTTAGAAAATTATTAAAATGGGGTTGTAATTGTATGAGTTATTCAATTCTTTTTTTCTTTTTACGAAGATGACTGAACAAATTATATAGTATTTTAAAATATATCACTTTGATTTAGTATTTTTTTAATACTAGTTTAGCTTATTAATTTTTAAAAAAATAACAATATAGATCTAAATGATAAATTTATATTTTTCTATTTTTTAAAATTTTTATTTTAAAAAATTATTTCTATTATTCATATTTAAATTTTCTTTTCCAAAAAAAGTAAAAAAATATTTTTTTAAAATAACCTAAAATTTGATAAGGTGTATTAACTTTCATTTTAAAAAAATTAGTATATTAAATTATTATTTTTTTAAAATTATTGAACTAAATTGTCAAAAAATATACTAAATTTAAGTAAAAAAAACGTAAGATATTTGTCTTTTTTTTAAGGTAATAATATTAACACAATAATTTTTGTTATTATTATAATAAAATTAGGTGAAGTATGTATTTTAGATTTAATATTAATTATATTTTAATGTGATTATTATTGAATAAACTTGTTATTATTAAAATATTTTTATAAAAATAACAATTTTTGTTATTTTTAATAATTAAAAAGTCAAAATTATTTTTACACGGCAATCTTGTTAGATAATTAGATCCATAAAATTATACTCGATAAAAAGTTATGCATTATAATACATAATATTCAATTATTTACATTAAATTAATTTTGGGCAGGTTTTTTTGTAATTGGAAAGAAATACTTATACTGACATGTTAATGCTGAAAATATAGATTCTTTTAATTTCAATTAAGTCTTATTATTCCCTTTCTGTGTGCTTCAAACCACGCTGATTAAAAAATTAGTATAAATAATACTAACTATTATTAAATTAGAATAATGATGATGGCACAATATGATTGCATAAAGTAGAGAATTAATAATATAAAATGAAAATAAAAAGATAGTGAACATCAAATTGCATAATATATATTTAAGAAAATAAAAAAAATAGTTAGGTTTCTAAAAATAATAAAAACATCCATTAATTTTAAAAAAATAGATAATATATCCTTCATTTATTATTTTATTACAAAATTTTCTCCTTTTACTGACTTTTTTACAAATACATTCTTAAAAAATTTAAAATAATGACGAGACATATAAATTTTTTTTACGAGGCTTGAAATAAGATATTTATAATTTATCTATTTATTTATTAAAAAAATTATATTTAATAAATATATATATATATATAATATTTTTATTAATGTTAAAAAAGTTATAGTACTCTTCTTCCTTATTTGTGAAAAGAGAGTTGGAGAGAGTAAAGGGGACAAATTTGAATAAATACACCATTTAGAAAAAGGGTAGGAAGAGAGTGAGGTTCTTTCTTTATTCACCCGCTCTGCCAAGAGAAGTTAAAAGCAAGTGGGTTTCATTTTTCTCTAATTCTGAGTTTCAGCTTTTATTTGAAGAAGAAGATGATGATGGAAGAGGAGACTTTAAAGGTGTGATTCATTCTATAAATTAATTTCAAGTTCATTTTCATTATTTCAGAGATCTTATTAATTACTTGTGTAATTTTCTATATATATATATATATATATCACTCTTCTTGATTACTGCATTTCTGGTTTTCTTCTCTTTGCTATCAATAATCAATATTATCTTGTAATTTAAATTTTGTTATGCTTATTAAACTAGCAAATTAAGTTTAGAATAAATGATTCTTTTTTTTTTTTTTGCTTCAATTACATATAAGGGAAAGAAAAGGAAAGAAAATGTGGTTATATAAAAATTTAGAAAATTAAATTTATATTTAGAGGTTGATTACTGATGTTTAATCTACTTCTTCGAACCATTGATCTAAAAAAAAATTCATACAGTAACTAGAGTCAAATGTCAATTTCTTCATTACCTTAGCCCTACACGTTTGAATTTACTGGAAATAGCTCAGAATTTTAACTGTGACTTTTTTTTTTTTTAATAACTATACTCCGACACTCATAACTGTTACTCGAGCCATACATGCCTAAATAAGCTTTATATACTTGAACCACATCTCTTTGACATTTTAACTGTGGCTTTTTTTTGTAACAACTATACTCAAACACTCGTAACTGAGACTCGAATCATAAATACCTAAATAAGCTTTGTGTATTTTAACTGTGATTTTTTTTTTCTTGGAGCTGATCTAACTGTGATAATTTGGCAGTTAAATTTGTTATTTTTTTTTTAATTTTGAAAATTGTTTTGATATAGTAGCTAAATTGAAATATAAGGTATTAATTTTTTTTTATTATGAAATA
Source organism: Hippophae gyantsensis (assembly GCA_030763125.1). Classification (NCBI taxonomy): domain Eukaryota; kingdom Viridiplantae; phylum Streptophyta; class Magnoliopsida; order Rosales; family Elaeagnaceae; genus Hippophae; species Hippophae gyantsensis. The sequence continues at coordinate 41,818,484 of CM061036.1, read as the reverse complement.
ATACTTGCTGTGTTTCAAACTCGCTATTAATGAAAAATACTAACGTCTTAAAAGTAAACCAAATTGACCTAATTTACACAACCATATAGTGAGAGTGTCTACAACTTGATTATCAGAAGGTGTAAAAAGTACATCCAATTTATCTTCTATTACCAAATCCCTGATCATGAAGTAAAAATCAACTTCAACATACTTCATTCTTGCATGTATCAATGAATTTGCAGTAAGATGCTTGGCACTCATGCTGTTAAACAAAACAGGTTTATAAGAAAATTTAACCTTCACAAGCAGCAAGAGCAAGAGCTATAGCTATATATTCTGTCTCTGCACTACTTTTAGAAACAACCTTCTGTTTTGAGGATGTCCAAGGGACAAGATTATCCTCCAAATGGATAGAATAAGCACTTGTCCTTCTCCTATCATCTGGGTAACTTGTCCAATTTGAATCTAAAAACATGGAGAGAATTGATGTGAGAAAATGATTTTCTGATATTATTTACATTAGCAACTCACTGCTATATATACACAAATACAGGCTAAATGATTGGTTGACCAAGTAACTAACTAACAACCTTTATAAAAACAAACAATAAAGTATATATATTTTGGAACCAAGTTGATTATATAAAACTTGTATGAAATAAAAAAATAAAAAATAAAAACTGAAGTGATGCTAACAGATAGCTTAAATATGATTAAGTTGGATAATGCGATCCAGAATTCAACTAAATTCGAAAGCTTTTGTGGTATAGTTTAATGGGAATTCATTATAGATATGACCTTAATTATATGAACTCAATAAAGATCATAATGTCCATTTTGGATATGTATTTTCTAAACATAGCTAGTTTCTTAAACTTTTTCCAAATTTTTTCACGTATTAATTTTGAGTGTCAACATAAAAGAATTATTTGTAGGAGTGCATCCATATTCGTGTCATATCCTTTGGATATAAATACATTATAAAAAATGAAGGATCCATTCAACAAAAGCATATGACTTTTAAGAATGTTATATATAGTTTATGACATCTTATATGGGAGTTGTAATGATCTAAGTTCCTTGAGTTGAAAAAAATATAATAATATAAATTTGAGATTATATTACATGTTTGAACCACATCAAAATACCATTTAATTTAAAAAAAAAAACAGTTTACCTAAAATAACAAGGAGAAGAAGAAATGAAAAGGGAAAAGAAAGAACCTAGAAGATGTAACTGTAATTAGTGACACTAATGTACGAGGAATAGATTTTAAATATGCATTTAGGTTCTTAAAATAGTTTAGAAATATGCAACTGAAATACACTCTTCTGTAGCTTATTTTAGTGATAAATGGCCTTTGATAATTTCTACAAATTTATATAGAACTTTTTTATGACTTGACATTTTGTGATCCATATTTCTTTATATTGAATGTAATAAGGTGCTGATAGATTAAGCTAAAACTAGAATTAGTATTTTTATAAGTTATGATATAATTATAATTATTATTACAGATAATTATTGATTAAAATAAGTTTTTATTTTTTTTCTACCTATAATTAACTACCTATAAGTAATTTTTTCAAATAGAATTTAACTTGTTTAAATAATAGCACAGACTAAGAGTACAACTACTTCAGATAAAAGCCTTGCTATTGCTTTGGACATTGAGAGCCTTGTACAAGCTTCGGAAAGATGCTCGGGAAGTCCCAAAATGACAGTAAGTTGTCTATGAGTTTGTCACAATGAGTCGCATTATTTCCTTTTATATTTCATTTAGTGTTCTTAATAGGTTTAAGATATAATATTTTCTTTATCTCATTTATATTGTAATCTTAATGTGATTAATTTTAAACATAATGTTTTATTATTTTTTTTATTGAACTTTCATATTATAAATCATATATCATATTTTTTATTATTTTTGTATATTTATTTGTCTTATTTAAATCAATTTAAAATAAATAAGATATCTTATTTAATATCATCTCATTATCATCTTATCCCATAAAATATTAAGATAAAATAAAATGTATTATGAAAATTAATAAATTATACACCATTAATCTCGTTAACAATTTATCTCAATTTATACCTCAACTTCAAAGTAAATGTTACATGACATTTATAGATTACATGTTACATACTACAAAGATAATCATATTACGTATTTTGATTATTTTTTATTCCAATTTATTCTCATTTTGATTCTTTTTTTTCTTTTCTATTATGATTTAGTAAATGTGTCCTAAATATATTCTTCTTCTTTCGAAGAAAGCACTTTCACGAAAGTGGTCTTATAGACTAGATAGATGCGCCAGCATCGAGGAAGAAGATCTCGAACAACAATCAAAGAAAATCGTCGTGAGAGGTAAGATTTATATAATATTTTTATACTTCACCAAAATTTTCAATCATATTTTATTTTTTTACTTGTATGATATAATCTGAAGGCATATATATGAAGTAACTCTTAGCATTCTAACAATCTTATCGTATTGTTGAATTAAGTTGTAACATTAAAACAATGTAGCTAGGTTAAATATCACATTGTTATCGTTCAATTTGTGGCAGTGAATTCTCAACTGGAACCTCTTAAACAATCCTTAATAACAAAGCAAGCTCTCAATCCATGCCCAATTACTCTTGGTTTAGACACGGTTGACGGACGGAGCAAAAGATTCAATCGCTTTACGACCATTAATCCTCGAAATATCCTCTTTATCTTCGCAACGGCGTAAGTATTCTCTGTATCATGACAAACATAATTTGATGTACATAGTTGTAAATTTTGTGGCTGAAACAAAAGAAATGTGTTGATGTATTCAGGTCAAGTATTGGGACAATGATACTAATATTCTTCACTATTGCCATTAATAGAACAACTTAGGATGTTGTTCAACTGAAGAGGTTTGTACCTTGTAACAAAGTCAAACTAGTCGATTGAAGAACCATTTTTGTTATCGGATTGATCGAGCTCGGATAAAGAATGTTGGTGTTGTTACCACATCATCAGAAATGTTTGACAAGCACAAAATGGCTAAGATTCATGTTTTTTTTTCTTTGCGTACTTTTAACTATATTAGGTTATATGTGGGTACTCAGCCCATCCAAATACCGTAAATTTACGAGTAATGTAAATTTCAATCATGTTTAAACAATATGTATTACTGTACTATTTTTTTTACGTCAGTTTTAAAATTTTGGGTAATAAAGAGCTGTTTATGGTTTGGTAAGACGTTTTACACAATTTTTTGTAGACATCAAGATTTGTACCCATTCTTTTGTTAATCTACGATCTTTTCAATGTGAAAATTGTATTAATCTAGCTCATATTAAGAATATTGTAGTTACCATATCTTCTACGAAAGGATAAATCTTTACAGATTTTGTAATTTTGTAAAATATGTGGAGTTTTCTATCGTAAGGTATACTTTAAACTTTTAGTCAGTAAAATTTTCAATTTCAATTTTTTTGAACAGTATGATATTTTTATTATCCAAATTATATAGCATTCAACTATTATGTTAAAGATATCATTCTAAACTGGTCTGACACCTACAAAAATTACAAGAATGTCTCATGCACATGAAAATATAAGGATAATTTTGTCATTTCTGTAGGTACGATGTTTTTTCCCCTTCTCAAAATAAACACTTTGAGTACTTTAATCTAATTAATTTCGATTAAAATAATTTAATCTTTTAATTTAAAAAAATATCACGCTTTAATCTTAATAAACCAAAACCACATAATGCATGTATATCATTTCTAAGATTAAAGGACACCTTTTCAATACTAAGGTGAATATTTTTGTTTTCTAAATTACGAGTAAAATGCTCCAATTAAAATTAATACACTTCTCTGCTTAAAACGACTGGACCATCAGTACCCTCTCTGTTCTTTTTTTTTAGTCCTTGAGTATGATCAAGAAAAAAAAATCAATTAAAACTTATGTATGAAATGAACCCTGAAATTAAAAGTCGAGCGAAAACAATTACGAGTAGAAAGATCTTCATAATTCGTCTAAATAATCTATCTTCAAAACACGTGGATAATTTATATAAATAGATAGGAGATGAAAAAAGATGCCTGAACATGAATGCATAATAATGAAACGGGAAGGAAGAAAAAACAGTTCTAGTAATTGGGAAATCGATTCTATGAACATGCAACACAAAATCCCACTAATGCAAAAAACCGAACAGAACCGAACCGAAATCCTTGTACAAAGCAAGACAAAAATGGCAGTCTTCGTAATGAAAGCCTAAAATTCTGTCACTTGAGATAAAAGTACAAAATCATCCATCACAGAGCCTTCCCAGCACAGTTTAAGTCGGTGAATTATAAATACACCACTAGCACGCACTAATGTTAATCTGTCTCATATCAGATCAGCAACATTCATAGGCATTTCATCTATCTGGGTACTATAGTATTGTTCGATGTCTCTCAAAATCTTGATATCATCACTTTTAACGAAGTTTATTGCAACACCCTGAAGAGAAAATCTCATCAAAATTGCATAAATTTACTTGACAAAAGAAAAAATGTGCAATTGAAGACGGGAAATTTTATATGAAAGAACGTGATGAAATCATTGCCAAACTCACCCTTTATGTCTGAGACCATAATTCCTTTAAGGGTGAGTTTGGCAAGCCGTATCGAGATGTTGCAGTATTTGAAGAGAAAAAATTGGAAGAAAAAAATTAATAGTGAGCTAAATTTGTCACATAAGCTATGCAGTACATAACCCATCCACCGTTTCCCTTGGGTTTATTTCATAGCTTTAAGGGTTGTTCCAGGACTATATAAGACTTTTATCATACATTAATGGATCATTCCAAACACCTAACACCTGACTACCTAAAATTTATATTATCCTTCCATTTTATACCATACAACGCACCAAACACACCTTTACCATAAAATGTTCACAAAAGTTAACAATTTAGTTAAAAAACAAAGGGACGTGTGTACTTTTTGTTAAAAAAACAAAGGGACTTATGTACCTATTGTTAAAGAAACAAAGGGTACTTATGTGTAAATTTAACACAAGGTACGTGTGTACTTATGTGTAACTTTTGTTAAAAGAAAGGGACGTGACTTTTCCCCTTTAACATTGATGGCAATAAACTAAAACAGATACCTTCCGCCCAAAACGACCAGAACGACCAATCCTGTGAATGTATAGCTCACGGTTATTTGGTAGATCATAATTGATGACAAGAGAGACCTGCGTTAAAATAAAGAAAAGTTGCGGACAATGATTAGGAGAAGCCTAGGTGGCAAGATTAAATCTTAATGATTTTTGATTCATGGACTTGATGACAAGAGAGACCTGCGTTAAAATAAAGAAAAATTGCAGACAATGATTAGGAGAAGCCTAGGTGGCAAGATTAAATCTTAATGATTTTTGATTCATGGACAGCTTTATCTTAAAACACACTATCTCAAACCTCCAAGCATATTTTAATTGACAAAGGGAAACAAAAAAGCTTACATAGATTCATAATAGTGGCAAAGTCATCCAATCAGGTAATCAACTCACATTTTGTAAAGTTTTATTTTCTGTTTTCTATGTTCAAACTCAAATATTAATTTAGAGTAATTCGGTAACTAATTATGTTTTCAGTTTTCATTTAAATTAGAAATGAGTTTAATTTTCTAGCTTAATTTTACAGCTGGAATAAAGAAGTTGCTTACAAAGCTTCCATGACCAAACTTCAAACGCTACCCTAAGACCTATTCTTCATGAATATGATTCCAACTCTGTTGTAATGTCGTTCCCCACAAAATTGTATTAAAAATGAGAATATAAAAGGCAAAAGTATTAAACAAATAATAAATAACATAAAACAAAAATGCATAGAAAGTATAATCAAGAACACGTGCATAGAGAAGTACAAAAATGCATACATGTGTATTTATAAAAAGTAAGAAAACCTGCTTACTACATGAGAAAAAATCTGCTTATTAAATGGTAATGCATCTATGGACAACCATACATTAATCAATAGCTGCAATTGCTTCTTAAATATAGAAGGTACAGAGGTAATGATTCAGCATGGGAGCAAAGAATGTAACTTCTTGTTGATGGAATTACATAATGAGTTTGAAAAATAAAAAGTCAAACAGTCAAACTTGCCTGTTGAACATCAAGACCACGAGCCCAAACATCAGTTGTTATCAGTACACGTGTTGTACCATCCCGAAACTCTCCCATAATTGCATCCCTTTCCTTTTGGGGCATGTCTCCGTGCATTGATGAGACAGTAAAGTTATTGTTACGCATCTTTTCAGTGAGCCAGTCCACCTGTCCCATTGAAATGAAATGTTAATACAGGTAGATTATGAAAGTAAAGCAAAAAAGATTGTGTATTAAAGGTTAAAATCATTTTGGCAAAACTTAAGGGATAGGACCAATATCTTCCCACTACTCTCATACTTTTTGTATTGAAAGGTATATATTTATAGGCTATCAAGCTAAGAAAACATAGTAGTAATCACTGTTATGTGTGCTATACTTGCAAGCCAAGGATTACAACTTTAAGAATATACAATGGAACATGCCTCATTAAAAACTTTCTTAATTGTAAGCCATATATTACATTTCTAGGTTCCAGATCCAAAAATAACAAAAAATACAGCAATAACAGAAGCAATAAGATTTGGAGATTGTTTCATTTATTTGCTAATACCAACAAACTTACCTTCCGCTTTGTGTTACAGAAGATGACAGCTTGTGTAATTGTAAGGGTATCATAAAGATCACATAGAGTATCAAACTTCCACTCCTCTCTCTCAACGGCAACAAAGAATTGTTTGATTCCCTGTTGAAAGAGGAAAGTGCAGTTAAATTGAATTACAATATGGATGCATAAATGGAAACACAGCAGATGAAGATAAAATCACGACAAACCTCCAGAGTCAACTCATCACGTTTAACAAGAATCCTAACAGGATCAGTCATAAATTTGTTTGTCATCTCCAAGATTTCATGTGGCAGAGTTGCAGAGATCAAAACAACCTACATTCACAACCCATTTATGAAATGATGTAATAAAATCTTCAGGTTTTGTAAAAGAGTATGGTCAATGCTGAGTAGATAGAAGAAGTTACGGAATAACATAAAATAATTAAGATGCATACGAACAGCTACATCCCAGTGAAAGAAAAGTTAAGGAATAACATAAAATAATAAAGATGCATACGAACAGCTAGATCCCAGCATAAGAACTAGTTGACATCAGGTATTTCCTTTCCAAACCATTTTGAGGGCCACAAAATCATACTAGACAACCAACAAACCACAATATAGTAAAGACACAAGATATAAGTAATAATGATTAATGAAAGCAATCTCATACGAGCACAGAAATGATCATTACAATATACAAGCATTAATAGGGAGAGATGATGAGAACCTGAAGCTCTGGTGGAAGATACCGGTATACATCATAAATCTGATCCTTAAATCCTCTGCTCAGCATTTCATCAGACTCATCCTGGAGGTATTAACAAAAATAGTTACCAAATGTCAACAAAAGAGCAGAAGAAGTTAAGCCCACATGACATGAATGTAACACAGCAGAAAAATAAGGGAATGAGAAAACTCACAAGAACTAATAGTTTAATAGCTCTGGTACGTAATGTTCTCCTCTTTATCATATCACAGACTCTGCCAGGTGTTCCAGACACCACATGAACTCCATATTCTAATTTTCTAATGTCCTCACCAACACTAGTGCCTCCAATGCAAGAATGAGCTTGAATATTTATAAAACTACCAATAGCTAGAATTACTTTCTCAGTTTGGGAGGCCAGTTCTCTTGTTGGTGACAAAATCAATGCCTGGACCCTGCAAACAAACAAAAAAGAATATCAGGAACATAATAACATACCGAACTCTAAATTAGGAAAATTGGCTCTGCGCAGACTGGTTGAATTTTGAAGCTTCTATGAAACTAATTCAATGCATCCTACTTACACATATACACTTCTACATATACATCAAAACCCGTAAAACACAATATCTCCCACATTCACGAAATATACTCAACCACAAAAAATTTCTAATCCAACCACTTCCTCGACTTTCTCGACAAACCAGTCCGTAGAAATATTTAAACAACAAATAAACGAAATTAAGAACATAGACTTTTGTGAAATTGAAGTTTTGTTCAAGAGAGAGAAAAAAGAAGCTGTTCAGTCTATAAAGATGTCTCATTTTTCCCATAAGCTTGCTCCGAGCCCGAAAATATATTCACCACCTTAAAACCTAGGAAGAGAAGAAAATGAAGCATCATAGAAAGCATTAGCCCCTGAAACATTTTTCCTATAAAAAAACAAAATGCAGGGTTATGAAAAATGAAGAAAAGAAGACGAATAGAAAAGGACAAGAAGCATGAACTCACAATTTTAATTCTTTACAATTAAATCTATAATTCTATAGAGAACCCTAAAACTTTTGATTCGGTTCAGATCTTCCAACTCCTCCATTTGAAAAATATAATGATAATAAACTTCAGACTTTCCCTCCCTCGAAATATCTCAGTTTGAACCCTAAATTTGTTCAGAAAAAAGAAACCCTAAAGTTTCCCCAGAAACAACCACAAAAAAATAAATTTTAGGGTATGGTAAATAAAGGGAGAAAAACAAAATAATCAGGGAAAAGGAAAATAAGCCTAATTCATACTCTCTGGTAGAGGTATCGGCGAGCTGGCAAACAGCAAGGGCAATCATAGAGGTCTTTCCGGTACCGGACTGAGCCTGTGCAATAACGTCGCGACCTTCAATGATGGGCCTGACGGCCCTTTGCTGAATAGCAGAGGGCTTTTCAAAACCATAACCGTAGATTCCTCGAAGTAAATCGTCCTTGATGCCCATCTGATCGAAACTCTGAATCGGCTCTACCCCCTCCGTCGTCACGAACTCTAGCTTGTCGTCCGCGGCGGTGTTACGTCTGACGCGGTTCGCCGGTACCACGCTCGCTGTGGCTGCCATGACTAAAGTTCACGGCTTTGCTCTTGGTTTGAATGGTGTAAACGATTTATTTGTCCGAGCTAGCTATGAGGCTGGCCTTTTCTTTCGATAAAGTTTATAACTGATTGCCCTTAATAACTCAGATCGGTCCCGGTTTCTTCAATTTGGTCCGGACCGTCCGGTTTTTGAAAATTTAGATAAATAAGTAATTAAAAAAAGAGTTATCAACGAGTGAGAAATTTCAAATATACAAGTGATATCGGTAAATGTAAGCAAATTTGCTGATATTTTAATTCTATTGCTAATTTTAAAGATATATTATTTAATTTAATATTTCTAATAAATTTATGAATTAAAATTATTTAAATTTTATTTTATTTAAAATTATCTCAAATAAATTTATAATTATTATAAATAATCATAAATAAATAAATATATTTTATTTTTTATAATTTTATTCTTCGTTTAAATTTAATAAAAATAAATAAAATATTATAATTTATATTATTTTAATTAATAAAAAATAAGTAAAATAAAATAAAATACACTCAAAAAATTAATAAAGTATACATTAATTACACATCCCATGATTATTTACGGCTATAACTAATTTCATCAAGATTCTGCTGAAATTTACATATTTATTTAATTCCTACGTTAATTTTATAAAATGTACATCTAATGTCCAAAACATTATCACGTCATCTTTAAGTTAATTAGTTATCATTTACGGCTTTCCTAGTTTAACTTTGAATGCTCGTTATTCATAAGTTTATCATATATCTTCCATAAATTTCAACGTTGATTTTTAAAACTTTATACGTAATTTTTTAAACTTTCAAATATTATAATTTATTTTTAAAATTTTAAAACTTTACACCTAAATCTTTAAATTTTTAAATATTATAATTTATTTTTAAAATTTTATACATAAATTCTTATTCGATTAAAAAAATATATATATATATATAAATTTAAAATTTAAAATTTATATGGAATGGAAAATTTAAAAATTAAATAATATAATTTAAAATTTTACATATTTGTAAGATTTTAAAAAATTAAAAATAAATTATATATTTTAAAAATTTATGTATAAATTAAATTATAATTTGAATATCAATTGTGAACTCTATCCTATATCTTAAACAAATTTCTCAAGTCTCATCTCTCTCTATATACCACTCCACTCGATTCTCCCTCTCTCACCCAATCAAACCTCTCTTTGTCGTATTCTTCATATTATATAAAAATTAAATTCTAATAATGTCAGCTATATTCAAAATAAAAATCATAAAAACAAGTTTTTTTTTTTGTCTTACTGGACAAAGATCATTGAAAATATTAAAAGTATACATATAGTTAAATATCACAGTGGTTTGTAAGTTTTCAAATAGTACCCATTTTTACATATCGACGTTATAAAATTAAAACAATAACTTAATTTAATTTAAGAATTTTTACATGTAAAATGCACAAATAATTCAAAGATAATTTTATTATTAAATTTTTCCTTTTATTTATCTCCCTCTCCTTTCTTTCTTCTTATGTTTTTTTTTTTTAACGAACGTGACTAGAGCACCATTATTGTTGTCTAGGCTTCCTCCAATACCATCATCGTCACCGCTTCCTCCGACGCATCATTATCGTTGCTTGCTGTCAAATATAGACCATAGCCATGATAATGGCTTCAAAGGAAACCTAGGCGACAATGATAGCACATTGAAATAGAAGAAAGAAATGAGAGAAAAAAAATTAATGACACAATTATCCTTAAATTATTTACCACATGCATTACATGTATAAAAATCTAATTAAATGAGATCGTTGTTTCAATTTTATAATATCAAAACCATTTGATAGAATGTGATACTAAATTTAAATCATTTGAAAACATATATTAAAAAAGATACACTTACTAAACTCAAGTACTATTATGATATCTAACCCCTCAAGTGTAAATTCTAGTGTAAGTGCTGTGATGCATGCAATGGAGGCATCCTAACAGACCAGTTGACTTGAGCCTTACTTCTACATGACCCATTCGATCCAAACACTGAAATCTATTTTCATTTGTTAAACTTCAAAACAAGAAAAAAAACAAAAGCTCTGCCTCCCCCTCGATCTATCCAAGGGATGGAAGGAAGGTCAGAGACCTTTGGTGTCCCCTCTATCTTTTGATCAATAAATTGTTGGTAACACCATCCTCACCATTTATTTTCTAAACACTCCAAATGACTGCAAAACAGATTCAAAGCAAAGGCAACAATACTTGTTAAATTTCAATAGAAAGTCTAAAGCATTAGAAAAATGACACTAGGAGATGATTACACCGGGAAACTAAACCGACCATTCAACATTAACAAAAAGAGTCTAACCAAATCAAGAAACGAAAACCACCAATCTCAATAACCACCACACTCAATATCAATCTGCCAGCTGCTCAGCCTCAGCACATAACAGACAAGTCCTAACCAATGCCAACTTCAATATCACATAACAGAAACAAGGCCTAACCAATACCAACTTCAATATCAATCAGCCGGCTGCTCAGCCTCAGCACAGGGAGACTCAAGGTGGGCTTCTTCGGCTTCCTTAACCTCCTTCTCTGTCTTCCTTCCTTTCTTCGACTTGTAGTACACACTCATGAAGGTTCCAACAGCACCATACTTCCTCCGGCAATGTTCATATAGCTCAGCATCAAACATCCTCCAGAAGTTTTTCTCAGACAGTTCAGACACTGCATACTGGGGTTGGAATCCATGATTTTCGACCAGCCAGGACTCCATTTTACGAACAGCCTCAGATCCATTGAAAACCTCACCTCTCAAAACTGGACCAGGAGAATAGTAGACACCAACATCTGTATACATCTGAGAGTAATGTGTGTCTCCTTGCCTGCGGTGAAGCTCAAAGCCTGGTTCGGGATTAACCATAGTTTTTACCGGTAATTTGTATAGTCTGTGAGGACAGAGCCATATGGGATATACCTAGACAACGATAGAAAACAAATAATGCTTAGCTAGGTCATCAGGAAAAATAATATAGTATGCTAATTTTGTTAACCATTAATTATCGTTATAGAAAATTGTGTTTTTCTTCCCCCCACCAAAAAAATAAGAAAGGAACTCATTATTTGATCCTTCAACAAGACAGTAAGTGGAAGAAATCTAGAGCAGAATAAACTATTTAGGTTTTGTTTTAGATTAATAGGTCCTATTTTCAACCAAGTCTAATTAGTACAAGCTACAATAGTGTTGGAAATCAACATATCTCACATTTTTGACAAATGATCACCATTTCAAAATAACACAACATTTTCAAAATATAAAGAATCAAAATGTCTGTAAAATAGTGAGTACGTGTTTATTTTTTTCAATTTTGTAACCCTCTTTTACTAATTGGACAAAAATTAGCGTCACTTCTATAGGGAACTAAAAACATTTCTTTGAAGACCTACCAGACAACCAATAGCAGTTTTAATTTATATCTTAACAAGCAAGAACGTAGCAAGAATCAATCATAACCACTTTCTGAAATAAGCAATTATCATGTGCTGCTATATTCCACCATTGCCAGAAAACAAATATATGAGTCCAGACATATATGTTAACAAAGAAAGAAGCAAGAAAACCTAAGACTGGTACCTCCATTTCTCGGTGGACCCATTCTAGAGCATCCCCGACCTTGTAAAGAGGAACAAGCATGTCCTGAATTACATGCATCTCATGGTAATAGTTTCTAACAGCTTCACCTTGGGTAGCCTTAAGAAGAGAAACTTTGGGAGGCATCAACCATCCAAAAAGAAATCTAAACCACCATTGATCTCCAAATGGAAGAATAAGCTTTCCTTCCCAATACAAACACCTAGTATGTCTGTGGTAATATTCTCTGGTTGGTATATACTCCACAAACTCTCCTTTCTTCAGCGCCTTCTGTGCGTGCTGGTAGAACCATGTTTTATACCACCACCCAACACTATTGATCACATTCCCTTTCTTCTTGGCCTCCTGTTTCGAGGCATATCTCCCGGTCATGCATACAGCTTCAGATGGAGAATAAATCATGGTCTCAACAAAATCCGGAACCTTCTCGGGATTGTTCTGATCTCCATCTCTTGGTGCAAATGAATCCATGTATGCCTGTGCAATCTCTTTTAGATTACCAACCACAGGTTTGTATGTCAACTTCATGTATTCCTTAATCGGTATAAGCTTGATCTCTGCAGAGACAAGAAGTCCTAGTGTTCCTTGTGACCATGGAATACTATAGAAAAGATCAGAGAACTCATTGTCCTTGGTAGCTCTAACAACTCTTCCATCTGCCAAAACAACCTCATATGCTACAACAGTGTCAGAGAACAAACCATAAAGGTGAGAGCTCCCTTCAATACCGTAACCATTAATGAGGCCACCGACAGTAAGATCATCAAGTTCAGCAACAACCGCAAGAGCAAGATTCATTGGGACAGTTGCCCTTGTGATCTGCCCCATGTTGACCAAGGGCTCAACTCTAGCAATCATTCTCTCTCTATCAATTTCAAGGATATGCCGGAAAGCAGATAAATCAACCTCACAGTGACGAGCACGTTTATAGTCAACATTTCGCATACCAACAGCAATCCAGGGTTTGCGTGCTGTGCAAACAAGACCATCTTTTGATGGATTTCTCTCTTTAAGGCGCTTTACTACTTTCTCAACATTTTTTTTGTGTTCCTCTTGGCGTCGCTTGTAGGACTTCATCTCTGATCTAACATCCCCTAGATATGTTAGGAAGTATATTGTGAAGGAGATAGGAAGGACAATAAAAATAACAATGATCCATCGGAAATGAACAAAAAAGTCCACCAAGCCTTTCTTTCTCTTTGGACGTAAAGGAACATCAAGGTCTGCCATATTAAGATATCAAAAAGCTGTCTTTTCTGCAATCAAAGTAAATTGAAACAATCGATATTAAAAAAAAGGTAAATTGAATCAATCAGTTGAATGTAACTTCAACTATAAAATTTCAACCTAGAAACATTATCGATCCAAGGAAACGTATAATTACTTAACTAATAGTTTATCGATAACTATAAATAATAAGTTGGAAAGTGTACAATAGATTCAGGAAACATAAAATACATTAAGTACAAAATCAACTATGAATGAGGTAACGCTTATTGGGATCTTGTCTATCTCCCATTTTTTATATGTAATTTGAAATAGAGAAACAACATCGCTAGATGCAGTTGTGTGATATATAAATGGATCTCATCTTTAAATTGTAGCAGCATGCATTGAATATCACCAGATTCTTTATAGACCAAAGTGTCAACACTCATAGAAAATGTGAAATCTTATTGCTTTAAACAAACAGGCCATGGAAAAGAAATTTAACTAGTTTCTACTGCAGAAAAAAAAATTTAAAAATTATCCAAAATGGCTTCAGTTTATCATCAAAAAGATTATAAAGTTCAATATATTGAAAAAAAATTCAAAAACTATGAACTAGGTGCCATTTGTTAACAACGTTGCTTTCTATTTTCTGATCTGTTAAATAATTATATCAACCAACAATTTAGTGTTGAACACTTTTTTTCATTTCCAGAAAACATAATCAAGAGACTAACCTTTATATTATTGACTTCTGTCAGTGTTATATTCTCTTGAACATAAAATAACACAACACAAAAGCTATTTGGTAGTTATTTCAAAATTCTAATTTGTTTTTTTTAAAGAAACATAAACATTTCAATGAATTATAAAAAGAGAAGGTAAAAAGTGGACCAGAGTTTCATCTAAAAATGCGAGCACAAAAGACTTAAAAGAAACATACTACATATATATCAAAAAGTATCTAACTTTTGGTCATTTACTTTGACATTTGCTACTAAAAACATCAATGGTCTGATTTGGTCCTTAAAATAGTATTGGTTAGAGGGGCTCAAGAGAGATTAAAAAAATTCGATTATGATATTAATTTGAAGACATTTGCTGGAAAAAATAAAATAAAAACAAAAACAGAAAATATTACCAAATGTTCACTAGAGAGGTCTTGTCACTTATAAGAGATTGCATATTTAGTTATCTAGGCAAAGGGAAAAAATATTCCTGTAGCATCAGATTTACTAATTCAGTGGTAACTGGTTAGCTGAATAGTACAGAAAGGTCAATCCCAAGAAATTGCACTTAAGGGCAAAACCAGTCAGATCTAAAGTTACAAAGGTATGCATTATTTTATTTTATTTTTTTAGACAAAGGTATGCATGATTGTTCAGACAAAAGCATCAACAAAATTTCAAAACTCCTTCAAATTATATCAATTGCTAATTCACAAGATACCCAAAGGAAAGTGGTACTCTTTGCTTTTTCTAGACAAAAGAAAAATAAACACTGTTGCCTATTGTTCATAAAGTGCTTCGAGGTAAAAAAAAAAAGGTAACAAGTGGAGAGTGACAAAAAAACCTAAAATGGGTAAAATATCCACACACAAAAAACACATCCAAAATGACAACATTTCAACAAGATCATTACACTTCTTTACAAAAATCCCCAGTAAACCCAGATCTTAGTTATGTAAGACCAAGTATAAGTAATCTAATCAACTAGAAATACATGACTTTAAAAAAAACCAACAATGAAAATTTAAGTCAAGAGTATTAAAAAAAAAAGTGGAGACAGACTAAAAGCAGAAAATATCTCCAGCTTTAAAGTCAAGATCTACCACTTTGCTCATGAAATTCCAAGTAAAAAAAAATGAACTTTAACTCCATAAACCTATAAACTGTAAGCTTTAAGGATGAGTGAGAATCCAACGACATACAGTACTGTATTTCCCAGTAAAAAACAAAAAAAAAACCTTTAGCCCATATTTCCCCAGAACAATATAGAAATGAAGCATCAACTTACCATAGATCCCAAAACCCAGAATACAGAACTCCCGATAGAAAGCAAGAAAAAACGAGAGAGAGAGAGAGAAACAAAAACGTCACTTCTTTAACATCATTTTATGAGTAAACAAAAAGACATTGTGTAAAATTTGGACTGAACTAAGAGCAAGTACCCACTTACTAAACCAATACGCTACAAAGAATTCTCAGCAAAGAGGTAAGAGAGAAGAGCGTACCAGAGAGTGAGACCCGGGAAATGTAATATCAAGACAGAAGAGCACTGGGAGACATTTAAAGGAGAATATTCAAGAAAATCGCAACGCAAAAACGGAATTCGATTTGGCACGTTTTCACCCTCTATATAACGAGAAATTATTAATTGATAATGTGTTATTTTATATTAATAAGATTTAAAATTAATATAATTTTTAAAAAAATAAGTATCTAATAAAATAAAGGTGTAAAGATAAAATAATTTAAATAATAAAAAATATATTTTAAAAATAATGAGCAATGAGAAATTATTTTTATAAATTAGTAGTATAATATTTGAGGTTAACATAAAAATATTTTTTTTCTAAAATCACAATAATACACTATTTTTTAATAATAATAACCAATAATATTAATGTAAAGAAATTTTGTGAAAATTCTAATTATTTTACTTCTATAAATATATTTAGCTATTTTTTCATAAAAAAATATATACTAGTAGTTTTTAAACAATATTATAATTTTATTAATAAATTTTTACAACATAATAAACTATATTTAATTAGATAAAATTATTATTTTAATTTTTTCTTTTTTATGTTCTTTTATTATTTTTTGATTCAATTTCAAAGCTACTTTACTCAAAATATCAGTATATTTAGTTATGTTCTCTTTGTTTTTATATTTTTAAATCAATTATTTTTATTATTTTAATATTAATAAATAAATAAATTATAATATATCAACAACCATACAGATTCTAAATTGTTTAAAGTAACGTGATAGGTGATATAACGAGGAAAAAATTTAAAATAATAACTTTAATCTCATTAAATATATTTTAATATAAATAGTAAGTTTTTGAGATAAATATCATTAAAACACTTTGGTTATATAGTTTTAAATAAGACACGTAAATAATTTACTTTATGTTGTTAGAATATTTTTGTTATATAGTTTTTACTTAATATACATAAATCACTATAAATTTTAAATTAATATATATAAGTCATTTTATTAATAATTAAAAAAATTATATTACTAAAATTTGTTTTTATGTTATGTACTTGATTTCATGTTTTTGATTTTTTTTCTCATCTTGTTAAATATCATTAATACTCATTTTGGTTTTTGTTGTTTCTGTCATTAGCTGACTATCGAGGCCAAAAATAAATAAATAAATAAATTTGTCATTCTTTTAGAATTGACTTCAAATCGTCTTATGTTAGGTTTTGTTTTTATTGTTTAATTTTTTTAAATTACCAATTCTACCGTTGAGCTAGTATTTAAATGATATAAAATAAATGATTATTAAGATAATTTATTTTTTTATTATTTTATTATAAATTTTTATCAGTAAAAATATATTATACTTTTTAAAAAATAAATAACAAGTATTTTTTTTATCAAAATAATGATTCAAGTGTATTTTATAAAAGTAAAGTAATTAAAATATATACTTAATAAAATTAAAATGATTTCGAAAACCATCCATCCTTATATAATATATAAAATTTTAAAGTAATTATGAATATAGTAATAAGGGGTAATTTTTATTTGAAATAACATATCTTATTTTTATAAAAAATAAAAACGAAGGAAAAAAATATAAGAAATATGTGAATTAAATTAAATATTATTACCAATAAAGTGGGTTATTGTATATATCTCTATTAATGATTCAATTAACATGCAAATAGTTAATGTGATTTTTCGAATGAAGAGATTTGAGGTTAAAATTTTGAATGATACATGACTCCTTTCACAACTAGTAGTATAAATTGTGAATACAAATATCTCTTTTTTGTGATACCCAAAAATTAGTTTATGATTAAAAGTTACATCCAACAAGGTTTTTTTTTTTTTACCAAAAAATAAAAAATATACATATAAGATTTTCTCCTACATTCAATAATAAATAAAAAAATATACGCCCTTTTATATATATGAGTATATAGTACTGCAATCTAAATATCCTAAGTTCAACAGTTATTACACTTAAAAGAGTAATTATAATTATTATAATTATTTTTGTTTGAATAATCTTCCACCTTTTAGGGACACCACGTGACAAGTGATATTTTTAATGGAACTTTAACCGCAATAATTGACATGAAATGTGTCTTTGTGAGTAAGTATGGATTCAAATCTCATCGGTATATATGCATAAGTGAATTTATGAATAAGTAATTGTTATTAAAATAATTAAATTATAATTAGCTATTAAACTTAAACTAGTAAATGTAACCACATAAACTTATAGATTTATTATTGTAAAGTTTTCAAAATAAGTGACTTATAAAAATTAGCTAAATGACTCATATGCTCTAATTGCAACATAAGGGACTATGAATTTTTAAGGTTTATTTATTATTGTAACGTGGGTTAATTTTGAATATTATTAGGCTTGTAGTTAATTTAATAATTAGCATGCTAATGTACTGTGTTTTTAAGTTTATAACTCACAGCATTTACTATTTTTAAATATCATTTTAGTTTGAAATGTTTTAGAGTATTTTTATTATTTTTGAGATATATCAAAGCATGCATGATAATATAAAATTGATTTTATAACTTTAAAAAATATATTTATATTTTATAGTTTATAGGCTATAGAATTAGGGATGGGTAACGAAATAAGCGGTTACAGTTTTTAATGTAATTATTTTTTAATTGAATTATAAAAATTGTATTTGAAATCAATTAAAAATTATTACGATTCGGAAATAATTTTTTTACGTGTATGTAATGGTTCAAACAGTTATTGAAAAATATCAAGAAAAAAAAACCATTTTTTAAAAAAAAAATTACATTTTTTAATAAATCTTAATTATTAATTATTATATAATTTAATTTAATAAATATATAAATTAATTAAATAAATATAATTAATTTCGGATACAGATAGATACGTTGATCAGTATAACAATACACATTATTTTATATTCGATTTTTATTCAAATTTATACTCATCTTCAAAATTTATTGGATAAAATTGAACCAACAATATGGATAACCAAACCTATATATATATATATTTTTGCTCATTCTTATGTAGAATAATCAATTCATTCAGTCTTAAAAATAGTGTTTTCTAAAATGTAATGAATTTATGTAGTTTAATTTTTTCTTTGAAAGTTATAAAAAATAACACAAGTAGGAATTATAATTAATAATAAAAATATTATTTATATAATATTAAATAAAATTTAATTAAACGATATTTCATATTAAACGGATCTAAATAATTATAATTTAATTTAGACGTAGTTTAAAATAAAATAATACATCATATTTTTTTAATAATAAAAATGTATAAAATAAACATAAGTAGTGATAATTTTATTTATAAATTTGAATTATATATTTTTTATTTTTTTAATTCTAACTATACATATCTAATTCTAAGTATACATATATAATTGAATAAAATTAATATAAATATTTTATATTTAAAATAATATTTAATTTATTTTATATAATTTTCTTACTAATTAAAATAATTTCACTATAGAAATTGATTTAAATCAATATTTTAAAATTGTCTACCCCTGGATGAGATTTAAAAGTCACCATTATACAAATCTATGAGACCATGAGGACAATTTCATAACATGCATATGTAGTTATCTGATTATTTTAAATATGTATTAATATTATTTCATATAACTGTAATAATTTAAAAAATATATATTTTTAAATTCAAAAATATCAAACTTACAATTTTTATTATATATAATATAATTTTATTTTACAATAAAAAAATAATTAAAGAAAAATTATTTAATATTATATAACAAATATAAAATCATGATATTTATTTAATTAATACTTTAGTTATATAATTATTAACTTATTTATTTATTTCGTTAAATAATTTAAATTAGACTATTGAATGAGAATTTTATAAAATATTGCGTATGTTATATGTTTTATTTTTTAAAAATATTTTTATATTATTATTTTAATATAATATATGTATATGTTTATTAATGAAAAATCTGATATTTTTTCAAAAAGTTATAAGTACTCTAAATTACTAAAATGAAGGATCACTTTACATATATAATTAAATAAACTAAAAACGTGAACTTGGATTATGTAAAGTGGAATAGCCTAAAATAAAATATCAAAAAGAATCGATTAAAAAAATATGGAAATCGTGGTCACGTGTTTTTGGATCATAATTCAGGAACTGATGGTCACGTGTTAATGTTCGAAATGAATTGATTAAGACCAGTAATTTCTGACATAAAATAAAACCACAAAGATCGCCGATAGGACCGAGCATTAGTTGGTGGAGTCAGACTTTTGATCTGTCTTTTCCTTTTGATAATAAATAATAATAAAAAATATATCTTAAAAGAAAATCATCTTTAAAAAGATCAATATATCATCCAATTGCCACATATCAAATTTTGAAAAAAAAAACTGTAAATCTATTTTTATAAATCAATATATTGATAAATTTATTATAAATTAATATATTTTAATTATTATATTTATATATTGATAATTTTAATATTTTTTAAATTATTTTAAATTTATAATAATATTTTTCTTCAAACATAAAATTAAGATACAATTATAAATAAAATGCATTAACTTTAAAAAATGTGACTAATATAACTAAAATATCATATTATATTAAATTTTTATTGAGATATTACATAAAATAACAAAACTAAAATAAATAATAATAAAAATAATATATTAATAACATTAATTAATATCTAATTGATAAAGTTAAATATTAAATAAATTTAATTAATAATTAAGTTATAATATTTTTTAATAAAAATATGAGTTAAATATTAATGATATTATTTTGTAATCATAAATTTTAAAATTGATATAAATATTATTTTTTTCAAAAAAACAAATTCTTTAATTTCCCCATTTCTTTGTTTTTATTCTCTGAATAATAAATTTACAAATAATACTTAAATCATCTAAATTCTTATTCATATTAATTATAATATAATATATAATTAAATAATTTTAAAAAATATTAATTTAAAACATAACTATTTTATTAACCGTAGTTAATGTTTTTGAAATAATTAAACTAGATATATTTATTAATATAAATTCAAAGCAATAGTATTTTTGAAATGATTCAACTTATTCTATTGCAATTATTATACAATTATTATAAACTCTTTAACAATTATTGACTGTAAATGATTAGATGATGATTAATTAAGAAAATATGGAAATTAAAATTTATTTTATTTTAATAAAAAATAATTAATACCAATAGATGTTATTTGTTTATTGAAAATGCTATCTCAATTTAATAAATAATTTTTTTGATATAAAATTAAATTTTATTAATAAATATCAAATATATAGTTTAAATTTAAATTAATATATCTAAATAAATGATATAAAGAAAATTGAGTTTTAATATTCAATCTATTTAAGATTTTGGGATGAGTGTTTAATTCTTTTAATTTATATATTTAATATTTTTTAAAATTAATTGAATTTTGATATTATCTTAGAACATTTAAGATATTTAACACATCAAATCTAAATAAATATATAGATTTCTAATAAAATATAAACAAACCAAATATAAATATAATATTTAATACCTATATCTAGATAAAAAAAAAGACACCAAACAACATCTAAGTAAAAATATATACATATATATTTTTATTAGAAACAATAAAAGAGATAAAAAAAATTAATCTAGCAGACAAGAACTTAGGTAAAAGAATATCTTTTCCCAAAAAAAAAAAAACACATTCCAAAAGAGATGAGAAAACAATAGTTAAAGAATTATTTTTCAAAAAAAAATAATCTTTAATTTCACCATTTTTTGTTTTTATTATCTCAACAATAAATTTACAAATAATACTTAAATCATCTAAATTCTTATTCATATTAATTATAATATAATATATAATTAAATAATTTTAAAAATTATTAATTTAAAACATAACTATTTTATTAACCGTAGTTAATGTTTTTGAAATAATTAAACTAGATATATTTATTAATATAAATTCAAAGCAATAGTATTTTTGAAATGATTCAACTTATTCTATTGCAATTATTATACAATTATTATAAACTCTTTAACAATTATTGACTGTAAATGATTAGATGATGATTAATTAAGAAAATATAAAAATTAAAATTTATTTTATTTTAATAAAAAATAATTAATACCAATCTATGTTATTTATTTGTTGAAAATGCTATCTCAATTTAATAAATATTTTTTTGATATAAAATTAAATTTTATTAATAAATATCAAATATATAGTTTAAATTTAAATTAATATATCTAAATAAATGATATAAAGAAAATTGAGTTTTAATATTCAATCTATTTAAGATTTTGGGATGAGTGTTTAATTCTTTTAATTTATATATTTAATATTTTTTAAAATTAATTGAATTTTGATATTATCTTAAAATATTTAAGATATTAAACACATCAAATTTAGATAAATATATAGATTTTTAATAAAATATAAACAAATATAAATATAATATTTAATATCTATATCTAGATAAAAAAAAAGAGACCCCAAACAACATCTAAGTAAAAATATATACATATATATTTTTATTAGAAACAATAAAATTAAAGAGATGATAAAAATTAATCTAGCAGACAAGAACTTAGGTAAAAGAATATATTTTCCAAAAAAAAAAACACATTCCAAAAGAAATGAGAAAGCAATAGTTAAGATTTTTAGAAAATTAAAAATATCTAATTATATTTTGATAACTTTACTTTTATAATTTAATAATTAATAAAAGCTTATTATAAGCATGATTAAAATATAATAATACCCTTGATGCAATATTTTTACATTTAAAGAATTGATATAAGAAATTTAGGTGGATAACTTTAATATTCTTTTAAGCTATTGTAAAATTTTCAAAAAATTCCATGTATCGATATAATTAGATATTAAAACATTATCGATACATGTAAAAATTTTAGTATGTGAATAACATATAGTTGCTTAGATTTCTTAATGCCATTTAATTTATAATTACTAAAGAAGAACGAATGTTTATATTTCTACACATCTAGATCAATGCTACCATTCCTTTGCGATCATAACCAAATTTTGTTACTTATGTTCAGTAAATATTTGTTTTTTTAAAACTTATAACATGCTTTTATATTAAAAGAAAATGTTCTATGGTGCTTTATCTTGTTAAATATTTTATTGATTTATAGAGAAACTCTGATTTTTATAAGTAGCCAGGTTCCTCTCAAACTGATGAATTTGGAAGGATTGTATGAGCCATTTCTTTCCAAATTTGTAAATGGCCAGTGAAGATGACAAAATGATCGTGGTCCATGCTCGTAAAATCCAACGGTTCTTGAGCCAGCCTTTCCATGTTGCAGAAATATTCGCTGGTGCTCTTGGCAAGTATGTTGAGTTAACTTAACAGTTTCCAGGTAAATGCTTATTCCCTTCATTGATGCTTGTATTTGAAAACATAACTTTTGTTATTCAATAACCTCCGTTCCTTTGTTCCCCATTAGCTTTTACATTTAGATACGTTTTATTAAGGTTAATATATATTATATCTGTTAACGTATATCATATTATAGATTTCAGACACATCTAATTTATTTGTAACTCGTTTATAAAAACATCACGTATATTAATTAACAATTAACATAATAAATAAATAATTAAAATGTTAATATTATTGTAATTGAATTGAATGAATCACATTGTTATATTTAATTGAAATATATAATGGAAAAATAATTATTAGTTTACCATTTAATTTAAGATTGGAATTAAATAAAATGCATCACTAACCACTAAATTGAGGATCAATTTGAAAAAATAAGATTTCTGTTTATTTTCCGTGTTATAAATTAAGATAAAATTGATAATCATAAATAATTAAATATCATTCTTGTTTGAATTGTGCATAAGATTGGAGAAGCGTGAAAATTTCAATATTTTTTGAAATGCAACTTTATTGTCAATAGTTGCTTTTGAATATGTGCCCAATATTTAACAATTATTTTATTTTTTATTACTTTTAAATTAGATGACTAATGATATATCTTTTTCTATGATTATAGATTCAAAAACACAAAACTAACCTCCTTAGGTTTGAAGGTTAGTTTTTGGGAGCTAATAAGTCCATTAACGTTTTAAAAAATTTCAAAATCGTAAAAAAATTATACTTTTAAAATAATTAAAACCCTAACCAACTAACCTACGCAAATCCTTAATCAAACATTTTCTTAATACGAAATGCTTTGTGATGAAGGATGGCTTGGTTTGATAGTGATTCAAACTATATTAAACGAAAGAAGTTTAAATATCGCAATATTGTGATATATCTCAAATAACAATAAAATTTAATCAAATAATACAATTAATCCTATAAAACCATATTATATAAAATATGCTAAATTAATTATGTTTCTGATATATATAATACTGCTCATATCATATCAAAGTCGTTACTGTCCTATAATTATTAGTTTGATCCATTAGCAATTTCATTGCTTTTCGAACGTTTTCATGGTTTCAAGCAAGTCATAGTTACATTAAAGTATTAAAAAACAATTCTTAGGGTTCCAAATAAAAAAAAATACAAAGAACAATTTAGAAGTAAAAATGATATAGATGAATAAAAGGGCTACTTAGTCATTTAATAATAGGGCTTTCTATTATATATCATTTTCAAATATCTTATAAATTTTATAGCAAGCAAAAGGAGAGAAAATATTAATAATTAATAAATTATAATTTCCTTATTTATTAGTTTGGATTGAGATGCGAAAATATTAATATTCCAATACATTATAAAAAACTATAATTCACATATAATTAGTCATTATTTCTATTATATGATAAAATAATAAACATATTTAATAATAAAAATTATTCAGAGAATATTTTCCATTTATTATTATACAGAAATATTATTAGTATATGATACTTTTTAGCTCAAAAATACAAGTATTCTCCATAAGTTTGACTATTATTTAAAAAACATAAGTATCTTTTTATTAATTTGTACGTATAATATAGTATAATATGAAGAAAAAAAACTTTCTTTCATACACAAGTTTTTTATATTATCATTTTCAAAACAAAACCACCCTTAAAAATCCTTGTTGCTTGTTGAAGAACGAGAAAACAGAAGATCAAAAGGAGAGAATAGAGAAAGAGAAAACAAAAAAGATGTAGAAGAATACCAAAAGAGAAAGAATAACACATACTTAAGTTTCTTTTACCCAAGGAACCAATGAGAAACAATGTACGGACTCTAGAGGGGAAAATTTAGAACCTGAATCTATAAAACAGTATTGATATGAAGCGCTTTCAACAACGACGTAGCCATTTGCTTCACCAAGACCTGGCCTCCTGAGTGCTGTCCATCTCTTCGTTCCTCTATTAAGTTCTGAAGCTTCTGAGGCAAATCATTCTCAACAATCAATTGCTTTGGCCTTGGATGGTGCTCATAAACAGCCTGGCGCAAACATAACACCTTTAATATAAACTTCAAAAAGTACTGATTGAAAAGGCCACATGCCACATCCATATCAGTTATTATAATAAATCATAAGAAATAAGAAATAATCCAACTCAAGAATAGATTTTCACCAAGAGCTTTCAGATGGGCTACAATCCATGAAAGCAAATGAATATACATCATTTACATAAGTAAAATTAGAACAATGAGTCAAAATTTTCATTGCATAAGTAAAGAAAAAGATTCATTCCATAAAATATACAGCCTCAATTTTCCAAGTGCAACCAGAACAGAAACTTTATATTTTACCATGTTGTTTGCGCTATGATCTAGTCATTGGATATAAAAGCAAATGAATATACATCATTTACATCTACCAACATGAGTAATTTATTTTATTTCTGAATTAGGTCAATCATAAATCACAACAAAGCAAATAAACACCATAAGCATAACCAGCATGTTATTTTTTTTAGCTTAGCAGCGTAAGGTGCGAATCTGATGTGTTGCACCACTTGACTTATCAGAAGGGGAAAAAGTTGCTCTACCTTTATCAGTTTGAGAAGATTCAGACGAGCTATGGCATCTTGATGGTCCAGCCTCGCAATGAGCAATGGGGTCAGGCCATTAACAGCTAAGGTTGTGTTAATTCGAGATGATTTCCTGAAACACAAACATAAACCTTTCACTTAGACAAGCTCAAAGCAGATTTGGACAAATATCCAGGGACAGTACAAATAACTGGTAAAAGAAGGTGGGATGGTGTATTTGTGAGCCAAAAGAAAATGTCCCTTTACGAATCTTTAAGACAATATGGCATTGAATTAATTTTGGACTTATCAAAAAGCCTTATTGATACATTTGATACATAAGATTGGCTAAGGAAACATTTTAAGAGAAGTTTTGGGTAAGTGGCTACAGAACCCTATACAGCAAGACTCTTTGCGACATAATACAGTAAGGTACATATCTAGATTAAATGGGAAGGCTTACAATTGGAATCATAATGATGTGACTAAAACTTACTGGAGGGAAGTCTCAAGTATTGTCATGACCTGATTCCTTGGGAAAATGCTTACATTGGGGGAGCTTGTATATCCTAGGATAGGTGTTTGGTGGATAGGGCAGTATAGCTTGGTGCTTTCTTTTATAAGGGAATTACGTCCACTTTTTACTTTTGTAATTATTACATATATTAATATAATATGATATTTCTAATAAAAAAGTAGTTTCTTTGTACATACATGTAAATGTACAAGCACAAATCTAAATAATACTAATAGCATGCTTAAAAAGATCACATACGTGATTATTTTTAAGAATGGCTCTAATATGTGCACAAAATGTTGCTCTGGGCAGCATTGGAAGAACTTCACCAGTTTTTGCACAGCATCTTTTTTCAACAATGCTTGTTCCACTTTCCGGTTGTCATTGTCATGAGCTAAGCAAACTGCAATTGAATCTAAGGCAGTCACAGACCAGACTTGATCCTCAAGAAGGCTCAAGTACACATCTAACCCACCATGGGCCCTCAATTGCTCTCTTGAATTGCGTGATGCATGAGCCATATCACATAGCAGAGGCAATGCACATTGTTTTAAAGGAGAATCAGACTCAATGAAGTGCATTAAGTGTGGAATTATTCCATTTTCAGCTGCCTGCTCCTGTCTCCTTTTATTTATCTTGCACAGGTTGAATAATGCATTGAGGACCTTCATAAAATAAAATTAGCAGGATTATGTTTAAAACTGGCTCGCTGCTGACAGTTGCAACAATTAGAAAAAACGTAGATCAATGAAAATAAATAGTAAAGGTTAAATGCGAGTTAAAGATCCAAGGCTAAGGCTTAAATGTGGGAAAGGAGGCTTACTAAGGCAAGTCTCATTGCAAGCCTCAAAATATCATTTTGAAACCATGATCACATATATATTAAACAACTCGGTCTTTAACTTTGGACAGTGTGAATAAAGATACGAGAAAACTGACCTCGTTATGTATTTGAGATACAAGAGATCCTTCTTTGAGTTCAAGATTTGGTATCAAATATTTAATTGCATCTGCACGCTGAAGATTCTCTAAGCAGTTAGGATCAGTTGACAAGTGGTTGATGCACTTCAGTATCTATAACACAAAACAAGGACATTGTTACAGTATTTTTATCAGTGCAATATAATGCTACATTGTTTCAGATAAACAAGTTTATGATTATACCTTCAGAAGAATAGGGGGTTCAACCCTGTTGAACATCTGGAAAAGACGACTGAGCAAGCTTTGGCTACACATAAAAGATTTTACAGTTGTATCCGCTTGTGCAAATTCAAGCAGAAGATCTGCAACCTTTTCAAGATAATCCCTTGCAACATCGGTATTCATTGTTGACACCATGTGGGAAAGTAATCCAGATGATGTAGCACTCCCTGGTCTAGCATTCAAAACACCTGAGCCAGACAATACACCAGATGCTGTCTGAGATGCAATCCCAGATGTTGAAGCACCTCCATCATTAGATGCCAGAGGTCCTATCTTCTTATTTATTGTTTTATTTGATGTTCTAGCAGCAGAATCAACATTTCCATTTTCTTTACCGTGTTGAGATGCATCTGCCAAACCATGAAAGAAATCAAATGCCCATCACATATAAGATGTACAACCAAATTTATCACTCTAAATAAGAACATTATTAATATATAAGAGCAAAGATAATCATCAAGTCCTTGCAAATATCTGAACCAACATTAAAACTTTGGAATGTCAACATAGACCACCAAAGATGTGAGTTGGCCAAAAAAAAGTAGCTGTTTCAGTAATTTAAATCAATCTAAACAATTTCTTCATGACAAGAAAAGTAAGTCAGCGATGATAAAATGTTACAGAACAAAGAACTTGTAATTGGAAAGCTAGAGATTTCTATTGCCTGCAAATTCTGCCATCAGAAAATCAAGTTCCCCAATTGTCTTTTTTTCATTTGAAGTGTGTAAGAGAGGCAGTATACTTTCATGTCTCTCTAGGCCTGGGAGATGGCGCACATAGTCGAGCTGACCAGAAAAATGCCAGGAAGGGGGCTCCTTTTCCAACAAGCTGAGAAGAGGTCGAATGTGATCTTGATGAGTAGCAACAGTCGTAGGAGCTCCATCCATCAATTTTGGCAGTCTATCAGTAGATGTCCTATGAACAGAACCCCGTTGTTGTCTAAGGTCAGAATCTGCACGAGAAGGATCACTTTTCCATCTATCTAAGTTTTCTCGCTCTTTAGAAGCAGCAATAGAAGGTTCCTTGTTAGCAGGATTTGCACCTTTTTCCAAAGTTAGGTCCTGTAACTTGGGAGAAATTGAAGCCTCCATAGCTGCATTACTAGATCGAGGTCGTTCAGAATCTATGTGAGGATATCGCATGTCTGATTGACCACCCTCCCCTCTTTGAGAATGTGATATTGAAGCATGAGAAGGTTCTGATGTTCCAGTTGGAAAATGATGATCAATTATTCCATGCTTGCCTTTTGAGAGATCAAGATGGTTAGTGCTAGGTAATGCTGCCTCATTTTGGGATAAAATAGGATGGCTAGCATCTAATTGACCAGACCGTGAGCGCTGAATTGTTCCATCATGCAGGAACCCACCCCCAACAGAAATAGAAGCCAGACGAGTTGCCTCATTCAAGCTATAAAGGGTGTTGATAAGTCTCAGTAGTATTCCACTCTTTGCCGCGATTCGACAGAAATTGTTTCTAGGGGTAGATCTCTGAAGCTTAAAGACCTGCCACATGCCATCAATAGCTAAATGAACCATATCCCTGCAAATATATAGAATCCAATCAGAACCTAGAACTGGGTGGAAAGAACCTGTTGTGGGGGAATGGAAAATTATATATCATAAATATGAGCTGAACCGGAAGGCTGGTATTCATGATTGATAAATGTAACACTGAAGATATGCTTATTAACTGAGGTAGAAAGCCTTGTGGGTATGGAAAGTTTTCTTTCTTTAGTTTCTCATCGACAACTCTTTCCAAACTGGAGGGAGAGTTTTTATCATTAAAAGCTCTCTCTCCAGTATCTTTCCTAGCTTTTGTTTATAATTAACCTACCATTGTTTTAGTCAGTTGTTTTCTACCTCTCTTGAAGCTATGTTCCTAGATCCATTCTTAAGGTTGGGGATTTGTTTGTTTCTATGTTTTGATATCAGCTTGTTAGTTAAGGTGTACTCCAATAGGTAGGAGTTTGTGTTTTTCTATAGCTCTTAACTATGCAAAAATTTAACAAGATGTAAATATTTTGTTTAACATGGATTACATTGATATATTTATACAAGGAACTATAGTTGGTGATGTAGATACTCAAAGATGATCACCATAAGGATGCTCCGGATGATTTAGTAATACTCTTAGTAGAGCCATAACTTTCCCGATTGCAATTTATGCTTACTAGTCTTATGTATTGATAAGTTTCATCTGGATATGTGATGTATTTTTCGATGTGAGAATTAATGAAAGGGACAATTATTATAGAACCCCTTGAGTTTTTCTAAAACTACAAAAACACCCTTCAAGTAAGATTTTGAGACAATTACCCCTTCTACTATTGTTTTATTACAATATCCTCCCTTAAATTTCATAACTTTTATTAATTTCATTACAAATAACTCCCTTAAAAAGCTAAGAAATAATAACAATAAGGGTTCATAACTTTTATTAATTTCATTACAAATAACTCCCTTAAAAAGCTAAGAAATAATAACAATAAGGGATATAGTTGTTATTTTTCAAACCTATGGGATCTTTTTGCTATTTCAAAAAACTGGATGAAGGTATTTGTAATGAAATATGTACACTTTTTATAAATAAAAAGGCATTTACCTAAACCAAAATGCTTATTTTACTCTCAATTAGTTGTATCAAATGCCAATATGAGAATAATTTAAATGAAAAAGGAAACCTGTATTTTGCGTAGTCAGCCTCTAGGAAGCCTACTAAAACAGGTATTCCACGACAAGCTATGAACATTTGCAGTGTCAAGGAGCTGCATATAAACAAGTATATAGTCAACATTAAAACCTATATAATGAAAAAACAACTTGAAGTATCAAGTAGAGAAGGAGAGAGAGTATACCTTGACTGACAAAGCTGTTGTAGAAAGTAAGCTGCCTCAATGCGAATTTCTCGGGGCCGATCAGGTACAGCAAAGCCCATAACCACAGGTATCTGTCATATAACCTAAATCAATACGTCCATCTTTACAGTAACTATGGTATTCAAATTTCCATTCTGACAAAAAAGACAAATAATAAGGAAACCCAACCATCAATAACTAACACCAACCCCACCCCCCCCCCCCACTCAAAAAAAAAAAAAAACTTTGTTTACTCAAAAGTACCAAAAACATAGGTGAGATCTACTCCTCTACTCTAGACCTTCACAAACTAAACTAAAAATGAAGGTGCATATTTGGTTGTGAACATGCGAGCCTCTACATTGATGTTTAGGACCATTTGTTGCCATTCACATAAAATTGACTGTTGTGGTTAAAGAACCTATTTTGTCATTATACAAAATAAGTTAGAGCATGTAGAATAAAGAGGGGCATAAAACAAATAATCGCAGACAAACTAAGGAAAAAGTACAACCAAGAGACGAAACAGGAAGAAAATAAGAGTATCACAATGCTCAACATGTAATATTAAAGTAAGAAACCACATTAGTAATCCTATAATAGTGACTAGTGAGTCCAGCAATCCTCTTGCTTGTCATACCTCCAATATAAGAAATTCCTAATATTACTACAAACCCCAAACTGCATATATGTCCCCCTCCAATAGCAAATCTTGTACTACACCATTTGAATATCTATGTAAAAACTAACTAAAATAATCATCATTTATCATCATATCTTGCAAAGAACATAAGTGTAATGCTCCATCAATAAAAAGAGTTCATAGATTCGGATATCAGGGGAGAAAATAATGCAATGCAATAAAGACCCTTTTTCTGCTGCTACTACAAAGTCCAAACAAATCCATCTTTCAAAATATAAAGTGGAAAATTGTACAACAAAAATAAGAACATACCAATGGAGCAAGTGTATCTCCTATCCTAGTTCAGGAGGTAAACCATAGGTAATTATCAAATGGAAATACTTAAGAAACGACAATTGATAGAACATACCAAACCAACCAGGCAGGCATTCTCCTGAAAATCAGTATTGTCTATGACTAACTGATTTATTATTTGAAGCACTGAACATATAACCTGCAAAAGCAAAAGATACAAGATCATAAATGTAGCTACTTATAAACTAATTTCTAAGTTAAAGAATTGTGAATAGAACTTTACAATAAGGTATGATCTAAGATAACATACACGAGTTTTAGGAACATCAAGCAATTCCATTAGAGGGAGAAACCCATGCTGGCTAACAAAAACAATTTTCTGCTCAGGGCGTTGATGGAAAATCCCAATAAGTTTGTGACAAGAAGATACAATAACGTCTTCTGGTTCCTCAGGTCTCAAAGTCCCAACTAATCTGTTGAACTCAACAGCCTTCCAAGTAAAAGCATATATAGGTCATTGCTGGCTCACGTTCAGAGATAGCATAAGAGAAATGACATGGACATACACATACGCATTCTACAAGCTAAATACATATTTCAAATATGAAAACCCACGTTTAAACAAAATATTTTTTGCTAAGATCTATAACATTAACTATATAAAATAAGATATATTAGCTCGTGGAAAAAAAAAGCTAAGCCACTTCACGTTTGACAAAAGATAGTTCTCTCTTTCAGGCTAAAATGGGTAATGCCTAAAAGTGACTAATCATCTGGTTGAAACTTGAATTTACTGCAAATGACAGCATCCAACAAATGATAAGAATAAAGAACAAAGATACTTGGTGTTTCAAAATGTGTTTATTAGATCGGGATTATTATCTGTTAGGCATTTGGTTATATTTTGAAGAATGAAGGAATGATATTTATCATTAGCTACGATTTAGATTTTATAATTTAGAGACAAATGCACCTAAAATACCTTAGTTATGTCAGTTAGAACAGTTCAATGCAATAATTTAGCCCTTTTATATGAAAAAGTGATATAACACGGACAAATGATCAAAACTAAAATAAAAATTATTTTTTTATCAATTTTATAGTCATTGTTGTCTGTTACTAAAAATAACATATGAAATTGATATCACAATAATAATTAAAAAATATAATAAAAATAAAAATAAAAAGAAAACATTGGTCATTTATCCTTATAGTGTCACTTTTTCAAAACAAAATGACTAAAATGTTCTTTTTGACATAACTAAACCACTTATGCTATCAACCACCTTATAATTTATTATTTGAAATTTATCACGAGTAATTTTAGTCCTATTATAGGTTTTGGTATTGTACTTTGAAAAGCAAACGTTAGTAAACAAATATCAATATTCCCTAAATTATATTTCTCCTCTCTTGAAATTCCCAAATTTTCAATCTCAAACTTAACTTTCCCTTCTCTCTCTTTAGCCAATCCTCTTCTCTTCCCGATCCACAACAACAAATTTCATATTGATAAATAGAAGGTGCATTTGAAGGGGGAAAACATTCACTTTTTGGCAAGCTAGGTCATTTAAAGTTCAATTATTTCATACAAAATTGTTCCAGTACATCTTAACATGTTTAGATATTAATATTATTCCATCTGTTGTTATTATACACCATAAGACTAGAAACCAACCGACAGACTATAAAGGAATTTTTTATAAGAAACATTATATTACACATTTAATAATTACAAAAGCAAAAAGTGTACCAATAATCCACTTACAAAAGGAAGCACCAAATATTAGCTATATGTCCTATCCATTAAAAAACTCTAAACACATAACTACGATGCCCACAACTGAGAACAAATTAACAATCTGTCAATTATTTAGAAACGGATGCCACAATGACACGAGAATCTATGCACAATACTATAAAATATAACATATTGCAATAGCACAATAGAGAAGAAAAGAAAAAATCGAAAGGGAAAATAACATGATCATAATCAAATAGTTCATTACATTCAATTTCAGGAGGAGGAGAATATCACCTGCAGTGGGAAAAGATTTTCTCCAGGCAACTTTTCATCAAAAACCTGATAGGAAGGGGAGAAAGGTCAACAAGAATGATAAAAGAAAAAGCTAATAGAAAGAATGGATGATAAGAAAATGCTAATAGAAAGAATGGATGATTTCAACATACCAAACCATCTATATCAATTGCATCATCTTTCAGGACACCCATCATGAGGCGTAGCAAGTTGCCACCACCGTTAGCTTGGCCCATTTCATTCTCCATTTGTTTCTGAGCAATGGTGGCCCTGAGTTTTGAAGCCAGATCGTTCTTTCCAGTCTCAGTTACAGACGCACTGCCTTGGTTCATATGTGAAGTGGATGTAGATGTTGAAGCCTCCACTGTGCAATTCTCTGGATGTTTATCCAATGGATGAAATAGGTCATCCAATGATGCATCCCCTGGAGTGTCACTAAATCTACTTAGTTCATTCCCTCCCATTGCACCTGACATCTTGGCCGCCTTCAAAAGTAATTTATACAAATGCATGAGTCTCTATTTTCCTCAAGCAAATGAGTGCAATTATGCATCTATGTGCATTTACATTTGTAGTGAAATGGTTTTAGACTCTTTCAGAGACCTGTGAGGTTAAAGTCATCGATAATTCTCATGGAAATTGAGGTAATAGAAAAATGTGAAATCATGCATTCAGTTCAATTTTCTACATCCATTTGAAGAAAAACGTAACCAATTCATTCAGAAAAGCAAAAAATCCTGCAAAGGTTGAGCATATCAAAAAAGCCAGAAGCTTCCAAAATGCTTCTACTTCCATAAAGCTTTAGAAACAAGCTCCAGCAGTGAACCAGGGTCACGTTTACGACCATCCATGTATTACGAAAATTGACTAATTCCAGTACACATTTTGTATTCCTACGAATTGCTACTCCTTGATAAAAGATTAGTTGTTCCCTCTCCTAAAGGATTACAGTTTTTATATGTATTTATGAAAAACTCTCTACTTTCTCAAATGCACTCATTATAAACCAAGCTCCAATTTCAGGTTGTTAACTTAGGCTGACTGTTAGTCTCTGAAATATTTCAAGGGCCCTCACCGAAAAAACTTGAACACATGCATATGCAACAGTGTAACCAATTAAAGATAACATGTTACATAGCCAATCCATGGTACAAAGTAAGTCCATATGTCTGAGTAGCTGATCGTGAATTAAAAGCATCTGTCAATTGAATAAATAAATTTCCGTGTGGGCACAAAACTTGAAATTCAGCAATTAAGGTTGCACTAGTTTGAATACACTACTCGGATACCATGTTAAAAGTTATTGGTCACAAATCCTCCAAAAAGCTTAAATTGTTAGAAGATACGCCAACAAGTCACTCATACATTCTAACACAAAGCATTTAAAACATCTACTAAACTTCTGCTCACTCAACCCAAAAAATCTGCTCACTGATGACCCAAAAATAGTATCATACATTGAGATGAAAATATTGGGTGTTTACAGAATAAAGGGATGGAGAAGTAGGTACTTCGATAAACAAAATAATGCATATTAAACTCTGATAAACAAACATAAACAACTTAGCATACACTTTTGACATAAGCTAGGAGAGCATATGCACATCTGATAAGTAAATGATGAAGTGAAAAGCATATCATTGGAAGAAAACAACAAAATGTGCAAGCACACCTTTCGAAAACTGTTATCTTGAATTCTTTGTCCAAAACCATATGATTTACTCCCGATATATGAAGAACTTCCTTTCCCCCCATTTTTCATCCTTGATTCAGGAGATACCACCTCACCATCAGTTACAGCTTTATCATAGTTGCTTGTCTGTGGTAGCTCATGATGCTCCATTTTATCAGTAGCCACTTCCATATAAGAAGATATTTGGCCAGAACCATTTTGTAGTGATAACTTTTCATGAATAGCTAGAGTAGGAACTTGATCTGACTGAACATCGTCTTCCAGCATATCTGTCCTCTCCTCATCAGTATTCAGATCAGAAGCAAGATCCTGGTCAGATATTTTCAGGTCAGTACCAGATGATAATAATTCCTTCCTAGACTCCTGAATGCAGACTTTCAAAGTTAATATATAGCAGAGGTTGCACACAGCACCCACTAAGATAAAATAGAAAGCAATTTTCCTTCCAACAATGAACCAAATTATAGATTCTTATGCATTAAAGACAAACATTATTACCGCTTTCATCAAAGAAGCGGCTATTTCCATTTTCTCCACAGAAGGGCTTCCAGTAGAACTTTGGTTACCTCTATTAGAGATTTCTGCATCCCCACAAGCATCTTCTTGTATATTTCTGCAAAAAAAAGAAGATAAATAATTGACTGACATGGAAAATTACTAAAAAAACATTTAAGAATAAAGAAATAGAGTGTTTAAACACAGCGTCATACAAAATGTTCAACAGCTAATGAAAAGCTAAGCTTAATGAAATATAAAGAACTTTCTATCAACCTCAAAAAAAAAAGGCAAAGGGCTTATTGTAGATCGATTTTTTATGAATGAAACTGAACTGCTGCATGTATTACAAAAAGAAGCACCAGAAACCCTTTCTTCTAATGGAAAATTAGAATTTGAAAGGACACTAACAGGAGACTAATATCGTTATATCCAAGTTACTGCATAAAATTTAACACCTGATCTCCATTTTTGGTCCAGATGAGCCCTCTGTCTTTCACAAAAATGAAATATTTCTTATACAAAAAGTACAGAAAACTGAGAAACAACAATAAGACCTAATTACTTCTACCAAACATACTCTTCATACCATTGTGCTTAATCTTTCTTTCATACATTTAATCCGACCAAATCAGTAATTTACAATAGCAAATAACAGGACAGGCTAGAAAAGGGACAAGGAAAAAGTGGGTGGGGGAAGAAGAAAGAAATGCAGGCTTCAACTCCAAGAATAATTCTTATCATGTTCATGCCTATGGCCTACCTTAGTGTTCCGCTATGTCGTATTGAAGACTGCAAAACACGCCTGCAGTTCTGTATCCAAGGGTGAGAAAGCAATGTTTTCGCATCAGGCCTTTGCCTGGCATCCTGGGAGAAGCAGCCAAATGTCAAAAGTTAAAATATTTTTAATATAAGAAACAGCATATTATAAGGTAAAAAAACTATAAAGTAGACCACTAGTGACCCAATAAACAGAAAACACCAAGCTATATTCAGATATTAAAGTTATAATACTCTAAAAAAACATGTATTCTAAACTAGAAGTGTTTAATGATAAAATAAAGTGGGATTATGGATATTGAAAATAAATGCCCTATTTTTCAATGAAAATGGACAATTTCCATCAATACCCCGCATTTTCTTAAGATTTATGCCCTTTTATGTCAATTTCCAAAATTTAATCCGGATTTCCAAAAACAAGAAAAAATCTTCATTCTAAAATTGATTCTAACTATTATAATCACACCTAGGGGCTATTCAACAAAGCATTGAGCAATCAATTCCCTAAAATATTGAATTTGTTAGTTTTATTAAATTTTGTTATTTATTTATTTGAAAATATATGAACCTATGAAAAATATATTAAATTGAAGTTGTTAGTTCTATTCAATTTGCTTGTCCTTTATTTATTTTAAAATATACGAATCTGTAGAAAATAGATGAAGGAAGTGAAAAATATATGAAATTGAAGTTGTTAGTTCTATTAAATTTTGTTCTTCTTTATTTATTTGAAAATATATTAATATACAAAACAAACATTACAAAAAATTAAATAGGGTGAAAGGTAAAATGTTGTAAATAAAAAAATCAAATAATACAAACTTAGGCCATTAATCTACAATATGGGCCTAACCTAACTAATAACTATAAAGAGGATTATTCAGGGCATGAATGGAAAAAAAAACTCAATATTATGGGGAATATACAACAATCAATAAAGTAAAGAGAAAAAAAGCAAGAAAACAAAATACAAATAAAAGACTTCTAATGCAGTTTTTGATGTAATCAATCAAATAGATTTTGGCTCCTTTCATAAATCATATAGTTAGAATCAAAAAAAGATTATCTTGGCTTCATTGTGGACTTCAGTTTCAAAAGAGTTTAAATATTATTCTCATTTTCTTCAAAGCTATTATTGGGAGTTGCATATCCTTAAAATATGTGATGGGATTTGTAAAGGATAGACTATCTTATAAGCTATAACTTGTCCACATTTTGTAATTTTGTAACAATTTTTATATATAAATATATTATGATATCAAAAAAAGAAAAGAAAAAAGAATCAAAATAAATACATCAAGCACCAGCCTAAACTTGCCACATGCAATACAATAATATTCTTATATACTATTTGCATTTTCATCCTCTGGCATGAAAACAAGAATGCACAAGCACAAATATCAGTTATACAGATGAATCCACATGAAAAGAAAAACCACTCACCAGTGAGTCACATTTATGAGTACTTCTAGTATATACTAAATGGCTTATCTTATTTTCGCAAGTATTACATTGATCAGAAATAGCAAAATACTAAATCATACCACTAAACGCATTATGCATATCAAAGTAGTGGCAAAAAAAACTTATAAGAAACATCATTACAAAATGCGGACAAGCATCACTCAAAAGAACAATCTAAATATAAGAAAACCCATTCTTTACAAAACTCCATCTCCTAAAGTTGGTACCATACCATTGCCACCACCAAAGCAACGATACCAAAATGTGCAATGTTAATTGAACATAACATCAATAACAAGTGCCTGTAATTTGGGGATGTAAGAAATCAAGCTAAAATGGGAGAGAAACCTTTTATTATTAATCCAACCTCTTCCCCACCTCACTATCGTCTTCTATCATCTGTGTGAGGAGCTTAGCAAAACACAAACCGAGCCAAACGGAGAAAAACTCGTTCACCGTCAATCCAATAAAGGAAAAGCGTGTGAGCCTTGTTTGGAAACCATATGCATTGTAATTAGGGAATTTTGTTTGGAGAGACCAGGGAGCTCTGGATCACCTGAGGCACAGTGAGCTTTTGAAATTTTTCTTTGGGTAAAATATGATAGTGGAAATTTTTAATTTTCTTTTAATAAAATTTGAATATTGCAGAAATTCACCATGACCAAAATGTTTTGAGGCATGGCAAAGATACTGGTTTCAAAACTTGAAATTTCATGGATTGGTAGGATTTATAGGCTTTAAGAAATTGGGGTTTTGAATTATATGTTTTGTGTTGGTGACTATTGAGTTTATAGGTTACCTGTTGCAATATTGAGTGTTTTTAAAGCAAACGGATTGAAGTTGTAGAATTAAAGTGCTATTGAGTTGATTTTTTTATTCATGTGTTTTGGATGTTTTTATTGAACACATTTGAGAAGGTTTCTTGAGTTGGTCTCAATCTATTTCTGGAGTCTTTTTCTTTTATGAAGAAAGTCTCTTTTTGCTTTAACAATGGTGTTGGAGGTAGTGGAGGACGAGCACAAGGTAATGAAGAATGTATTGTAGTTGGTTTCTATTTCCCCTGCTACTCATGCAGTAAGTGCTTATTAAGGACATGTTCATTTTTTTTTTCTTTTAATTACTGTTATTATTATTATTTAGATTATTAAATGTGTGTAAAAATGATAAAGAGCAATTCAGTATTTTAAGCAAAACAGGGCCCAACTGTAGCAGAGGGACTATAAATGCATTTCTAAAATGTGAAGCTTGCTAATTTAATCAAACCTCAAGAGTACCATCAAAAGTTGCCGTACTTTTTTATAGATGATGCTCTTAAATAATAATTATTTCTTTTAATTTTAGAGCTTTATCGTGAAATGAGTCCAATTATTTTTGTTAGATTATTAGCTATTGTATTTAGATTATTCATTTGTTTGATTTTATATGAAATCATTTATTTTTTTGCAAAATAATTGGGCTTATTTCTTAAAATTAGAAAAGAACATAAGGCTCAAATAAGTCCAAGTTAGGATTTTAAGCCCATATACATTTTAGTTTTTTAACTTTACTTTTACGTATAAGTTTTACCAAGCCTACTTGGATTTTGTACTTTTCTTCCATCTCTTATTGTTTGCGCTTTCATCTACCTTCTTTCCCCTTCTACTCCTTTTCTCTTTCTTCTCCGCAATGGAAGAAACCATCAGTGACTCCGGCAAGATTTCTGTGTCATGCCGATGTCCCATGCTGATATCAGTTTGCTTGACACAGGTACGGCCACAAAATGGAAGAATCCAAGAAACACAGCTTTACATAGTTCAGAAGCCAACACATGACAACTCACACATACATGGGCTATCCACGGTGTCATAAAATGATTGGTGAAGAAAGCTTCATTCTTTGCACATCCCTAGACTATTAGTGCCTAAACAGTCAGAAACAATGCCAAGAACACAATGACTATTGACCAATCCATCAGAAGATATTTTGGGTTCTAAACTATTCTTAATGTTGCACCTGTTGCTTATTTACTTATTTAGTGAACCTCAACCATGTATTCATCTTTTAACACCAACAAAGAGCTTGTAAGAGAGTTCTTTTGATTCCAAATACAATTACAGCCTACAGGACGAGCTTCTTTCGACAAATAGAAACACAAAATCAGAGAAATGACTAGAAACAATAAAAGTAAGATGTTGATATAACGACATTGGCCTTACGCATAAGAATTTATTTAAAATATACAAACAAAAGCTTTATCTCACCTTTTTAAAGCACTGCCGCAAAAAATCAGTAATGTCAGGAGAAAGGCTGTCAGGTATTGGGGGATGTTCGTCCTGAAAAAAATTTGGGGGGAAAGAGAAGAGGGAGGGGGGGAATGTTACAAGAAAGAATAAAAAATCATAATGACAAGCAAATACGAGCAAGCTTTTAAAAATAGCTACTCACCAATTTTAGAAACCCAAAAGATAGAAAAAGGTGTAAGTTACCACTACTAAAGCAAAAAAAGAATTCATCTATTTATTAATTTAAAAAAAAAAATAGAAACTAAAAAGGTATGCATGCATATTGCATGCACCTCCAGATGTGTGATTGCATACACACCCAGACATGTGTAGAAAAAAGGTGAAGAAAAAAACGACCAGATTTTGGGAGCAACTGTAAACCTGGCAATGAGCAACCGCCTACTATAGTATCAATAGGAATTACAAAATATTGATTGTAATAATTTGAAGAAAAAATTACATCCCCTACTTGTATATTCTAAGGGATGGAGTTTGTAATGGGCAGCTATTATATAGTATGGCCATGTGCTTTCTTTTCAAAGTGGATTGTTCCTCAACTTTGTACTTTTGTAACTATTACATATATTAAATTTAACATATAATATGGTGTATTTTATTCAAAAAAAAAAAATAATTTGATGACAGCTTTCATAAAAACAATTTACAATACCTGAACAATTCGAAACAAAGCTGGCATTGGCTGTAGATCATAGTAAGGAGGTATACAAGTAAGAAGTTCAATCACGGTGCAACCAACACTCCAAATATCAGAAGCAGCACAGACACCAGACATCTCAATCACCTGTAACATTAGTTTTTTTCTTTATTAGGACCTGTACGTTAATCAATTTAGAAATGTGAGTCTCCTACTCTAACTTCACAACTACATTAGAGATGAAACTTCTGAATTTATCCTTCATCTGCTGTGTACAACATAGGACTTAAATCAGTTGTTAAAATACAATTGCTTGCTCATGCATGAAACGGGAGGTGTTAGGTAAGGGGATCCATTATCAACTTTTTTTATTCATTTTAGGGGTGAATGTTTTGGGCAGAATTCTAGAAAAGACTGTTGAATGGGATGATACTCTTAAAGCTAGAGTAACCTTGTTATTTAATTAGATTTTTGAATACTAAGAAGTAAAAACTAGTTATATTTGAAGTAGCCAAGAACTAGTGTTAGGATAAGTCACAAATAAATATTGGATGAGTGCTATACAATGACGACCTAAATGACAGACATTATTGATCATTGGCAGGTAGAGGTCAGGTCCCTAGAGAAGCTAGGTGTCTAGAACTAAACATTATTAAAATTGAGAAAAATATTTAAAAATATTCCATAAAAATGAAACAACATGATGAGAAAAAACATAGGAACAAGAACATATTTTCAGTTAGTTTTCATAACAATTATAAGAACAATGATCCTGCATAAAAATAAATAAATGTAATCTAAAGCTAAGTACCTCAGGAGCCATCCAGTATGGCGTTCCAACCACTGAATGTGTATTTATATCAGCCTCAGTCAATTTTGTTGCAACACCAAAATCAGCAAGTTTCACAAGACCCTGGAATCATAGTCCATGTCAAGTGCTATAACAGGAAGTATCCAAAAAGTGAAGAAACAGTAATATAGCAATGACGTGAAACTGGACCAAGGAAAACAATGAGTTGTACATATTAAGCATATTGGAAACTACTAGAATGAGAATCATTCAAATTCAGTACCAGAGAAATTCCTCCTACAATTCAACACCATGTAAAACACGGTCATGTTGGTGTGTTTTCCCCTTTTTTGGTTGGGGGTGGAAAGATCACACCCATGACTGAGCAGGAACACTATGAGAAATATGAGCTTCACATGGGGAAGCCTGTGCAGAATCAAATTACTATCAGGGTCAACGAAACCAATAACCATACCAGATGCATCAAATGGTTCTAATGCAGACCCACTCAAGGCTATCCACAACGGTTTCATTTCTATGAGGCTCGGAAACCATTAAGGCTTATGCCTTGCCAAAATGGAACGACAAAAATCACATGGATTGGATAACAAACACAGTTTACACCTTCATTGGTCAAGGTTGCCAACAAGTATTTAGTTAAAGCTGGATGTTGAATGCCCAAGTCCCTTGAGAGAATGAAACAGAGATGGATAGATGTGGAACATCAGGAAGACTAAGCCCCACCCAATACCAGCTATTGTTTTCATGGACGTACATTAGCTAATGTTTTAATACCACCTAATATAATTTTTTAATGGTTTCTATGAGGCTTGGAAACCATTAAGGCTTATGACTTGCAAAAATGGAACAATAAAAATCAGAAGAAATGGATAACAAACACAGTTTACACCTTCATTGGTCAAGGTTGCCAACATGTATTTACTTAAAGCTGGATGTCGAATGCCCAAGTCCCTTTAGAAAATGAAACGGAGATGTGAAGATGAAGAGCATCAGGAAGACTAACTAAACCCCACCAAATAGCAGCTAATGTTTTCATGGATGAAACACCGATTATGGAGGTCATCAAAGACCACCCCTGCATCTTTTTCAGTGTTATTACCTCTAGACCCCAAATATTGTAAAATCAAGCTTCTAACAGTAGATGTGGGAAGCTTGCAAGAGCTGATACTGAGAAAAATTGGAAAAATGTAGACCAACTTAACACCAGATACTCCTTTTTATAGGAAAATACAGAAATGTTTTTTTTCCCTCTATAAAAGAAGCTACAAACATTACAAAAGGAAAAAGGGTTGTATACTCTTTTTTATAGGAAAATGCATAAATGTTTTTTTCATATATAAAAGAAATACAAACATTACAAAAGGAAAAAAAGGGGAAAACAATCAACCGTGAAGCTATCTATAAGTTAGCATACTATGCCAATAAGAATCATTGATGAGAAGAGTGAAGTTTCATACATACACAAAAAGTTGGCAATGCTACCAGAGAAGAACTTATAAGTTTCACTTGCACAAACAAACTATACAGGGAGAAGGACAAATAACAGCTCAAATAGCAGGATAGTACCCTCAGAAAATGAGATAGCAAGAAATGTAAAGCACCTCTTTAGTTGTCAATATGTTTGCACCCTTGATGTCTCGATGGATGACGCCTTGTTCATGTAGATATACCAAACCTTCCAAAACCTGTCACGGTGATTGTATCAAATCATGGATGTTTAACCCAAAAACTGCAACAAACTTCAAGGACATGAGCAAACCTGAGAAATGTAAACAGCAACCAATGATTCTGGAAATGGACCAAATTTATTTGGCTTGATAATATTTGCAAGTGATCCATTTTCGACATACCTGCACAATCAAAGTTTAGCATAAAGCAAAAGTTTTCTAAGTAGATTTTAAATATAAAAACTGCAAAGAACTGAAGGTGTTCTGTATTTGCTTACTCAAGAATTATGTGAAGGTGAGTCTTCGTCTTTGAGGATCCGAGATACTTGACAATATTTTTGTGGTTCAGGTTCTGAAGAACAAAAAAATGTTGAAATCCCTTAACAAATCTCTATTCATCATCTTCCAAAAAGTCAAGAAACGAAACTTGAAATGATGACCCAAGCCAATCGCCAACCATGGTTTAGAAATTGCTATTTCGAAGCTCACAATGAGGCTCACTGTAGCCTCATTTCTCCTGTGCAAAAGGCATAGCCTCATATGATTTTTTTTAGGCTTTCATAATTAGGTGGTAAGCTGCTTACCGTAAGCAATGAGGCTCTCGAGGCTATGTGCCTCAAAACTTATGTCTTTTGGTAATTATTTTTTCCCCTGGATGGGTTGAAAATCCTTGATCACCCAATGCCTAAACCCACATTATAATAAAAACTAGCTTTAAGAACGCAAAATAACTAGTGCCCAAGATTACATAATTGGCCTCAAGTATCCCATTTTTATATGCCATTTGCTTCAAGTATTACTTCCTTTCATTGCTAAATTTTCTATATTCTTTCTCTTGTTCACCAGGGCCCCTGCTAATATTTCCTAAAATTCATATTTTGACTTAATATCATGACCATTTTAATGTTAAATCAACTTTTTTTATTTTATGGATGTTATCTTATTAATATCTTCATATTCTTTTTTGGTAAAAATTAAGTTGGGCTTACGACTCTCATCTAGGAAGAAAATTATATCAAAGCTCTTTGAAGTAGCATATATCTCATGCCATCTTGAGGCTTATGCTTTGCCATGTGAGAAAAATGCCTCAAGGCATAAAACCACCTTTTAAAACCTTGTTGCCAACATCAGCAGAACGTAGAAA
The DNA here is from genome assembly GCA_030763125.1 of Hippophae gyantsensis. Classification (NCBI taxonomy): domain Eukaryota; kingdom Viridiplantae; phylum Streptophyta; class Magnoliopsida; order Rosales; family Elaeagnaceae; genus Hippophae; species Hippophae gyantsensis. Next base: position 41,773,892 of record CM061036.1, on the reverse strand, counting down.
ATTGCACAAAATGGAGTGCCAATTATTATTTTCCCATCAGGCATTCACACATAAGAAATAACACAAGTACACATTTGACATTGATGACTCATTTCATAAGGCAACATAAATCAGATGGGAAAAAATCACATGTCAATACTATCTAATAAGCTTGCAGCCGGTTATCACTCGATTAAAAATTCCATTAGAGCCCAAACTTTAATGTGCAACAGGTAAAAACATGCATCATTTATCCATTAAATACAGTAAAATTTTATAGGCACAAATACACAACATGGTTTCAAATTGCTAGTTTGAGGATCACCTATATAAGCCTCTCCACTCCCACAAGTTAAAGCTTAGCTTTGGAGACTTGAGCCTATGTCCGTTTAGGCTTGCTCAAATAGATGGTGAACAACAAGGCTCTTGAGGCTATTCTCCTCAAAATTAACTTGTATTTTGGATTCAAAATCCTTGATGACAACACCTAAACCCACAATAGACCAATAACTACTTTTGAGATGGGAAAATAATAAGCACACCAAGTTATGCATTTGGCCACAAGTATCCCAATTCTATATATTTAAACGAGCATCTACTTCTTCCCGCACGGTTGATATTTTCTCTCTTCTTTGTTTAGTTCTCCATTTGCCACTATTGATATTTTCTAAAATCACATTTTATTTGCATGACCATTTCAATGTTAAATTATGAATGCATTGCTATAATTTTGTTATTTTATGAACGTTATCTTACTAGTGTTTTCTTATTTTTGGTAAAAATTAATTTAGGATTACAACTCATCGTGGGAGTAAATTGTCCCAAGCCTCTCATTCCACTGCCTCAAGGTTTAAGCCTTACCTCAAGTAAGAAAAATGCCTTAAGGCACTAAACTACCTTTTTAAATCATAGGGACACATTAAACAGCAGAAATTATAGAAGCAAGAAGAAAGTGAAAGAAATAAAATTGAACAGAATAAAAATATACCTTTAGCAAATCAATCTCTTGCTGCAATGTCAACACACCCAACCAACAAAGAAGAAACCAAAAAGAAACGATGAGTCAAATATTATTGTGTTAAACCACCAAAGAAAACTAATATTGAATAGAATTGAAATAATAGTTTATTATAACATGGTATACTTGCACACCAGATATACATGAAATTCTCATATGTCACGGATGCATACATCATTTAATCAATGAAGCATAGATGTGAATGCGTCAAAGTCAAGAAAATTAATATTCTAAAGAGGCCAAAAAAATTCTTTTATTTTTCGGTGAGAGTGTTAAGACACAAAATTCGATTTGCACTAGCAGCAATCACTTCAAAGTGCAATACTACATTCTACAAGCAAATGCAAAGGTCAAAGTAGCAAATTCCTTGAAAAGGAAATTCTTATATCATCATATGTTGCCACTAATAGATATATATAAGTAATGTTAGCCCTTCTCCCAATATCTTAAGTTTTTGAGAGAGTTAGTTACTAATAACTTCTAACATGGTATCAGAGTTGGAGGCCTTGTATTCAAGGCCAATAACCCCAATTGTTAAATTTCAAGTGTTTGACCTACATGGTGCATAGAGCCAATACTTACGAGGGAGTAACAGATATATAAAAATAATGTTAGTCCTTCACCCAATAGCTTAAGCTTTTGGGAGAGTTAGTGACCAACAAATTCTAACAGTTACTGTATGATGCTTCTTATTGTTATAGCAACTCCTTTTCAACTTTCCCTTAGCGAGGAGAAAAAAAAAGAGAAGAAAAGAAACACCAACTCAACTCCCGAGCAATAACAATCACAACCAAAAAAAGGAGAATAAAACATATGAATTCAAGCAAAACAGTAACTCTGCTCAATAAAATACAGGGTGAAAAGGTGAGCTGTTATTGCAGCTTTTAATATAGGTAGTAGAAAATATACAGGATGTGCCTAAATATTTAGAGATGTTGTTAGCAAAGTTTCTGTTGCCACAATCAAAGTTTCAGATGCTATTGCAGTAGTGTTTACTGCAAGGTTAAAATGTCACCCAAATGACAACCATTGCCAGTTTCTGGAATGCCTATAAATCTCTAGAAAAGAAAAGATAAAAACAAATCAGACAAATACCCAAGTTATTTGAACTTTTAAACAGCAGAAAAGGGATGTAAATTTTGCCAGGTCACTCAAAGCAAAATCACTAAACTACACTTCATTTTCTAAAATTTAGCTATAAATGGGGAAGGGGAGTCACTATTCAAAAGAGGGGAAGTAAGAATCATATAAGGATATTTGACTCGACCATGATGATATTAAGATCCTCTTGAGCAATATTCTCCAGAGAAACTTGTTTGATTGCAACAAAGTCTCCATTCTCCAAGTCCAAACCCTTGTAAACGCGACCATAGGCTCCTTTTCCAATCTCATCTCCAAGCATCTAGAAAAAATAATATATAAGCCATAAATAAAAAGTTTCAAAAGATAAAAATGGATCATCTCAAGCCATGATCTATTTTTTAAACAATTTTTTTTCTTATTTCAATCTTGGAACAGAGAAAATGAAAAAATGTATATTCAACTTGATATGTCCTCAGCCCCTAAAAAAAAGAAGAAGAAAAAAGTCAATGAGGATAAATTGTATATCTATCAAATAAACAAACCCATAATTGCAACTAATTATTCAATTTATCTTCTCCTTTTCATTTTTGGACCAACAGCCAACAGGAACTAGAATTCTTCACAGATCAGTAAACAAAAAACTTCTTGTCAGGTCACAACAGATATCTAACCTAGGAATCAAGAAGCACTCTTAGTGCGAAATTTCCCTAGTCTTAATAGGAATGAACAATCTGAGACAAATGAGGTAGGGTTTGTTCTATTTGTACTGTAGGTGTCTATGAAGAACACACGCACTATTGTTTTCATTAATTGGAACACTGCCACACATCTGTTGGGGACCAGGCAACCTTCGTAATCCCTAAGTTGATTCTGGAACCTTCTAGGAGCTTTGTGCCTTTAGGGTTTCCTAGAGGCACAAAACAAGGTCTCCTAGGCCTTGATCAAGCAGTGTCATGTCTCCGGTTCTCTAATGGACATGTGGGATGTAAACCAGGGGTTCGTACTATGGATTCGGTTCTTCAGGGACTTGTGTCCCCACTGCTCACAGGTGGAGTGTCCTTTAGCCCTCGGTATCCAAAGGACACCAACAAAAACTCATATCATAAAATTCAAAACCAGAAAACACAATATAGTGAACATACTACTCCATTTACTAAGTCTAGTTACAAATAAAATGCAGGAAAATACAAGAGGCATAAGCTCTAAAGCTTATATAAGAGGTATAAGTCCATTCATCTGAGCAAAATGTAGCTCTCAGTTTATTTACAGAGTTACACTTAAAACTTTATTAACCAAATAAGGATTAATTTCACTCAACAAGTATAACAATATGCTCTATTGACCTAGAAAAATGACAGCAATCTTTTACCCCAAAAAAAGAAAAAAATCCTTCATCTAATTATAGATATTAAAAAGTTGATATACATGTTTTATCAGATCATTCAAATTACACTTAAAGTGTTCTTTTTTCGTTTCATCAAATTAAAAAACAAAAACGACACTCTTATTCCAGTGTATATTTTACTCACATTTTCTCTAAAAAAAAATAAATAGCAGCATTCACTGAAAATGAAACAGTGAACTATATTCCCTTCTTACATATTTGTTGTCGAGGGTCTTGGATTTGTGAAATTGCGACGTCGTCGTTTGCCGAGACATCTCTGTTGACCCTCGTGAGAAAACCCTAGAACAAATCGTCCATTCACGGCGGTCAGAGTGGATAAAAGGGTCCTAGCTCCGACTAGAACAGAAACAAAGAATTAGCCATCCGAGTTACCTGGCATATAAAAAAAATAAAGAATTTGCAGAGTCACAAACTTTTTTTTATTTTTTTTAAGGAGCATTAAGTATATTTTTTTTTATTAAACAAAAATACGAACTTAGGTAACGATAACAGGCGAGATTTGAGATTTTTATTACCTTAAAAAGAAGTCAATAGAAAAAAAAACCCTAAATCTATATATAATAATTAATAAAAATAATGATATTACTATAATAATTTTCCTAACCTAAAATTCTTGCGTTCAGAATAAAATACTTAAAAAGACAAGAATATACTGTATCCCAAAATCACAAAACATATTACAAATTTTAGTCTATTAAGCTGACGGTAAATAAAAAGCAACATTTCCTCCAAGTTATTTTAACATTGTGAAAGATCTTCTAATTTTTATTCTTTCTAATTTGCCACCATATTACTATTAGTAATTTCACAATTAATTAGTAAATGTCTCAAAGTTTCAAGTTATTAATAGAATGTTTATTTTATTCACGTTATTAATTATATTTTAATGTTATTATTTTTAAATAAAATATTTTTTTGATATTAATAATTTATATTATAATAATATTATTATCTATGAACAAATATAGATATATAGGTGAAGATAGTTATTAATCTACTGTAAAAAATGAAACAAAAGAAAAGAAAAGTTGAGAGTACTAATTTCTATACAATGATAATGCTTCTTATGTACATATAAAAACATTGGTTCAAACTCACTAGCGAGTATGTAATGCGTAAATATATATATATATATTAGAAGGTCGAGAATAATATTATGAGATTAACTAATGCCAAGAATAATTTTTATTTTTCTGATAAATTTTTAACTTAATCTTTCAAATATATTGTTTTCTTTGTAAAGTTAAATCTTTATTCCCAATGTCGTAATATAATTATGATTATAGTTTTTTATTGTGGAAGATCCATATTTTAGTAATATAAATCTGATAATGATGACATTTTATTTTTTTAGCTTAATTAGAATTATGTATAATAAATATATAAATTTTTATAAATTTATTTGTTTAGAATACTTATAACTTTTTCCAAAAAAATTATTTAAGTTATATATTTAAATTCTAAAATTTAAAATCATCTTTTATTTTATAATCTACTTATATGTTTACATATAGTTTGTACCAATATTATTTCAAAATTATTAAGTATAAAAAAAAAATTTCTTTATCACATAAATGTTTACTTTTTATTATCTTGAAATTTTGGTTTTCTTATTAGAGTAAAAATTTATCATTTACTCTTTTTTTTTACTTTTATATTTATAATAAAAAAATAAATCATTAAAAAATTTAAAATAACATTAAAAATATAAATTGAATCATCATTTTTTTCACCCACGCCTCAATCCAATTTAGAACCCTATTCTAAAATTTGGTGCTTTGTCGGTTCACCGACCCATTGGATGGGTTTGGTACAGTAATTTTTTAAAAAATTTAGTTATTCAACGCAAAAATTAATTACAAGTTAAAAAAATGACCAATTTTAATTAATAATTGACTATACTATAACTTGAGATATAAAAAAATGTATAAATTTTGGACATTTGTCTTAAAAATATTATTTTTTTACTAAAGTCCTCATTTCATTTAATATTAAAATTATAAGTAATATAACATTTTGATAACATAATTTTCATAAATTTAATATATTTGTCACTTTTTTTAAGATTAATGTACTTTAATTATTTTGTTATTACCTTTTTAAATATTTTAATATTTTTTGGTTAATTTTTTTTGTATAAAAAATAAATTTGATAGAATTGAAATTTACTAACAAAAAACTAGTAGATGTTTGAAGAAAAATATTTCAAAAAATTAAAAATAAATAAAAAGAAAAGTGTTTAAAATTATTGTAATAGATATAGCTAAAGTTTTTGCAAATATTTTAAAAAAATGATTAAAATATATAAATTTAAAATATTAATAAATTTAATTTATAAAAATAAAATGACTCTGAGTTTACTTTTTTTTTAAAGTTATTCGGTAAAAAAAATCACTTTTTTATTGTAAATAATTTTTGTTCAATTTTATTTCAAGTGTATATTATGCTAATGAGACTTGAATTATCCTTTTTATTGCTATTTTATCTTAAATTTATTGGTGATTGTCAATAAGTTTTATTTTTGAAATGTTTGTATAATGAATTAAATCACCTAATACCTAATACCTTACATGGAATAAATACAATTAAATTATGCTAGTAAAAACAAGGTAAAAAAATGATGATGTTAATATATCATCAAAATTGAATTTACATCTCATTATCTTGAAAATTATTTTAAATATAACCCTTTTTTATTAAAAAAAATCAGTCGTTTGGAGGTTCAACCAAACGTTATGTAAGTAGCTCACATTTTTTCTTAATTTTTTTATCCAAATACTAATGTTTAAACAAATTTAATGTAATACAATTGACTTATATGGTACTATTATAGCTGTCACATACCAAATGTCTTACGAGTGGGTGTCCACTGTTTTTATACTATACTCATAAAACATCGTACAAGTTAACTATTTATTTTTAATAAAATTATATTTTATATTTATATCTATTAAATAATATAATATAATTTTGTTAGTTTTACGAGAACATCATAAAAATTAATAAAACTCCGTTACTTATTTTATAAAATTAAAATAACACAAATAACTTCGTGAAATATACTTCTAATATATTTTTTATAAAAATAAATAACTTTTATTAACCTCAACAAATATTTAAAAAGATAAATTATAATTTCTTCGAAGATAGAAACTTTTGAGATATACTTTTTCCAATTTGAAGAACTACCATTCGATATGAATTGATAATGTGGGATTTTTGTCAAGTTCGAAACAACATGCCAAAGCGGAAATGCCAAACTAGCAGTCTAATATTGTCACGTACATAAGACGAGCAAATGATAGGGATAATTACAAAAGGTCAAAACATGCAAAGGAAATTTTTCATAGAACACTTGAAAAGAAAACCAAGATAACCCAACAGAAAGCCAGATAGGCAGCTATTTCTACATAGCATTGACTATAGAAGCCATTATATAAAAATAGAAAAAAATAGATATTAAGAATCATTCATATATTGGTCAAGCAACCTAATTTCTTTTTTTTTTTTAGAAGATATTCATTAGTGCTTTGGTAGGGTAGAGTAATCACTTTGCCATCATAACCTTGACAAACTCGTCGTAATTTATTTGGCCATCGCCATCAACATCAGCCTCCCGAACCATCTCATCGACCTCTTCGTCAGTGAGCTTCTCACCAAGATTTGTCATCACATGGCGAAGCTCAGCAGCAGAGATGAAACCATTTTGATCTTTGTCAAAAACTCGAAAAGCTTCTTTCATCTCCTCTTCAGAGTCAGTATCTTTCATCTTCCTGGCCATGAGATTCAGAAACTCGGGGAAGTCAATGGTTCCATTACCATCAGCATCCACCTCGTTAATCATGTCCTGGAGCTCTGCCTCAGTTGGATTCTGTCCCAAAGACCTCATCACAGTCCCCAACTCCTTTGTAGTGATAGAACCTGCATAATAATTTGCCAAGATGCAAAAGAACAAAAAAATAAATAAATCTTTCCCTCATGCAAATGGGTGACAGGGGGGCAGGCAGACGAAGTCCTTTGTTTAGGCAGGAGGAGTACGTTTTTGTTTAAAAAATTGGGACACTTCAATCCAATTAATCTACAAAAATCTTTCAATCCAATTGATCAACAAAAATCTAGCATTTTTTAAAGGGGGAAAAAAAGCTATCCGCCACACAAACGTGTTCCCTCACTGGAGAGCCTGACACGAACAACTAAAAACTGTGGTATATAAAGTTTCATACAGAGGATGAAGTGCCGAACAAGGACATTTCAATTTAATTGCCCAATAGAAATGCTTTTTGTTTGCTAACTAGGAAAATGACCAAATTTATCATGGTTGGTATGAAACAAACAGTGTGTTCTAATAATGTGTCAAAGGCAACTTAAACATAACTGCAAAAGGAATACATGGAAGTTAAGCATTATGACATTTCCCAATTCTGATATATGCACAAAAACCGTCAGTTTCAAGTTAGAACAAGAATAACACTTATATGATAATACCATAAAATAAGACTTAACTAATATTTACTAGGAACTAGTAAATCATAAATGGATCATTTCATATCATAAGAACTAAAGAGTGTCACCCATAAGAAGCAAGCAAAGGTAATTAAATCATAATTACACAACCATAGAGAGAATACACAATGCATCAAATATATCCTCAGAAAGAATATAAGTAGTGAATCACCAAACAGTTTTATAGATGTGAATCAATACAATATTAAGAAAGAGAGGGGAAGGGGGAGGAATCAAGTAAAGCAGGCTCTCCAAATTATTATTATTATTATTAATTTTTTTCCCCCTTTTCATCCTATTTTTTTGAAGTTATAATTTATTACGATAGGCACGATAAGTAAATAGCATCTGGGACTATGATCTGCAATATCAATGAAAAGAACAATTTCAGGCTTATTGCCATAAGTTTAGGCTATATATGAGAAGAAAAATGCTTAGAAACTCGAAGTACTGTTTCCTTGATTGTTCAGGATCATTTTCTTTCATGTCATGTTCCTTGATGAATCTAAATCAAACATAAGAAAAATGAAAATACAGATTGCTAGCTGTTGTACTTTTTCCAGCAAAGAAAATCCACGTCTTCCAAGGGAGAAAAGGAACCATATGGTGAACTCATTTTCTGTTTATTACTTCCACCATTAATTATTTTGCGCAAAAAAAGGGACTATAAACAATTTTTCGTCCCATAAAGTTTAATTCATAACGCAATCATACTAATTAACATAAAGTAAGATCTTATATACTTCTTATCCTTGCTCTTAACAGCATCCAATCAATACAAACATTTATTATTTACCCATGTTTTACTAGCAGACGAACAAATTAAACCAAGCTCAACAGAATTATGTAACTCAAAAAAATTTAACATATGTAAGAACTACGAAGGATACGAACTTACTATATAATTAGCCCAACATGAATAAAAGAAATAAAATATTCATTAGCAAACATATAATAAAATAAATTTTGAAAATAAAATCATATATAAACGAGATCCGTCAAGTCAAAACCTAGCAAAAACAAGGTGATCTACATCGCAATAGCACTAAAACAAGATCTGGAGAAAAAAAATATACATACAGACAACAGGTACACATATAATCATATACATGTATTAATTAAGAAACATATACCATCATGAATAGAAAAAATGTATAAAAAGTATTAACACGAAAAGGAGGAATCGAACCATCGCCATCCTTATCGAATAGGCTGAAAGCCTCCTTGAACTCAGTGATCTGGTCATCGGTTAATTGGTCCGCCATTGTTATCTTCTCCTTCCTGTTTTTCTTTCTCTCTTTCCAAGGAAAAAAATGAACAATGCACAAAACAATAAAAAATAATAAGCGAATTATAGTGATCGGAAAATTTTATATTATATCCGTAATTTCAAAAAAGCATTAATAACGGAACGAGGTGAGAAGACACGTGGAAATTTATAGTTATATGTATATGGTGAATTTGTATCTTACCGACGGGTGTATTTTTTATTTGTTGTAATAAATAAAATTCTACGAACCACGTTGGAAGATTAAATAGGGATAAAATAATAATAAAGATATTTTATAATTTTATGTATATCAAATAAATATATATATATATAATTAAAAGTGAGTAAATAATTTAATTAATCTATTTAAGTTGATAAATTTAATTTAATTCGTCAAATTTAAATCATATTGATTTGATAAATTTTATAATCGGATCGAATTTAAATTAAAAATTATACAATTCGTATTAATTTAGATTAACAGATTTTATAATCTGTTATATCTTATTAAAATAAAATTATAAATAAATACATATTTTATTTTATAATATATTATATTTAAATATTATGTATATCATAATTATATTATATCATTATTTTAAGTTTAAAAACTATAAATATTTATAATCACTTTATAATTTTATATATATATATCTTAGTCTTTTAATTTTATTAATCGTGACTATAAATAATAATATTTGTTAAAAAAATATCAATTTAAAATCTAAAATTGTATATGTTGTGTTTTATGTATGAAAATAATTTGTAAAAAATTTCAATATCAATTAATTCAATCTAAATTTTTTTGATATGTTTGGATTCAAATTGATATAAATTGATTATATCATCAAATTAAATTTAAATTAAAAATCTTGTGATCGGATCACATTTCATTCAAAATTACCAAAAACAAACGGCTTTGTTTTATTTATATAATTACACCTACATAATAGTAATTAAATTATGTATTTTATTTTATTTATAATTTTTTATAAACAAGATTATTATACTCTTATGTTTTTTCTTTCTGTATTATTTATCAACTAATTTTTATGTTTTCCATTTTTTAAATGAATAATTATCCTAAAATAATTTTTTTTTAAAAAAATTGATAAATTTCATCATTTGTAAAAATACATTTTTTTACTCAAGGTAACTCATAGATAATTTATTACTTTGATAATTAAATTTTTTAATAAATAAAACTGATTTATTGTATTTATCTTCAAAATTTTATAATAATATCATTATCTTTTACAAGTTTTTTTTTGTATTTTTTCTGACTTTTATTTTGTTCATCTTTACATGTACTTGCTTGAATATAATTTTACAAACACTATATTTATTATTATTTTATAATTTTATATAATTTATTTCAATACTTTTAATAATTTAGTGTGTTTTCTTAACCTATTAAATATATAAGTGTCCTAATTTATAATTTTAAACATAAATAAAATAATGTAAATCAATTAATAGCTACATTTTTAACAAAAAATTTATATTTTTTTCTCCATATTAAAATTATTCATATTAAAAGATACATGTCATAGAAAATATTTGTTGATATATTGCGACTTATGCAAATTAAAAGTAAATTATGTATTTTTCTTTTAAAGATTTATGTTTGAAAGTTAAAAGTTTTATTAAATCAAGGTAAACCTTAACTTATTGATTAAAAAATAAAGAAGAAATGAAAACAAACATTGATAGTTTGTAAAACAATGAAAATAATATTTTTTATAATTTATGTAATTAACATCCCTTAAAATCAATAAAATTTTATAATTTACCATAATTAGAGTTTCAAAGATTAATTATCTTATCATCAAAGGAGTAAGAATACTATTATGCTTTTTTATTCACGTGAATCTTTTAAAATTATTTTATGATATTAAAGTTAACAAAATATTTATAGAATTGACATATTTGTTTCCATAATTTTATTTAAAAAAATATCATTATATATCATAATGTTTTCAATTGTATCCTTATGCGTTTAATTTGAGTAAACTTCAATTATAATGTATTTATTATGCTTGGAATATTTATTTTATTTTTATTAATATTAAATATAAAACATTGTTCACCTCATTTGTTTTTATTATTTTATATGATTATAAAAAAAATTATTAAGTTATGAGCACCAGAACACTTAATAGCATGCTTCAATAAGAAATATTTTCATATATAAAATTTTATATTACCTTATTTGTTATTTATTTTATCTTTTGTACAAATTTAATTTAAGTAATATTTTCAACAATATTGATGTTTATTACCCTTTTATAATGAATTTTATTATATATTATTTTTTTATAAAGTTTTCTTATATGTAAGTTAATTTGTGTGTTTTTTCTTTCCATTTTTTAATAAATCATTTATTTTATAAGAAATAATATACTCACTGTAAAATTAATTAAGCTTAAATATAATTTTATATTTTAATTTGTATACAATTGAAATAAAAAATTATTAAAATTTTAATACAACAAATATATATACATCATGTATTTATTTTATAAGAATGATGGGATTAGCCAATAATAACATGAACCCACATTTTTCCTTGTCTAATAAAATATTTACATTTCATCTTCCATAATCACAAATTTATAATATATTGCATTTTACACATAAGCTAACAAAATAGTAATTATTTGTTCATACAAAAAAAAAGGTTGCAATTATTCGGAATATATGCAAGTAAATACAATTATAAAATTTGGATGTGAAAAAAGTCGAGGCAAAACTATATAAATAATCCCTATATTTTTCTATATCTTACAATTTGTTTCCTTTTTTATATATGTCCACTTATATTTAATTTTCAAGCTTCAGTTCGTTGTTTGTATTTTTTGTAATTTAATTCATTTGCTTTTTAATCTAAAATTGAGACAAGTTGAAATTTAACTATTAAAAAAAACCAAAATGTAATAATTTTAAAATAAAAAGATTAAATTATAATAAAAAAATAAAGACAGAATCGTAAAAAAAATATGAATTATATATAAAAACATTAGAACCATTTGTATAGTTCCCATAAGAATTAAAATTGTTTGTTTATTATAACATTATTTGTGACCTAAAATGACACTTTAAATGAGATACGAGAATTTGGTCTCTCCGTTTACAAAGACAGCAAATATAATTCAATTTCATAACCTCATATAACAAAACATATGATTTCACTTTTAACCATCACATATATATACACCAATTTTTTTAATATGTTAAAAAAGTATTTTTTTTTTGTCATCCAAAAAACAACGTAAGCATAAAAAAGATCAAAAATAAAATTTAATTTATAGAAAAATTATACCCCGATTAAAACTTACAACCTTATCCATGAGTTAAAAATGATAAGAAGCTTGTATTGGTTCTTACCCAAAAGAAAAAAAATTCAAGCTTGATGTTGCTTCTCCAACAATTGGAGTTGATACTCTTGCAAAACATGAGGACACCTTTAGTTCTTCAGCTTCAATGGGTATTATTAGACTTGTACACTATTCATAACTCAATGAAAAAAAGACTGGTGAATAATGACGTACAGAAAATGAAAGTGATCGATAGATAAAATAGGGTAATGTCCTTCAAATGCAAATTAAGTGTGACAGTGAGAACTGATAAACAATATAGGTTGTGTTGTGTTGAGTCGAGAGGTGAGTGCGTGAAGAACCACCCTTGCAGATAGATACACTGGTATAACTTTTATTCAAGCACCCATGCGTTTTGTACGCAATAACCTCCCTTCTCTTTTCAAACAAGTTCCGCAATCTGATTTAGTTCCTTTCTTCTCAAGTAATTCAACAACTTCTAGGCCTCCCAGATTGTACTTCTTGCAATCATCCTTCATCTGAGCTTCATTGTGGCAAATGATTTTGCAAGATCCATAGCCTCTTGTACATGTGAAGCATCAGTTCCCTAAAATTGAATCACAGATAGAGAGCTATCAATTAAAGCTGTTCATCATAACACGTAAAAAAATAATCTTATGTTGTAGCTCAACTATACATCAATTTTTGTAGCTGTTCATCATATTATATTCTTTTTTAAAACTCAAAGTTGAATTAAAAGCACGACCTGTATGGACAAATCCAAACACATGAAAATTGATTTAGAGAATACTAAGAAAATTTCAAGGGTGAGAAATTGATTTAGAGAATACTAAGAAAATTTCAAGGGTGAGATAGGGCGTGTAAGGTTGGTCTCAGCTAGCAAAGCTTTAGAAGTTACGCTGTCTTAAAAAGTTGAGTTTAGAAAAGTTCTATGGACTAAGATCAACCTCTTTTTCGTAAGAGAGTCAGGTAGTGCTGATTCCAAACTCTAGCACACGAGTTATCGATCCACGTCCTACAAATTTGCTTGAGGAAGTGGCTTTTAAAATCAAAGAAGGAGAGTGTGGTAGCAAGGAGCATAATAAACCCTTTACCTTGTTCCTCTAGTGTCTATAATCTTCCAACTATTCAGTTAATGAGATCTCATTGCTTTAGATCTTTTCTACTTAGGATTCCCTAGCTACGAAACATTCTAATTAGGCTAACCTGCTACTTAATCTTATAACAAACTCCCGTTTGCCATTCATGTATGATTTTACGTACCACTCATAATAGGCTACATTAGTATGTGGTGCAGTGAAATATGACGCGGTGTAGTTATGGAGCTAAACTTATATGTAATGTGGCCTACATATAAATTAAGGCACAAACAGGCATAAAGCACATACACACACAAACATGGCTTGCAGGCACAACAAGATATAATGTATAACAATGTTTGGTTCCACAAATGGGGCTTTTTTAAGCTCTAATTGTTAATTATTTTTCATAGCCATGGTTGTTTTCATCTACAAAATGATCAAACAAACCAAAGGAAAATTTAATCCCTTCATTAAACTTAAGCCATGGAAAGACTACTAACCTGTCCAGTAGCAAGACCACCTTTTCCTTTGCCACACCTTCCTTTTATGGGCTCCAAAGCTACCGACAGCCATTCTGAAACCTCTAATTGCTTAGAGTTCTCTCTCTTTTCAGGTACTCCAGCACATACGACAGCCTTATTCGTGCTCTCATCTATGCTGAAAACCATAGCAGATAATCCCTGTCCACACACAAGCACAATCTTAAAGTTTCTGCTCAGATTCGTAAGTGCAATTTGACAAGTATTTACTACAAGTGTCCATCCCTTTGGCCGTCTTATGAAGCTTCGTTAATCTTTTTTTTTTTTTAAACGCATTTGGGATGGAACTTAAGAGAGTTGGTCATATGCTTGCAAAAATTCAATAACTAGTATCTCATGGAAATGCTGCTAATTCTTGAATGGAAATTGCATTTGGTGAACTATAGATAATAAAACCACAAATTAAAGCCAACTGGCAGAGGACAAAAGAAAACAAAAGGTGCAAAATTTTTGTCAATAACCTTCTGCTCTATGACTTTCACGACTGCTTCACGAACCGCAGATACATCCAACCCAACACTAACACAGGATATGCAAAATCCCTGCCCATTTGACACAGCAACATCAGCAATCTCGTTTGCAACCTCAATAGCTTTCTTTAAATTTTCTTCGGCAATCTTCTTTTGTGCCTTTCTCACTTGATTCTGCAGAAATATAATTGTTTTCATGATGAAGGACACGATTGAGACCAGAAGAATGGCATACAAAAAAGCCTTAATAATGACCACAGGAAGGGAGAAGAAAAGGATGTAATCATTTAACTAACTGCACTACCTGAAGGATGGCAATCTTGCTCCTGATATCAGCCTTCTTGGCAGCTGGAAGTGCTGCTGCATCGACACGACTTTTCAAAGAAGCAACTTTCTGCAGAAAAGTAGCACGGATGTTTAAGTGACTGCAAACCACAAATTCATAAAGCACAATGTCTTTAAAGGTAAAGTGTTTACACTAAAATTCCTTAAATGCTTCCAAATCGAGAAACTATCCAAAGTGAGATTGACAAACACAAAAAACCATGCTAAGATACACTGTCAAAAAAATCATTTGATCCTTCACTAACAAAAATGTTGCAATAGTTGATGGGTGAAAATTTTGAGTCTGGAAATAAACAATATAGACAAATAACCTGGAGTTACAACTTAAGAGAAAAAAAGAATGTTGAAGCACACAAATGTTTATGCATATTGCACAAAATGAGTAGATCCCCATGCAATCAGGGAAGGACAGGAAAGAAAATAAACAGTCAAATAATCAAATCTAAAACAATCCAACTTTGGTGATCCCCCAACTTTGACTTGTATTTTTAAAGGGGCCAAGATAAATGTTAAACTGCAAAATGGAGAAATGAAAATATACAAGGATCAAAACACCACCTTTTCAAGTAAGCTACCATCTGTCTTGGATGCATCATCTACTTCCTGCTCAAGCAAACAAGATAACTCCATTGCCTTCAAAGCACTATCAGTTGTAACAGCAGTTACTCTTCGAATTCCTTTAGCAATTCCTTCCTCCGATAGAAGTGCAAAGGCTTTAGCATCTCGTGTATTTGATAAATGGGTCCCTTTGGGGAAACAAAAAGTACAAACAGCATAAGAAATAGCCAAGAAGCATTCAAGAATGAGAAACTTGTGACAATAGAATATTACCCCCACAAAGCTCAGCTGAAATTTTTGACCACTCTTTATTTTCAGGGTCAGACAGGAGGTCCTCAACACTTCGCCCAACTGCTACCACTCTGACTGGGTCAGGATAAACCTACACATTAAAAAAATAAAATAAAAAATAAGAACATAGGTTACCTAAAAATGTGAATATTCCCTAGAAAATGATGATACACAACTTACTTCCCCAAAAACTGCTCGTAAACCATTGATTAGCTTAGCTTCTGCTAGGTTGACCTCCTTGGAGAAAACATCCAATTGGTCTTCAATTTGCTTATTCACAATTGATTCAATTCTTCTCAATTGATCAGGATCTACTGGCTTGCCTGCAACAAGTTTTATGAGCGTTCAAAAGGTATTGCACAGAGTAAACTAATTCACTAATGTAGTTGACCAGCTTAACAAACCCTACCATGAGAAAAATCAAATCTTAGTTTTTCCGGAAGAACAATGGAGCCCTTTTGATCTATATGATCTCCAAGAACTTCCTGCAATTGTATTGCAGATAGTTTTAATATCTAGACAGAAATGTTAAGGAAAGCTAACAAAGAAATAAATGACCAAGGGTTTTAAGCATACTCTAAGAGCGAAATTTAGCATGTGTGTACAGGTATGGTTAGGGGCAATCAATGTACGCCTGTCGTAATCAACCTGAACACGAGCACAGAAAGCATTTAATAGAGGAGCAAAAGGAAGCAATCAGCATTACAAATATATTGTGCATGCACACACCAACATGCATGGCTGTGTGGGCGCACACAAGATGGAACAGTTAGAAAGTGATGTGCAACAAAATAATCAAATAAGAAAGAGAATTACCTTGCAAGTTACTTTTTCACCCACTGAGAATCTGCTACTCTCTCCCAAAAAATGTCCAATATGAAGAACAAAGCCTCCATAAATTTGAACATTACAAACTTGAAATGATCCAAGGGAGCCTTCAAGTGATCCAGTATCAAAAATCTACAACCAAAAGCACAAGCTTTAGACGAACCAGAAGAAAAAAAAGCAACACTATTTGAAGATGAGAAGCATTTAAATAATGCTTATATGTCCATGATAGTTTTCCTATATTCAACAAGCAGCATGTAATACGCATTTCACTGCTTATCACTCATATTCAATCATGTCATAGATGCAGATTTTATTCCTTGTACACAATGAATCCAAGATCAAAGGTAAACTAAAGTACATTAACATAATGATACCTGACCACCTTGCTCAGCATAGAAACTAGTTGACTCTAAAACTATACCAACTTCTCTGTTACCATGAGCACTTTCCACAAACTCAGAACCAGTGTAAATTGCTTTAATCATGGTTTCATGATCCTGAAACAATAGCATTAAAGCGACATATCAACAAAAAAAATTACAGATGAAGTAACTTTTACAATATACAAAAAAAAAGAGAAATAATTGTCCTGATCTCTATCTAAAAGTCTATAGTTCATGCATCTACTTTATGATCATTTAACTCTGCATTTTCAGTTTATATTGCTTTTTAAAGTTCATGATTTTATCTATATTCATAAACCCAAGTGATTGGTTCATGTATCTTTTATTTATGCATTTATTAAGTCTATGTAGTTCATACGCCTCTTGGTTCCATGAATTAAATATCCCTATAGGATGAAATGAAAAAAACAAGAGTCGAATATTTTTGGGTTAGTGGTGGTGGGGAGGGGGATTTATATTTCTTGTGTTTCATGTGATGCAACACAAGCCTAGGTGTGATACCTAGAACCTACTTGTGTGATGCAGGTAGTTTACCTATACCTTCCTTAAATTTCTCTCCTTTTCATCCTAATTTCCAAAACTGCTCACACCACCCAATTTGTCCTACATCAGATGTACATTTACATGTTTACCTGTATATTTGGTGGTATTAAAGAAAAGAAAAAAAGAACAAATTGTTACATTTTGATAGATTCCTCTAAAGGACAGAACATAAGATATTTTGTTATAGTAATTAATGAAAAAGACAGCCATCATGCTAGCTCCCAAAGAATGCTTTAAGGATAAGTCACAAACAAAATTTAAGTCTATTTTTAACAAAAACAAAAGGTACTCATAACCCAAAGATAAATGTGCATGCTGATCAAATATATTCAGTATGCATTTACCTTGAACAATATAAATTTAAAGGAATCATCTGTAGGAACAATTGCCCTTTGGTGCAGGGTTGCAGTTGCATCAGCATCCATAGTTATAACACCACCAGCTTGCTGCAAAGAGAGAATGTCACTTGTTTGGAATAAACACGGAATTGAGAAATCAAGCTAGCTTACCCAAGTCTGAATGTAAGGAAATGGAAACACAAAGGGGGGGAAAATTGATACCTTAGTTTGGGCACTCCTTGATCTTTCTCTTGCCTCCTCCATGGCTTTTTTAAAACCCTCAACATCAACTAGTAAGCCCCTTTCATCTGCCATCAACTGTAGGAAAAAGGGGAAGTTGTTAAGGCTCCAACACTTGAGAAAACAATAAAAACAATTTCACTTCATGTACCTGAGTCAAATCTAGGGGAAAGCCATACGTGTCCCACAAGACAAATGCATCCTGCAACAGAAGTAATGCATTAGGTTGATTCCTAAACAAAAACCACTTATTTTTCTTAACCCTCTTATTTAAAAGAAATTTTAAAATGGCATCTCCTCTTCTACGGGTTTATCAGAGCTGCATATTGTCTTCCATGAAACCTGGACAAAGCAATAAATGAAATTTCCTGGCCGTTCAGTCTAAATCAATTTTTTTAAGTCCATGCCTTTGCATAATGCATTAGATGTTAAGCACTTGCATATCTTTGAAAACCAACAACTACAAAGTTCTTCACTATAAGAATGAGGTTTATCAGAGCTGCACATTCTTCCATGAAACCTGGACAAAGCAATAAATGAAATTTCCTTGCCGTTTAGTCTAAATCAAAATTTTTAAGTCCATGCCTTTGCATAATGCATTAGATGTTAAGCACTTGCATATCTTTGAAAACCAACAACTACAAAGTTCTTCACTATATGAATGAGGTTAACTTCACATGTATAGAAAAACAAAAGAATCCATGGAAAAACTTCAAGAAATACTACAGGGACTACAATTTCAGCACTTAAACAACAGATAATCTGAAAATAAACAGAGAAAACCGAAAGAACTTATTCCCTATCCTTCATTAAAAGATTACACATTTGGAATAAAAACTTGCCTGCCCACTTATTATCTTCCCTTGAACATCCTGAGCAGCTTTATTGAATTTCTCAATTCCCTAAAGGCAAATGAATCATCCAATCAGCAGAAACAAAGAAATATAACCAATCTCTATATAATTTAGATTGTAAAGATAACTAAAAAAAGAGAACATTCTACCTGAAAAGCTCTAAACTATAAAGTAACGTCATATATCACAAGTGATTAAAGAGAAGTCAAAGAAAATACAGAATATAGGCTCACCTTTTGCAATGTCTTCCCAAAACTAGCTTCCTCTTCAGCAATTATGTCTCTAATGCGTATTTCATGTTGCTTTAGCTCAGGAAAAATTTCACCCATCAGTTTGACCAAGCCATTTACAAGCCTGGATTCAGTTCAACCAATAACAAAGATTAATGAGTAATAACCTATAAAGACTTAAATTTCAAGTGGTACTTAAAAATTTAAAAACATGTACCTCAATGAAAGGTAAAACTAAGAAACCAAAAAAATAGTCATATAGATTGTGTTCTTGGATTAAAAGATAAGTCGCATTCATTTTCTTCACAGTAAGATTCATACGTGCTCAAGTATGGCCTCAATCCTGGAGTCTATATGCATGGATTGTTCAAGTAACCTAAATGCTATGTGCCAAAAATTTACAGCTTAAGTTCTATAGCAACAAAAGGAATTTCCCATGTTGCAGAAATGACAGACATCTATAGTTCTCACCCGTGGAAAAATCCTTCTGGAGCTGCCAGGACCTCCTTTCCATAACGAACAGCCCGACGGAGAATACGTCTTAGAACATATTCACGACCCTCATTGCCTAGTAGCAATTAAGATGTCACAAGTGCCCAATAATTAAGAAATATTTTACAAAATTAGAAGTAAAAACAAAATGAAGGAATATCATTAGAAAGGGAAAAAGTTTAGAGAAAACCAGAAATATGAAACATATTACAAGCTAATTAAAGAAGTACAAAAAAATACAGAGAAAACCATCCACCCCAATACCCCCAAAAAAACTGAGTGACCTAATTCTATTGATATATTAGAAATAGCACCTCTACCATTGTATTTTAAAAACTTGGATTATAGAGGATTTGTTATTTGGCTTCTCCCCTATTATTTTGTCTCCTATCCCAATGTTTCTGAATTCTATATTCTAATACTAGCTTTATTCTCGTCATTCTCTCTGAGTCTTTGTTATTCTTCACTTGGTGATGCATCAATTTGGTATTAGGGTAATTGATTTTTTTCCCTAAGCAAAATCGGATTCTTTTCCCTTGATTGTGATTTTATGCTACTAAATACTTCAAAATCTTGTCAATCTATGAAACTTAATTTTTTGTTATATCAAAAGAATCAGATTTGTCAAAGAAAAAAAAGTAAAACAGATCTATAAGAAGGAAAAAAAATCAGAAAACCCCAAAGTCTACATTCAGCCTGCACGACGACTTGAAAATTAAGCTGAAAATACAAAACTCGCTACTGCCAATCCCATTGTCCTCGGTCGTCCCCAGCAGCACATGAAGTCTCCTAGGTTGCTATCAATCACTCCCATGTGCCCCTGCCCATCACTACCGAAATTTGCCTTACCCACCATCAACAAGAGTTCAAAACTAAAAATCATGCACAGTGATTAGAGGGCCACTGCCATTCTCCACAACTATTGTCAAACTACTCTCGCCTAGTGTTTCCACCCAACACCAAGAAAAACCAGCCCCGCCATCAAATATGCACCCACAAACTGGAGCAACTGCATGTCACATCTTCTCACCTAGATCCAACCCTTCCAACCCAGAAATCTATTTTGACAGGCACAGTTACTTCTGTGAAGCTCACACATCTAACTTTCCTTTATTTCTGTCAAAATGATTCTATTGATTTTATATTACTTTATAGTATGATGTTTTAGTAAATTTCATAAAAAAGTATGATGAAATGATTATAAAAATTTTAATTTTGTAAATAATTTACATTTTCCTATAATTTATATGTAATTTTTATCAAATTATGTGATGTTGAAGCTTATGCCTCATCTGCCTCAGGACTTGTGTGCCTTGACTCATGAAAACAATTTGCTTCAAAGCTTAATTCCTTTTCAAACCTTACTAGCCATCCACCTTTTCATTTGCATGATTTGTATTTTAATGAAGCAAACATCTAAAACTGTGATTGGCGGTAATTTTGAATAAGAGTTGTTAACTTCCAAGGGCACCTGTGATTCACCCTCTGCAAGTCTGAAGCACCCAAGAAGTGAGTCATTTGAAAAAAAATTGCCCTTATTCTTAACAACTAAGCCAATATCTTAATATATAGAAAACTTAATCAACTTAATAAGTCCAAACTATCAATAAGAAGCATAAGCATATTGTAACTTCAACTACAGCCATCAAACACATCAACCAATCAAAAAGCATAAGAGTCAAAATACTTCTCCTATACATGGAAATCATTTGTAAACAAGCATATTAAATTTTGTTAATGAGCATTTCTATTTAGCTTATCTTTTAAAAATGGTTTTTGGTCCCAACACCCATGGCAAGATTAAGAAAAAAGCATATCAGTTGTCCAGCAAAATATAAAAAGGTAAATAGATAAACCAACAATCTTTAACCAACGAACCAACACCATTGACCGCAGTCAAATTAGAAAATAAATTGGAAAGCTCTATAAAGCCCCACTAGTCTACACAAATAAACCCATGTCTCAAATCCCACAGCTTCGTCAGTATCATGTGATAAAAATCAATGATTTATAATTAACCACCAATATAGAAAGCAGCCCAAGTTGGGCTATATGGAATTACTCAATCAAACTGATAAGTAAACAAAACTGCTATCTCTAGAGCCACACCTGGACAAGAACCATCCGCGATAGCAAATGAAAGAGTCCTTATATGATCGGCCACAACTCTGTATGCCATGTCAACTTTGTCTACATCATCCGCTCCAACTTTCCCACTGTATGGTCGAGCTCCAGTTGCCTACAAACAATATGAAAACCAATATAAATTAATATGTATCTAACATCACTAGAATTATAAAGGAAAATTTGAAGAAAATTAGCTGAAATTGTATAAATTTTTACAATGGAACATGTCAGAAGCACTGAATTTTACCTGTTGGATAGAGTCAAAGATTGGTATGAACACATCGGTGTCATAATTGCTCATCTTATACTGTAGTATAGAAGTTAATCTTTCAAATCCCATTCCAGTATCAACATGTTTGGCAGGCAAAGGCTTTAGGGACTCATCACTTTCCCTATTAAACTGCTCGCATAAGCAAATAAATTAATTTTCAATCACCATAATGCGGGGAAAAGGTTTTTTTTTTAATAAGAAGTAACATGTTATAATTATGGATATTTCCGTTTGAACAAGATGTACTCATCAATGTAATCTAGAGAAAGTTAAAGACCCATGTCAGTTCTTCTTACACATATGTAATTCGGAATAACTAGATGGTAATTAATGTACAAAAAATTGCATGAAATAATGACGGTTACCTGAATAAAGACAAGATTCCATATCTCAATGCATGTGGGATCATCATTATTGACCAATGCTGCAGCATCACGGTTACCAACCCTATCATAATGGATTTCCGTACAGGGTCCACATGGACCAGTATCACCCATCTCCCAGAAATTGTCCTGATTGAATATGCAAAAAATGATGTTATGCATGCCCATCGATTGCATGAGAGACATACCCATGCAAAATAAAAGATAAAAAAAAATGTTTATTGAAATCTCAACTATAAGCTGATAGTTGAGATAAATAAAGATCAACTGCTTTTTATTTTCTTATTCGTGTTGTATGCCGACTAAATACGTGAAAACAATGTTCCTATATAAAGCTTCGGGAACCACAAAATGTAAAAGGAAAACAAAGATGGAAAAAATACTTACTTTGCAGCCAAAAGGAAGCACACGCTTTGCTGGTAAGAATTTCAGCCATATATCTCTGGCTTCATGATCAGGAGCAAGACCAGCTTTCTCATCACCACCAAAATAGGTAGCATAGATCCGGTCAGGAGGGAGCTTATAAACCTATTAAATTTTAATTGACCAAGAAATATAAGAAATTAATAAAAGAAAACCAATCTTAAAGATAAAGATTAACTTCCAGTGAACGAAATTGCAAGAGATATGTTCTCTACTCTAGACTACTTATCATCAAGAATTCATTTTTGGCCCTATGATTCATAACCCGGTAGCTTGACACATGTGACCCTCGACATCAAGTATCCAATTCAAAAATTCCTGCAAAAAAATAGTCACCCAGACTAATCCGCTTTCCCATGAAACAAATAGAAAATTAGCAAATAGCAATAGCCAGAATAGGCCCATATCAATCACAATCGGTCTAGTTTCTCCCCAAAAATCAAGATTCACTCCTAATAGAGGCTGCAGATAAATGTGATATGAAAAGATGGCAAATTTTCTCTTCCAAAAAAAACTTAGTGTAAAAGCAAATTTTGAGCACCTTGGTGTTTTTTCTTTTTTTTTTTTTTTTGGGGGGGGGGGGGGGGGGGGGGGATGGGGGACAGGAAAATTATGCAACAAAAATACAAGTAACTTTTTCACTTAGAACCTTGACATTCAATGATAAGCAAAATAGCTTCAGAAATGCATCTGCTCAAACAGTCAAGCCAAATTCACAATAGCCATATTACCTTCAGCATTAAAAGGATATAATGAAAAAACAATATTCAAACTATCATTAAGCCAGAGCATTAATTCAAACCAGTTGAACCTCACGCATTGAATAGTTGCATATTCATATCGACACGAAGTCAAATGCTAACTAATAAAATCTTAAATATGATGTAAAGCTTGTTCATGAAACTTGCCTCTGTGAGAAGCTCCCATGCCCACCCAATGGCTTCTTTCTTGAAATAATCCCCAAAAGACCAATTGCCAAGCATCTCAAAAAAAGTGTGGTGGTATGTATCTTTCCCTACATCATCAAGGTCATTGTGTTTCCCACCTGCTCGAATACATTTCTGAGTATTGCAAGCTCGACTCAGCTTGCTCAGTGCAGTATTGGGATCCACTGTACCCAGAAATATAGGCTTGAACTGGTTCATCCCTAACATTCCAAATTCATTTTCAATTAATATCAGAAAAATCAAACCCATAAAAATTACAAAAAACATATTTCTAAAAACTTCCAAAAATACACGATTCTCAAACTTGTTTATTTATTTGGTAGCTAAGAAAACCATATAACAAATAGAAATAAAAAAAAATCCTTTAATTAACCTAGCAAAGGAAAGAAAGTGGCCTTTTGGGTAAAATTAGAAGAAAATTCATCATATCGATCTGCAAATTACTCAAATAGTAAGGAAACTGATCATTTATATTCCTAAATACATTTCAAAGCCTAAAGAATAAAACTTGTAATCTAAAACATTGTTTTACTTCGTTTTCCCCGTAATCAAACACTTATATGACTAGGAAAAGCATAAAAATGAAAATACCGGCATTGGCAAATAGTAAAGTGGGATCATTATGAGGAACAACAGGGCTAGACTTCCAGAAGACGTGGTTCTTCTCCTCGAAAAACTTAAAGAAAGTGTCTCTCACGCGCCTCGCAGGCCACTCCAACTCCTGAGGTTCGGCCCCTGGCATAGTGTGAGAAAAGGCCGAATACGATGTGCAAGAACAAAACGACGACGTTTGGAACAGTGACGGCGCCAAAGACCTAAGAAGTAAGGAAGAAGAAGAAAGATGAAGAGGGTTAGAGTGTACAGAGGAGAAGGCTAATACTATGCCACGGAATCTACTCATTCATTCATTTTCAAGGTTAATCTTTGGCTTTGAATATATGCCTAACATGTCACTAGAAAGGAAATTTAAGATTATATTATATTTAAAAAAAAAGTTAAAGAGAAAAATAATTTAGAACTTAAATATATAAATTAAGAAATTTAAGGATTGAATTTTTTGAAAATTTAATTAAAAATTAAAAATTTTAAAAACTGAATTATTAAAAAAATTAAAGAATTACGTGTAAATTTGAATAAAATTTAAGAATTAAATATGTATTTAAGTCTAAATAATATGATTATATATATTTAATTTAAAAATAATATAGTTAAAATATTTATTTGATTATAATAAAGAAACTATTTTTATCTTTTTTTAAATAACTATACATTTTTTAATATTTAATATAATAATTATAAAATTAAATTCTTTAAATTATATATATCTTTTAATAATTATCTTGACTTCCTATTATCAAAACACGGCAATTTCCCTAACCTATCAAAACAAGTCTATTATCTTTGAAAATCGTTTTTATCATTGGAATATTAATACACCTTCGCAGTATATATCCACGTGTAATTTTATAATTACTTCGAGAACTCAGTAGCGGATTTACCCACAAGTGAGAGGATACACCTAATAATTAATCATATAAAATAAAAAAATAAAAAATTAATTAAATATTAGGAAAAAAAATTAATAACTAAATTTATACAGAAGAATTAATAAAATATGAGATTTTTTATACAAATTTATTATATTTTAATTCAAAATAATTAAATTTATAAATAAAATTTAAACACATAATATTTTATATTTAAAATATAAATTAAAAAATAAAATTGATATAAAAAAATATATGTAAAATATAACCAATTTTTTATAAAAATTAAAAACTTTACACATAAATTATATTTTTAATTAAATTAGAAGATATTAATCTTTTTAATGGTCACATATATCCAAATATATTCATCATCATATATTTCCAATTTAATATATATAATATTTTTTATTAATTTTTTAATAAATAATATTTAATATGATTCATAATTTAAAATGAGAATAAATAAATTTTACAAAAAATCACTATTTATTATATAGTTTCTAAATTAGTATAAATTTTTTTAGAAAATTAACTATATGGATAATTTTTATAATTTAAATTTAGATAATAAATTTATAATCTAATGACATATAATCTATTTAATTATATAAAAAATTATAATTTAAATCTTAATTATAAATAGCTGAGTTGCGTAGTTATTAGAAAAATAGCTTAACTTTAAAAACTACAATAATCTTAATTTTTAAATTTAACATAGGTTGATACTTAAATTTAAAGAATATATTTAATTAATATTTTTAAGAACTTTAAAGTATTTTTTAAATCTATATATATTTAATTAAAAATTAAATATTATATAAAAATTTAAATGTATTTAATTAAAATTTTATATAATTATTTAAAAATTTATATATTTTTTTAATAATTTTAAAACTCACATATTTTTATGAAATTCACTAGAATTTTAACATAAAAATATATATATGACAAAATGTTTGTTCATTCTTATCTCATCTATATGAGATTCTCTATCATATTCTCGTTATCTCGTAAAATAAAATCCATCAAAAATTTAATAATTAATATTTAAAATTTTATAAATAAAATAAAATTTATAAATTCTTTAAAAATATTTCATAATTTAATACAACCTTTTTAATTAATTAGTACCAATGGTGAATTATATAATATAATTTTATTAATTTTTAATAACTCAAATTAAGGATATTAAACGATACTGATCAGTCCTCAAATTAACATGTCATGTCAACTTGTGATTGAATAATAAACAAGTGGTGTTAGTCATAATTAGTATAATTTTTTATCTAGATAGCATTAATTTTAATAAATTGATCATTTTTTTTATAATCATCAATTATTCATCTCAAAACTCAAATTTATATTAAAATACTTAATAAATAAACTAAATTTTTCTCATTTTATAATTTCAATAAAATGAAATCACGTTAAGATCCCACCACATCTTTAACAATCTTACCGGAGCTTCAATCGCTTAATGATGACTTTATTGGAGCTCTAACAGTTCTACTGACGAAATCATTGGAGCTCTCATGACCATTACCATCGATCTCGTCGAAGGTGGATGTAATATATTATATTTAAATATAGAATTAATATAATATGTTATATTTAGTAGTAAAAATAAATATAATATGTTATATCTAAAAATAAATAACTCATTATATATATTGACTTATTAGTTACGTAGATTGAGAAGAAAAGATAGAGATACGTGAAATGATAGATGGAATGAGAAATAATAAATGTATAAAAATTATAAAAACTAGAATTTAAAAACTAACATATAATAAGAGGGACAAAAAGATATAAGTAGTGTATCAAAATGTTACAAGTTAATAAGAAAAAGAAAAAAAAATGATAATAACAAGGCAATGTTTATGTTATCATGGTTGGTTTGCGTATTTAAATGATGCCTATTTATATGGCCTATGGGTTATAAAGGATTTTCCTTCGGTGGACTCATAAGTCATTTTATTTTAAAAAATATTTATCATTAGTAATTTTTATTTCATCTAATTTTTTAATAATAAATTCATTATTTTATAATATTATTGATGTTATGCGAATTTGTTGGATTTTATTTTACGAAACTATTATAATTAGTTTAATATTTAACAATAATGAATAATAATCTAAAAACTATAAAAGGTACTATCGTGATAATTATTTCGTACTATACATATAACAAGTATCTCACCCTAACAACCTCGATTACCTTTGTATACAAGAACTTAAGTAGCTTGGGTATGGTGATTTGGATTGGTTATCTGAATGTACCTAATAACTAACGATCTATAAAGTATGACCTCGTGATTCTAAGCAAACGACATCTAATTAGTTATAAACGCCAAGATGAGGCAACTAGTTAGTAGCCCTCCCAAAATGCTCTACGTCCTAATGAGGGGCTTACTATGCAACCTGAGGATAGTGATCTAATTCTGTGTAGAACTACTATATATATGTATTCTAATAACTCAAATGTACCCTCAACACATGTCTCTTAGGTGTTGTATATACTTCTCTGATAAGAAGAATAAATAATCTAATCATTACTTACATTTTATACTTCTTTCTAGAAACCCTACAACACTAAAATATTTTCAAATAATTGGCGTCTATTATAGGACCTTAAATATTTATAGTCCATAGTTAGCATTTAAAACCTTGTATATTACACACCTTGGAGCTCATGTTGTAAGGACATGCAATTCACTCAATATGGCTAGCCCGATATCTCACACTGAGCAAACTAATAATCTCACTCACCTAACTATAGAATTCGATCTCAATGATCAGATGTATCGTTCCTCGCCAATCAAAACGTCGTCGGGTGACCAGAAATATAGTCGTGCATGGCCCTTAGTCAGTGACGGTGACCAATCATTACCCCATAATGATATAGTCAAAATAATTTCACGGGCTACCAGTTCGTTAAGCTACAGTTTTAAAAGTACATCTCATGAAAATGATGTCATGTTTAAGAGTCTCCAAAGATAGATAGTAGAGTTGTAATAAGCGTTCATTGAGTCTCAAAGATATAGCAATAAACTTAGGTCTAGGTTGGTATAAGAGGATTATTCTGAAGCTGAAAGTTCGTTATATATTCCTACCTCCCCTATGATGCTTAGTCACCCACCTAAGATGGGGCGTGCATCACGAGATCCCTACCAACGATGACCTGATGAAATCGAATAACAACACCTACCTACAACTCTAACCCCCAATCTTGTTCCAAGACTTGCGTACATAAACCCATCAATTCATGAACATTTGGCACAAAATGTGCCCCGTCCATTCCTAGTATGTTCGGGTTTGGGTAATGTTGCTACAACGGGATTCCCGACACTACGCGATTGTTTGAGTCGTACCCTTGAGGAAAAACTTATAGACATAAAGAAAAAAATGTTGGCGAAAAATTGATGATCAATTTAAAGGATATGAGAAGCTAAGGCCTTGGGACGACATCAACACTTTGTGTGATCAGTTGTCAACGTCACCATTTTCAGATGTCCTTGAGTTGACAAAATTGCCTCTAAAATTTACTACCCCCAAGTGTCCCGTTTACAAAGGGACAAAGGACCTAGTGACTCATGTTATTTACTTCAAGATGCCCATGGACGTTGTAAGCCTCCTGGAGAATAAAAGAGAAGCCATGTATTGTAAGTTGTTTGTAGCAATCTTCTAAGAGATGACACAACAATGGTTCGTTGAGTTGCCACCCAAGAGTATAAAAAGCTTTAATGCATTGGTGAAAACATTTGTTACCAATTACGCATGCAATAAGCCAATAAGGAAGGAATCATATCATTTGTTTTTAGTCATCCAAGAGGACGAGGAGACCATTAAAGCCTATATAAAGAGGTTCAATATGGAAAAGATGGAAATTTCACAATGTCCTAATTCCATTGCCATTGACACTTTTTGCAAAGGCATCAAGCATGATATTGGTCTATTTATTGAGTTGACCAAGACCCCCAATCTCTGGAAATGGTTTACAAAGAGACCCAAAAATTTATCAACATGGAGAGAACGATGAATTCCACCAAGGGGTGGTAAATAGAGTCGTAGTCAAGCCTATTTCAAGTCAAAAGGGAAGAGGATAAGAGGCCTTATGGAGATAAATGCCCTAACCAACCTCCTTTCAAACCCATAATCACACCTAGGGGAAAGCCAAGGACATAGGTAAGAACATTGTCCCCTATTACGTATCTCATTGGCTAAGGCTATACAATGCATGAAGTGTATTAACCATGTCAATTGGTCGTAACCTATGAAGGCTCTACTGAGGAACCCTAATAAGTATTGTGCATTCAATAAGGACACAAGTCATTGAATTAGGGATTGCCGACACCTTAAATGGGAAATCAAACATCTACTCTTGGAAGGATATTTGGAGGATGTGGTCGACAAAATAAGGGGTTCGTGGGAAGAAAATAG
The DNA here is from genome assembly GCA_030763125.1 of Hippophae gyantsensis. Taxonomy (NCBI): domain Eukaryota; kingdom Viridiplantae; phylum Streptophyta; class Magnoliopsida; order Rosales; family Elaeagnaceae; genus Hippophae; species Hippophae gyantsensis. The sequence continues at coordinate 41,743,998 of CM061036.1, read as the reverse complement.
GATAGTAAATAGCCCAGGTGAGTTATTTCCCCTAAATCCTACTTCCAAGGGTGCAAATAGGCCCAATCATCCTCTTTAAGGGGATGTTTGCATAATCCACACCATACATGGTAGGCTAACCATGTTGGGTTATTCCAACAACTCAAGAAAAGGTATGTTTAGGAAGCCAGTGACACGAAGCGACTAGTATATAATATGAAGCATGAAAGACCTATCCATCCTATCATCTTTGAAGGACTGGAGGTCCTACCATCCCATGACAATCATTTGGTTATCATTGTCAAAATTGCACATTATGAAATATGTAGGATTTTGGTGGATAATGGTAGCTTATCCAATTTACTATATTTCTCTACATTGTTGGATGTAGGGATAGATCCTAAGGAGATAATGCAACAACATGTGCCATTAGTGGTTTTCAATGACAACGTGATCATATTAGTAGGGACCATACATTTATTGTTCTCTATGAAATGAGCAATCATCCTTACAACTTTTATGGTGATGAATACCCTTTATGTATCCATAAGATGAAAGCAATCTACTCTACATCTGTTCATCTCATTATGTATCCTACTATCAAGGAAATAAGGGGAAATCAAGACAAGGTGATGAGTTATTACAATTCCACCATGAAAAATGCATTATCCCCGATATCAAAGTAACAATCAAAGAATAAAAACCTTCCAAATTGAGGGATGATGCCAAGAGTGGGGAGACAAACCATGGCGATAACTTCCGATGATTACAAAATAATTTACATAAGGAGCACAAGAATGGAAAAATCCGTAAAAATAAGTTCTAAGCTAAGCTACGAGTTGAGAGCTTCACTCATTGAATTCTTGAAGGATAATGTCAACCTTTTTGCATGGAAACCATAAGACATGCTTGTCATTGATCCTGAAATAATTTTCCATGAATTGTGTATTGATCACATTAAAAAACCAATTCAGCAATGAAAATAGAGGTTTGCTTGAGATAAAAGTTATATCATCAAGAAGAAAGTTAACTCTTTAAAAATTGTAGGTTGGATTCGTGAGGTAGATTACCCAACTTGGCTATTAAACATGGTGTTGGAAAATAAAACGGGAGGAGAGCATGGAATGTGTGTTGATTTTACGGACCTTAATACCACGACACCAAAATATTGCTTCCTATTGCCAAACATTGATCATTTGGTCGATGCCACGACTGGCTTTGAAATTATGAGCTTTATGGATGCATATTTAAGCTACCATCAGATCCAAATGCATCACAAAGATAAATAAAAAATGAATTTTATCACGGAATAAGAGACCTATTGCTATACAATAATGTATTTCGATCTAAAGAATACGAGATCTACTTATAAAAGGTTGGTCAATATAATGTTTGAGAATCAGATAAGCCAAAATATGGAAGTATATGTGGACGACATGATAGTTAAAACAAAGTACGCCAAGAACCATATCTTTTATCTGGAAGAGATTTTAGCCATCATAAGAGACTACAAGATGTGACTCAACCCAAAGAAGTGTATCTTTGGATTAACCTTAGGGAAGTTCCTAGATTATTTAGTGTCCTCAAGAGGGATAGAAGCTAATCTTGACAAAATCTTGGCTCTGATAAACATGAGATTTCTAGGTTGAATTAAGGAGATCCAACAATTAAATGGTTGTATAATCACACTAAGTCGTTTCATTTCCAAGTGTACAGAAAAGTACCTACCATTTTTTAGTCATTAAATAAAAACAAGGAATATGTTGAGATGTAAAGTGTGAATGAGCTTTCCAGTTCATCAAGGACTACTTAGGAAAGGCATCTCTTCTAGCTAATCCTATTGCAAGTGAGGTGCTACATATGTACATGGCTTTCACAAACAAAGTTTTTAGTGCTATACTAGTGGTCAACAAGGAAGAAAGACAACACCTCATATACTATGTGAGCCACTCTCTGACAGGAGCACAAAAAATGTATCATCTACTTAATAAGACAACGTTTACCATAAGAATGGCAGCATGCAAGCTTAGACACTACTTTGGAGCACATAAGATAGTCGTTTTAGTGTCACATCCCTTGAAGAATATCCTAGGAAAGACGGATCAATCTGGTATCCTTTCTCAAATAGCTATTGAGTTGAGCGAATTTGAGATACTATAATCCTTTGTCAATAATCAAATGGTAGGCTCTTACCGATTTTATCATTGAATGGACTCAAGAGTACACATTTGAGCAAGATGTTGTTAGTGTCAATGATGTTAGTACCTAGTCTCGATCTTTGGAAGGAATAAGTTGATGGGGCAAGCAATTCAAGAGGAACGGGGATTGAAATAATGATATTCACTCAATTTGGAGGCTTAATAAAGTAACATTTTCATTCACTTTTCAGGAAACCAATAATGTTACTGAATATAAGGCATTGTTCCTAGCTTTATGTCAATTAAAGAATTTGGGAGCTAAATGGGTGTTGGTCCATAGCGACTCATAGCTCGTGGTAAACCAAGTCAACGATGAATTTGAGGCTAAGGAAGAAAATATGAACCTTTATGTAAAAGAGGTGAAAAAAGCAAAGGAAACTTTTGAAACATTCGAGATCAAACAAATACCGCAATGGGGAAACATACACACAGACTCCTTAGCTATTCTAACATTAATAGTGAGATCAGAATTGAAAAAAGTGATCCTATTATCGTGTTTTTTAGGGCCAAGCATAATAGGGAATAAAGGTAAAGATAAAAGTCAGTTGAGTACCGAGTCTTTAACGCACACCTCTTAGTTGGCTTCATATTTAGAATATCTTGTTCAGAATACCCTACTTGATAACAAGGATGAGGCACGTAAGATCATGATAAAAGTAAGAAATTACACTGTTATTCAAAGGGAACTCTATCGAAAGAATTATAACAGACTATGGCTAAAGTGCTTACCTACCCTAGAAGCTCAAATAGTTTTGAGCGAATTGCATAAGAGACAATGTGGGGCTCACTTAAAAGGAAGAACCTTTTCTCTGTGAATTATCAAACAGGGCTACTATCGACCTACTGTTCTCAAAGATTGTATCGACTATGTCAAAAGATGTGACTGGGCTAAAGATATGCCAATATCCCATACCAACGGGGCAGTGACCTGAAATCCATTATCATCATATGACCATTTCAAAAGTAGGGTTGGATATTGTCGGTCTTTTACCTCTTGCCCCAGGCCAACGAAAATTTCTAATAATGGCAACTGATTACTTTTCCAAATGGATAGAGGCTGAACCATTGGCAAGCAAGAATCCAAAAAGTAGACATGTAAACATTTATTTGGTGGAATATCATATGTAGGTATGATATGCCTCAAGAGTTGTTTACAAATAATGGCTATCAATTCACGAATTAGTGGTTGATGTATTTTTGTGATCAAATGGGCATCAAGTTGTCATATTCCACCCCTTATAGACCACAGGCAAACGATCAATCAGAGTCATCAAACAAAACCCTTATCAACATACTGCAAAAATGCTTAGAAGCGATAAAAGGAAAATGGGTAGGTAAGCTACTTGGCATTCTTTGGGCTACAAGAACGACCTCTAAGGTAATAATGGAGGAAAGTCATTTTTCTCTAGTATATGGCATGAAAACAGTCATCCCATCAAAGGTACAAGAACCTATCCTTCGGTTGGAAATAACGTAGGAGGATAACAATTACCTTATAAGAGATGACCTCTTGTTAGTAGAAAAAACGAGATAATGCCCTGATATGCATTGAATCATAAAAAAGAAAAATTCAAAGGTCGTACAATAGATCTGTTAAACACAAGAACTTCAATGTAAATGATTGAGTCTTACGAAAATCATTGGGGAATAAAGTTGAAGCTATATATGGAAAGTTTGTTACAACATGGGAAGACCCATACCAAATATATGATATCACCCCATGAGGGTCCTATTAGATAAAGCACAATGGCGTAAGGAAAGAGCTAAGCTAAAATGAGGAACATTTAAGGAAATATTATATATGAAACTCTTACTTATATTTATTGATATGCGATGAAGTTTGTTTCTGGATCATCCAAGTGTATTATATTATCTCACGAAAAATTAACATGATAACTCCCAAGTACGGAGTTAGGTAGCCAAATGGATCCCCTACTTGGGATATGAGATAAAATGCGTGTCACCTGTCCGAAGAAAGAGTCTTGAGTTTATTAAAGTGGATCTCATTTTCAAGAAACACATACGAGAGGTAGGATTCAATTTCACCCTTGCATATATGTCTCTTACCTCACAAAAAATTAACGCAATAACCCCTAAGTATGGAGTAAGGTGACCAAATGGACCCCCCATTTTAAATGTGGGACAAGAGACATGTTACCCATCCCAAGAAATGGTATTCAACCCATCAAAATTGGGCCTTTCTTTTGCTAAAAAAAAGAAAAAAACTATTCATTAACATTTTGCTTTATTATTTAAATGAAGGTACACTTAGACAAATAAATTTACAAAGTTACACTAGCTCACAAATAAAGAGGTCTATATTTATTAACATGGATGTGATATGGTACTTTCAAATACAGGAACCTTGCGGGTATTCTTCTCTAGCACATTCTACTTCCAATATTCAGCAAGCTTGCGTAGTTCATCATTTTCCTCCTTCTAGTAGCTCAAATGTAACCTTGACATCTATCATATACTATATATATCTTTACACTAAGATTAATAAATGATATTATGGTTATTCACATTTCATACTTCTGTTTATAACCTTACAATACTAGCATCTCTCACAACAATAACATCTTTTTTATAAGATTCACTTATAAAATATTCTCATATGATAAAAATAATTATTAAATAATTATAAATTTATTATTAATCAAAAATAATATTTAATAATTAATCTTATTATTTTACTATTATGTATTTTTGTACATATGTAATTTTTTATTTTAAATAATTTTACCCTTAGTAATTTTTTAGACATCTTTATTTAATTATGTAATAAAATAAATCTATTAATATTAATCTTATGTAAATTTTTTATATTGTTATATTTTACTTTACAAAATCATCATCATTATTTTAATATTTAATAACAATAAATAATAATATAAAAATAATAAAATTACCTTGATTGTAATAATTTAGTTTATAAGATTCATTTATAAAAAAATTATATTGTCTCACGTTATACTTGATTTTTAAAAATTGTTAACTAATTAGGATATAATCTATCCAATTAACTTAAATTATTTTATAATTAACATAATTTATTATATTCATCGATTAAAATAATTAAAAAATCTAAATTATATTATATATATATTTAAATAAAATCACTTACATATTTTAAAATAATAATTACTATTATTCTTAGTTATTATATATTTTATTTAAAATTTATATTTTTTTATGTATTAATAAGTAACACAAATTATAATTATTTATCTTTTTACACAATATTATTTATCTTTAATAATATAAATACTTATTGTTTTTATGATTAATCATCTTAATCTTATTTTTTATCATTTTAATAATAAATTATTTATTAAAAACTTATTTTTATTTATCTATCTTTACTTAATATTATTTATAGTAAATAATAAAAGTAATTATTATGAATGAAATTAAGGTTATTAGTAATATAATATTAATTAAAATATTATTAAATATTAGTTAAAAAATTTAAAAGTATTTTTGTCCTATTATATTAAAATTAGAGATATTGTCTATTAAAAAATATTTTTCTATAATATGATATATTTATTTGATTTATAATCAAACTTTTATTTAATTATAATAAATTATATCAATGTTGCGAGGTATATGAGTTTTATTAGTAATAAATAATGGGTAAAATTGATGGATTATACTTCACTCTAATTTTTAATTTCAACGTATCAATTACTCATATTTATTTAATTAATACTTAAAGAAAATTAAACAATATCCTTTAACTAAAATTAAAATAAATAATTAAGTTTTAAATTTTATATATAAATTTAAATTTTTTTTAAAATATAATATAATATTAAAAATTTTATATGTATATTTTTATTTGGTATTAAAATATATATTTATAAATTAAAATTTTAATATTTGTATAAAATTTAAAAAATATTAAAATTAAATAATATAATGTAAAAATTTAAGAAATTATATGTAAATTTTTTAAAATTTATAGATTAAATGTATGTTTTAAAATTTTAAACATGTATAATTAAATTTAATTAAAGTATGATAATTAATAACGTAATTTAACTTTTATTTAATTGGATAATTCCTCTATCATCAGTACAAATAAGCAAATAACTATCAAAAACGCAGATAACGTTCTCTCTGTCTCCGAGTCACTCGCTCTCTCAACCATGGTTGCGAGTTCTTACCTTTTCAACCTTGTTCCTGCCAAAGGTGCTGAATACTCTGAATCTATTCACAATCAACATTTAATTTTATTTATTGTTGAAATGGGTTCTTAAGTTTCACTTCCTTTTGTAGGTTGCCCTCCTCGGATATCCAAGCAGCCCATTTCTTTTCTCAAAGTAAGTATCCAGTTCTCGTCTTTCTATTTTTCCTTTTTTACTTCTTTCAATTTGATCTGTTTAATCTTTTGCTTGGAATGAGATAATGGTAAATCTTTTTTTTTTCAATCTTATTAATGTCAAGGAAAATGGTTGCTTTGACGAGTCTGCATATACGTTTCAAACTCTGTAAAATTTGCTAGAAGAACTAAGAAAACTTGCTATCTACCGAGGTACAATTCCAAAAGCACTTTCTCTTGAATCGCTTTTGAGTCAAACCATTTTTTTTAACACAAAGCACAAAAAAAAACCTTATTCGATATGTATGTTTTATTCTCTTTGTACTTGGTTAATAGGGCTCTTCTCTCAATATAAGATGTAGTGGTTGAGTAAATGGGTTAGGTTGAATCAATCAATAGACAAATTGAATCAGTATTTGGTTACATGTATTTCATTCAAATGTAAGATTCCACTTCACCTATGGACCAAATTGAAAAGAACAGTTAGTAGTTTAAGTAAAAAAGCATTTGTATAAAGCTAAGACGAATGTTATGCACACACAAATTTGTACCCATACCTTTTATGTAATGCCATGTGTCAATATCATTTTTCAAATAACTCTAACACATGTCACCCTATAAAGAAGTATGGGTACAAAAATGGGTGTAAATATGTGTAATATTAGCATTTTCTAAAACTAATCAAAGGCAAAAAATGTTACTTTTTTGCGTGGTTTTGTATTACCGCGTCTAGAATTGTATATTTCTAAGTTTAGTTAAGAGGTATAAATAGGTTCCTTAAGCCAAGGTGGTTGAGTTTTGAGTAAGAATCTCTTTGTAAATAATTTTTTTATGCTTATTTTTCTTTGTTCAAACCAGTCCTCTTCTAAGTTGGGATGGTAAAATTCTGAATAGTCAGTCTTATATACATTTTAATGAAGAAAAGTAACTATTCTCCAATATGGATTGCATTTTTATAGATTACTTCTGAAACAGTAAAGTAAACCCACTCCATGTTTATCACGCAATGATTTTCTTATTTTCTTTGGTGGTATAACCATGTTCATGCTCTAAAAGAATAAACTGAAACAAAAATGAAAACAGAAGCTGCCCGAAACCTGTTGCATGAACGATGAACCCTGCCTACTTAGGTGATGAATCAGGTAGATTTGTCACTTTATCTGAATTATCATGCATTTCATATTTTTGACAAAATACATGATCTGTTACATGAACACTTCAAATAGGTTGAGATACATAAAAAGTTGAGGAAACTAGTTGTATTTGACACACGAGAAATCTTTCTGTGCAGTGGGGGTTGTATGTCCATTTATTTGTCACCGTTGATTTTGCCCTAAAAAAACTGAAATGTGCGAGTTTTGATAAGATTGATTGATAAGATAGAACTGAAATGTTTTATATAAGAATTTATCCTCCCATCCAGATGCATACACAAAACACACTTCAAATGAGTACATGTACTCATTTGAAGAGAGAGGAATAGATGTATATGAATATGACATTTGCTTGTCTTTTCATATTTGTAATTTGTAATGTTTCAGTATGCTTGTAACTCTCTTCTTGTTGCATTCAGTTTCAATGTCATATCTGTTTGTGACAATTGAAATCTCAATATGCGATTCTAATTTTTCATATTGTGACAGGGAAGATATGGGTTTCCAACTACGATGAATTCTAAGGTGAAGCCAAGTGTTGCAAGATCAACCTTCTGTTGTCTCAAGGTTGGAGACTCTTCTACATCTCAGTTCTTGCCATTAGACATTTCTTCTTCAGGCAAGATTGTTGATTTACATTCTGTTCCAAACGATCATAAGATTGACATTCCAATTATATCACACACTGCGTCAATTTTTTCCCAAAGATTGGTAGTACTGGCTGATCTAGACCCTGCAACAGCTAAGCTTGCAATTGGGATTCTAGGACCTTTTCTGTCAGCATTTTCATTTCTATTTATTTTGAGAATCATCATGTCTTGGTATCCAAGACTTCCAGTGGGGAAGTTTCCATATGTACTAGCCTATGCACCAACAGAACCACTTCTTGTTGCAACTCGAAGGGTGATTCCACCACTAGGTGGAGTGGATGTAACCCCTGTTGTCTGGTTTGGATTGGTTAGTTTCCTTAATGAAATATTGGTTGGTCCACAAGGGCTTCTTGTCCTTGTTTCTCAACAGGTAAGCTAACACAGTTTATGAGATGCAAGTGACAGAGAAGGTGTACTTTATGCGGATTGTTTTATTCTTTTTGAGCATCCACTTTGTCATTGTTCCAAACATGTATAATGGTAGGAGTTTGTAGATCTGTTCATCTTACAATATTGAAGCAAAATGGGTACATCTTGTTGCACAACGGTACAGCTTAAATAAGTTCATCTTCGTATTGTCTCTCGTTCACAGTATTTGTATGATTCGAAGTGATTTGAAATGGAAATCAGAATCTAGGCAACAAGCTGACAAGGCCAATGAATAAGAGTAATTGATTCCATCAGAAAAATAGAAATGAAAAGTCTAGTGAATGAAGAGTACAGATAAGATTTCTACATCAAATCAAAAAGTTAATGGCACTAATAGTATATATACGAGTTAGAAATAATATGATAAAAAAAACATAACCATTCCAGACCTAAGTATACCAGTTAGAAATAATAACTAAAGTGCTCGTTGTGCCATAATAATTGGACTGCAGGCGCCCTTTCATACAAGGGAACGAAATACATTCATCACCATAAGGGTCTAAGGTGTTGTTGCCCGAACATGATCTGTATCGTGCCGACAGTTTATCCCTTATAAACAACAATTTAATATTTGTGCGTTGTGACAATATATACTCAGTAAACTAATCAGGTATCAAAATGAGCACTTGTAAAATATTATTATTATACCTGACATTTTTGAACCATACCAGAGGATCCATTCATTTATATTTAGAATTGAGTAACATCTCAAGTTACAAACAAACTTGAGCCCTACGCTGCTGGAAGGTATCAAACGATCACAACTTGAGAAAACAAGATGTCCAAAACAGGGACAAAGAAAACCAAATATGTTATTAAGATGTCCGATGACCACATCTCTAATGCCAAAAAGCTTACTGAGTTGTCCCCTATGTTTATATGTCGGCAGCTAGGAAATTTCCGGATAGAGTCACCTGCATAATTGGTTGTTGATTATTACAAACAAAAATGTAAGTTTAATATAAAGATGATGAATAATAGATAAGACGGGTGTGAATTATATTCAGAGACGGACTTACGTTGGGGAAGATGACCCCACACAATTTTTTTAAAAAAATTAATATATAATAATATATTTTTTTTGTTAGGACTTATATTGCTCTTAAAAGCTGCAAAATGCAGTTTTTTTCTTCTCAGATTTATTAAATTGAAATTTGGAAAATCTATTAATAAATTCAAATAATTTTGGTTATTTTTACTATATAACAAATAATACTTTTTGGTTTCATTAGTTTATTTTATTTCTTTTATTCTATATCTTTTTGAGGGGTGTTGATGGTCCGTCCCTGATTATATTATTTTATATTTTTCTAATTTCATATACCTTTTCACCCAGTTTGAAGGGAGGAAGACCCTTGTAAGGGCATGTACTACACCGGAAAGCATCCCCGAGTCCACACTGTAAATAATAAGACTTTTAGAACAAAGCAAAAAAAGTTCAAGCAAAACAAATGAAATAAGATGCCAAAGAAGCAAATGATGCTCAGTGCTGACATAATCCACATGATATTTTATTTGCTTCTCTATCATCGGAACTTGGGGAACAATAATCAAAACAAAGCACCGAGGAAAACAAAGAGGCAAAATGCACACTACAACATAACCAATCATAATTATAACCATGTGCAGATCGAAATTTTGATGAAATAAAATATTAAAAAAATGTACCAAACAAGAAATAGACATACACTGCCACATGCTGATTGAGGATTGTTTATCAGATCATCTGTCAATGCTAACTTCTCTGCTTTCTGCTCTGCTTCAGCTCTCCCACAAATGCAATTTTTACAAGCTTTTTTTGTCGCCCCAACTTCACAGTCATCCACTGACAATCCAAAACCGTGGTTGAAAAACCAAAAGCATAAAACTAAAGATATATAACAAAATGATAAATTTTCCATGATGATGTTTACCAGGTAGCTTAGGTTTCTTCAAGTCGTCCTCGGTTAATAAGCTATCCTCATCGATCAGATCCGAATCATCATCCATCTGGACACTCAGTAAAACTTTTGATGGCTTTTTAATGGCAAAGGATGAACCAATCTTCCAAGAAGGCTTTTTCGCTGTAACCTAACGTAAAAAAAAAAGAAACAAAAACAAAAAGTTAAACCACCTATCTTTCCACAAAAGTGCAAATAATAAAACATATCAATCAATGTAAATAATGGATGCCGAGAAAAACATTCACAAAAAGTGCAAGAATATATAGTGTTTCAAACAATGAGAGTAGTGGCTTGCATGAAACCTAGCACAATTACATTTTGAGAATGGTAGTAAAAACTGAGTTGTCATGCAAAGCCTGTCAAAAGCCATGAAACCAAAATATACTTGTGTTTCATAAATCCAATATGGATGCATTCAGTCATCAGTTAACGCCCGCACAATAAAACAACATTGAGGGATAAAAAGTGTCATCTATAATTCTATACCATAGGCAACACAACATCCTAGAATGTGCTTAAACAATCATAGCTGCTGTATTTTTCTGCTTTTAGTTTGATTCATTAACAATTCAAATTTGATGCTGGAAAGAAAGGAAGGACACAAAAATTGTTACATACCCCTTACTTTTTCATCAAACTCATATTCCACAGGTTAACTTGTTCCACTTCTCTAATTATCAACATATAATAAGTTGGACACAGAGAAGTAAAAGAACACAGTAATTGTTAGTAAAGCTTACCACAGTAGACTTTACATTAGTTTCCAAATCTGACTTGGGTGGAAGAACTTGTGCTTCAAGAAAGCCCGCCAATAGTAACCGGCGCTCAATAGCAGAGGCATCCTGCAATCAAATACTAGTGAGATTTCTATACCAAAATAAATTCCTTCAAGTGATGTGTTGCAAATTAATTACATTATCTGCTTCCTCCATAGCAGACTGAGAATGGTAGACTATGACTTTCCCACCAGGCTTCAATACTCTCAGAATCTCCCCAGTCAATTGTTTGCTGGCAAAGTCAAGTGATCTACAGAAAGAAATGACAGTGTCCATAGAAGAAGACCCCACTTGCAGCTCACCTGTCGACAGTCAACAGTAAAGTCACAAGCAAAAGATACACATACTCCAGCACCATATAGTTTTTATATGCAAAGAGAAAGATAAGGATCATCAGTAGAAAAGAAAATCCTCAAAATTGAAAATTAAACTATAGAAGCAATACAATATAATAAATCATGGGAAAAAACAACACCACCTAGTCATAGAAGAAATTTCATAAAATGGAAGAACAAGGGAAAAGAACGCAGACTGGCAGAGCAAGACCACAGATAAAGCTTATGTATTGCATAAGTAGGATAAGAAGGCCATACTTGTCAGTATTACTATGACCCAAAGAATCAATTATTGGAAAAATAGATCAAAGGGACGAAGCACAATATTTTTAAGAAAACACAAGAAAAAGGACAAACATGACAGTTAATGGTCTCTTCGTAAAAATTTACAATAAGAATTGATTAGCAATATGAAAAGTTGCAAGAAAAAACGTTTTGAGTAATAGAATAGCAAGGACTTAGATTTGAAGAATACAAATGAAACATAGTATGATAATAAAATATATTTACTCTTCACATAGATTGTTAACTAGAGGTAACAATATTTGTAGCTGGAGTAAATCACACAAAGGGAAACGGAGCAGGAAAAATAACCACACAAAGAGAAAATTTACTTTGAGATGTCACTTGAGTGATAATTTGAGGATCACACTTTTCCATCTCTGCATTCCCAAGCTCCTTAATTGCACTATAAATGGTACTAAAAGGTAAAACTCCTTGATCAGTAAAAGCCAGCACGCTGCCCTCCATTGTAGCACTTACCTATGAAAACAAAGTGAAACAACTTTAGATGCTTCCAGATAGGAATGGGTATGGCGACAGGTGGGGACGGTTTTTGCTATATCCATCCCCAAAACCGAACACCTAATTGTCAAATTGAAACTGAGAGAAAACAGGAATAGTTCAGAGACGGGTGTTAACCATAGGGTATCAGGCCAGTAAGGATACAAAAAACTGAAAATCCAGTTTGCTTGTAATTTTCCTAAAATCATAAATATTACTAAATTCAATTTAAAATCCAAAATACAATCATTCACCATAATTAACATATAAAATCCAACTAATACATCAGAATACAAGTATCCATTAGAATTAAAGATCAATGTGGGAAACCTGAAGCTCCACACCTAAAATGATGAAATATTGCAGAGACTAATATTATTTACGAATCCAACAATATAAATCAACTTTCAACCATAATTCATTTACGAAAATCAACTTTCAATAATTTAATAATATTTTAAAAATCGAACAGCAATTCAGCAATATAAATCAACAATAAATCAATTTAATTACATTTAACTGCTTGAATTACTTTTGCTAATGAATTATTCATGGACATAGGTGATTGGACCTTTTTGCATCTCAAAAAATTAGTTTAAAGGATACAATTTTGTTCGGAAATAAAACTATGAACTTGTATTGCAAACTCATTATGGAATTCCAATGAAACCTCTCATTAAACCTTTAAGAACCATCAAATTAAACTTAAAAAAGAATCCCAAAAAGACTAAGAATGTTGAAAAACCAGAGAACAAAGGAATCTGCGAAACGAAAGACACATCAAAATAACCCAATAACAAAGAAAATGCATGTAAACTTGTACAAACCTATATGTGAATAATATAGTGAAAAGAGAAAGACGCATCAAAATAACAAAGTGAATAATATCTTAAAGTTCCAACCTCTGTATTCAAACAGGGTGAAACCCTCTATACATATCAAAAGGGGAGCTTTATAATGCCAAAATGCTAGATAGGGCTTATATATATAAAATACATGCATATAGTGTGTTTTAAAGCTCACCAAAAGAATAAACACGACTAAACTGGAGAACGTCCATATTTACAAGGACAGTAAATAAAAGGAAAGAGAAAATATACAATACCTAACTAATGGCTGATGACGTAGTGGTGGTTGTGTATATAAAAGAAAAAAATACAATACCCAACTAAGGCTGATGACGTGGTGGTTATCGTGATGGTCATGGTGGTTGCATCATTGCCATGACGGCTGATGACAATGCCAAATGGGTTGGGGGATGATGTTTGTGAAAGAGGTTGGGAGGGAGGAGACAGAGGAGATGGAGGAGGTGAAATGAAACTGAAGTAGGTTTAGTTTCAGTTTTCTATTTTTATTGTTTAAATTTCATTTGTTATTGTAAATTAAACAAAACAAATAAAATTTCATGATAACAATAATAACAAGGACGAAGTGTCACCCAAGTCTATTACTTTAACGAAAGTGCATTTTAAACTCATACCTAATAGATGGGGCAAAACAAGTCCGCTGCCTTTACAAAAAGGTCGCAGAAGTCCATTTTGAAAAAGTGATGGACTTGGTACCCTAACTTTTCTAACTCAACCAACTCATTCCCTTATCTTTTGACCTGGCCAAATTGCTACTCTAATATGCATTTGAAAAATTGAGTAATGATTAGTAAAGTAGATGTAAGGGTTTCGAAAGAGCACAAGTAAACAAGCTAATAAATTAGTTACAGTACAAAGAGTCAACGAGCAAGATTTACACATATTAAGTTCACAGATATCAATGATAGGAATGTAACTGAACCATAGAAGTTTTTTTTTTGCATAAAGTGTTTTGGATGAAAGGAATTCTAAAGAGCTCAAGTAAACAAGCTAAAAAAATTAGTTACAGCAAAAAGAGTCGACGAGCAAGATTTAGCACATATTAGGAACACAGATATCAATGATAGGAATGCAACTGAACCATAGAAGTGTTTTTTGCATATGGCAGTGCCCCTGAAAATTCAAATTCTGATTGTGGTAAATAAGGAAACAACTTTGGTCCATTTAGAACCACTTCTCCTTTTGGTTGAAAGTGGTTTCCAATGGACCAAATCACTTTGAATAGTTTGGTGCCTCTTTTTGTAAGTGGATTACTGATCCACTTTGTACCTTTGAAATTATAATTTAATTAATATAATATAATATTTCTTATAAAAAAAATAGACCAAAGCACTTTCAATGATCTTTGACAATCTCCATAAGCAATGCTTTCGAAAGAAAAAAACTATTTGTGCTTTTAGAGAAGTAATTTGAATTTATGAACTCATCCAAAAGTAAGAGTACATTTTCTCTAGTAATAGACTTCTAACAATATAATGTCAAACACTTCAGTGCTTTTCTTGAAACTATTTTGAGCAAATCACCTCATTTCAAACAACTTCTACTGCAAACACTTCTAAATAAGCACATCCAAACAGCCCTTCAATTACTCTTCAAGAAATAAACATCATATGCGTCAAAGTTAAAAAAAAAAGTTCTAAGATAATTAAGGGTTGAAAGACTTCATGAATCTTGATGTCACCATCAACATACAAAACTAAACAATGAATTCACTTCTAATCCTCAACATCTCTTCTTAATCTAAAACTTCAAGAAATTACGGGCGCTTCAATTTATAGACGTACAGTCAGTCTGCTCTATCGTAACAATCTCGCTACAATCTAAATAACAACGCAAAAATAATAAAAGAAAGGAAAAAAAAGCAAGAAACCTAATTATATCAGCAAATATACGTGAAAAACTTTCATGATAAAAATATTAAAATTAAAAAAGAGTGGTTTCTATACCTGAAATTGGGCAGTTAAGACTTGAGCAGCCAAAGAAATACAGAAAAATGATGACTAGAGCTGAGGAGATATCGATGGAGGACGACTCTTGAGGGTAAAAATCGACGTGAGGGATATGATAGCGAAAATGTGAAAAAGGCGAAGAACAGGGGGCTTGGGCGTTAGGGTATTCCAGAACGAAGAAGTAAAATATTTTTTATTATATTTACGTTAGTATGTACCTAAAAAGAGTAGGTCGGTTTTCAATATAAAACTACAAAACTGCACGTAATTAGTTATTATTTAATCATTTTTGTTATTTTTTATTTTTTAAAATATTTTATAAGTTTTGAAACTTTAATTGTAAAAAAATACAAAATGTCATTGATTTTAAAGAATGATAATAACATTGACTATAAAAAATATTTTTTATTTACTTAACATACTATCATCATTTATTTTTATTATTTTTTAATTATTTGATCAATAATTAAAGTAACTTTAATTTAATGCATTTTTTAACTTTCAAACATAACTTACAAATTATACATTTTAAAATAAAAAATTATAATTAAATGAATTAGATGATTATAATCCTTACATCAATTTATAACAATAATTAAGGATAATCAATTTATAACAATAATTAAGGATAAATACAATCGTATAATTATTCATCGTTAATTTATGCGTAATTGACTTGTATATTAATATCTAATAAAATTTATTATTTTTTAACATATTTACTTTATACACAATAATAAAGTGAAAATAGAGGATATGCATAATATGAGAGAAAATATAATAATTTTGATAAAAATAAAATTATTAATTAATTTTAACATTATTTTATTTATGTAAATTAGAATAAAAAACCATGACACTTAAATGGTTAATAAGTTAACAAAATAGTGATCAAATTATTAAAAAAAATTAAAATAATTTACATATAATTCTAAAAATAATAAGAATTATAGTGTTTGTTAGAGTCTTATTCAAATAAAATGCATTTAATGAGGAATAAAATAAAAATAAGAATAAAAAAATGTAACGCATAAAATGTAAAAAAACTTGTAGAAAACAATGATATTTTTATAAATATTAAAAAAAATTAGAAATAAATAAAAGATATCAATTTTATTTATTAAAAAAATAATTTTTTATCATAATATCTAAAATAATGTAATTATCCATGACTTATGTGACTAATTTTTTTTTTCTTTTTTCTTAAATTCTTTTTATAATAATTATATATTTAAAAAGAAAAAAGAGAAAAAAGCTTTGAAATATACAATATAAGGTCATAAGAATCCTATTTTATATAAAATACATTATTTTATATTTATTTTTTAAAACAATAATAATAGGCATAATTAAAAAAGGGACAAAATCATTAAAAGTAAAAAATACATAGACAAATATATACAGTAATAAGAATAAAATTAAAGTGATATTAATTATTGAGATAAATGTATTTAAAATCAATTAGTTATATTAGCTATAACAATTTAATTATTAGATAATTTTTTATAACAATTTAATTCTATTATATTTACTTCTATGGATACCGATTTTATTTTATTTTATTTATAAATTATTAATACCAAAATTTTCGGTTCTTATTACTTTAAAAAAAATGATCACGTAGTGCTCTTTAAATTATCTCAATCTTTGTTTCTAATTAATCACTTGTTATGATATTAAATATTAAACTATAACGTTAGCTAACAAACATACTCAAATTTAATATGTTTTTTCCTTCTTTTCTTGCAACCAACCACCATATTTCATCTCCCCTTGCTTCAAACTGTCCAGTTGAAAACCCTAAAAATCATTAATTCTCAAACATAAGATAACAAAAATCAGTATAAGAATATTGTTGAAGCACTATCACGACAAAAAGCACAAGAATATTGTTAAAAGTCTTGGCTAATATTAAAAAGCTTGAGTTTAAGGTTTATTATGGTCTTCTTTATCCTCTGTAAGAAGATAAATTTTCAACGAGGCTCGAATAATTATGACATAACAAGTTGGTATCATAAATTGCAATATTACGTACGATACTAAAAACAACTTTAGTTAGGATTAGTCGTCGCATCCTTTTGTATTTTATTTGAAAACATGAAGTATTATTAATACTTAACTATATATAACAGTTTATATCATTTATCACTCCAATAAATTTAAAGGTTCTTGAGCAACGCATATAATAATATTACATGTATCTAGAAATAATGTTTGTTTA
This sequence comes from Hippophae gyantsensis, assembly GCA_030763125.1. Lineage (NCBI taxonomy): Eukaryota > Viridiplantae > Streptophyta > Magnoliopsida > Rosales > Elaeagnaceae > Hippophae > Hippophae gyantsensis. The sequence continues at coordinate 41,726,388 of CM061036.1, read as the reverse complement.
AGGTTTTTCTAGAAATAATGTGCAAATTAATTTAAAAACTATGTTGCTTTTGTAGCATTAAAAATCTAGCTTTATAAAATATATACACTATTTTTTCCGGTTTATGATTTCGTTTAGTTTGATGTTATGTAGCTTTGTAAGTACAGGATTTATTTATGCTGTCTACTTTATAATAATTGTATAGTTCCTAATAAAAAATTCAAATGAAGAAAAATTCATGCTATTTATGTTAATTAAAATTTTCTTACCATTTTGAATTATTGTTTAGGATGACTGATGCAATTAAGAATACGTGTGAAACTGTTTTACAAAATACTCAGATTTGATCCTCATTATTTGAAGTAAATGATGCTATTTCTAGTGAATTATTGTGAACAGCATATGTGAGGATGACATTTAAGATAGGAAAAGAAGCAAGAGCATTGTATAGAGTTGAAAATCAAAACTAACTCAATAAATTGAATGGTTGAAAAAAAATATTAAAAATGAATACTAACTTGATAAATAGAATAGTTGGAGGAATTTGTTGAAAATTAACACTAACTCAATAAATGTAATAGTTGAAAAAAAAATTTAAGAAAAAATATAGAAAAATGTAGAAAAGATAAATGTGTAAATGTGATAATATTTGTGTGGTTAGGACTACTTCTTAGTTTTATATTTGTGTGATATATAATTGCATGGTGATAACTATAAATAAGCTGCCTTGTATTTGGTTTAATCATCACATCAAAGACAAATAAGTCTCTGTATTCTTATTTTGAGTGTGAGTTGAGAACTTTCTTTTTGAGTGTTTGTATTTCTCTTCAATTTGTGAGTTGTATTTGAAAGGTGTTATAATGTTTTTTATTGTTCTGTATTCTTATTTTGAGTGTGAGTTGAGAACTTTCTTTTTGAGTGTTTGTATTTCTCTTCAATTTGTGAGTTGTATTTGAAAGGTGTTATATATTTTTTATTGTGGATATAATACAAATAATTTATTTACTTGTTTGGATAAAATATTAATAAATTTAGAGTTGTATATTCTAAATTTTGTTTAACATATACGACAAAGTGATTTCAGGATCCATACCATAGTGATATGAAGTTACTTTCATCCAATTTGTGTGCTCTCGTGGAGGAAAAATAAAAACAAAGTGGTTACACGTATAGAAAATGACAATGTCAAAAAGCAATAAGTTATTCAACTATTAAAGATGGGTTTAAAACAAATATGCATAAAATAAATAATTTTGAGAATGGTTCTTAGATTGTCAAAACATTTGAAGAGGTTCATAATCACAAATTGATTTCACCCCTTAAAATGATTAAGATGGATTTAAATAGAAACATGTCTAAATCATCAAAAGATCTTATATACACAAGCATTTAAGAATCAGAATTTGCAAGTCGGGAAAGTATCACTATCTTTAGGGATAGTAAAATTAGGTCCAATGGTTGTGATTGCTACAATCACTCGAGGTCTATGAGACACAAATAGTTAGAAATTGGAGATGCATAAGTAGTCTTTTTTATGTATTTTCAAAAGAAATAAGTAGAAAATGTGATGAAGATGGAAGGGTACTAAATTTATTTTTTGTGTTGATGCAAGATCCCGCGTAGCTTATCAATATTTTTGGAGATGATGACACATTTGATACAACATATAAAACAAATAAATATGATAGGACGTTTGCACCATTTAAAGGTGTGAACCACCATTACCAATCAATACAATCTGGTTGTAGTGCATTGTTACAGAATGAGACAGAGGAAACATTTTGTTGGTTATTCTAGACTTAGCTTGATGATATGAGAGGCATTTCTCCTACATGTATGATCACCGACCAAGATCTAGTTATGCAATCAAACATTTCTAGGGTTCTTCTCCAAACACACCATCGTTTGTGTCTATGGCATATTATGAACAAATTTGTTGAAAAATGATCACAAATGTATTATAAAAGATCCAAGTTCAAGAAGGATGTAATTTTTTTTCGTACAATACACCTACAAAGTCGAAGAGATTGAAAAAAAAGTGGAACACATTAATTGGGGAAAATGGGCTAGAAAATAACAAGTGGCTTCAAAATCTCTTTTTGATATATGTAAGAGTTGGGCCATCAGACGTAGTTTGATTGCTTTGTCACTTGTAGATGAAAATTTGTGTTGTAATTCGATTGATCGAATCGAATTTGAATCGAATTAAATTAGGGATAAATTCAGAATAGTTCAAATAACTAAAAAAAATGAATTGTGTTCAAGCCAACCCATCACTTCGAAATAAAATAAATAAAAAAACTATAACACATTACAATTTACACGCTAGGTTAAAAAAATTTAACATTAAAGAAATATATTTCTTCTCATACTATATTGCAATTCTTACAAGAAACATCTTTTCTTTCAAAATAAAAAAAGAAAATCATTACCTCAAAATTTATGTGTTCTAAATAAGTTATAACTTGTTTATTTTATCATGTTTGTGTTAGTAAACTCAACTGATATTGGTAAATTATATTCCTGAAGAGAGAGCATGTTGTTGTGCACCTAGAACAAAAATGCCCTATATTATATATAGTGATATGTATTGTATGTTCTAGCTTTTAGTCTGTCAAGTAAGCAATATGGAGGTGGATGAAGATGACTTAGTTAATATAATGAAAAACAAAGTAGAGGGAGATGAAACAATCATTGAAATTCTTTCAAATTCAAAGAAACAAAAAAATGATATTTAAAAAATCATGAATATGGGCACACTTTGAAACTCTCCTTTTAGGTTCTAAGAATATTTCAAGAGAAAAGTGCAAGTATTGTGGTCAAATTTTGAGAATGGAACATATAATTTCACATGTCATTATAGTAAGTGTGTTATGAGGAAGACAGACGATATAGATTAGATACTTATTAACTAGTTATTGTAATATAAATATATATGAGAAATTATATTATCTCTGCATACTTTGTTGTGTACTTGAGTTGTTCATTCAATGATAATTTATCAACTGTTTAAAAGATTAATTATTTTAATATTATTTCTCTTATTTTTAGTGTTTCATGTAATGTTAATTTAACTAACGAGCTTTAATAATTAAATATATTTTTTATTCATAAAAAAATTTCAATTAACTAAAAAAATATGTAATTAACAATTTAGATTAATTTGGATCATTTGAACTACCTTCTTTGTATTTAGTTTAGGTTCAGACTCAATTTTAATGACTTGAATTAAATTTGAATTCAAGTAACATTAGACTAATTTGAACTAGATTAATTTGAGTCAGATCAAATTGACTTAATTTACACGAATTGTCATTCTTTATTCTTAATGAGTGTGTTATTAAGTATGATGTAAGATAAAGTTTTGGCTTCTATTATTTAAAGAGATATTAATTAAAACTTTGAATCAAAACATAAATGTTACATATATAATTAGCGATGATGTTTTTCTTTTGAAGCATGAATTGTAAAACTTTTATATAAATCAATTAGAAGAGTATTTGGTATACCTTGATAATTTTAAGAATTTTTTTTAGTGTTTATATAAAATAGAACCTTTTATATGTTAATAAATACATTCATGTAAAGTAATTAATTAAATGATTATTTACATCATCTATAAATCTTACTCATGGAAAAATTTCTCCAAAAATATACCCTAGAATTTTTTTAGAAATTCAAACTTGAATAGAATAAAGTTAAAGATTTCAACATGTTAGTGTTCTATAACCAAAAAACATGTTGATAGTTTTATGATTTTGGTTACGCCCTCTTCTCCTTTTGCTTATGACTTCGCCTGGTATTGTAAGTGTTTTGTTAAATTTAAGTTTTGTTGGGTTTCCAACAAGTACAACTTATAATATTGCTATAATTTAAATTATCTAGTAAACGTAAAAACAGAATATTCACATGTCATCTCTCTCAAGAATTCAATGTTGTTAGAAATCAAACTTTGTTATCATTTAACTTCATTTATTTGTCAACCAAACACAGACAACATCAAACCTTAACGAAAAAAAAAACAGTTCAAGATAACTGAATAGGCTTAACCAACCCGTAAATTTCAAGAAGTCGAAATTGAAACACCACATAAATTTAAATTTTCTTGTATCATTAATGAATTTTAGATATGTTAGTTTCAATGTACCTTATATACTTAACATTATGGTCTTTCGAAATGCCATGGAGTCTTTAATATTTAATTATTTTCTACCATTATAATTTTGTTACCTTTTCACGTTGAATAATACATGAAGAAAACATTTTATCTAGGAATGGATTAGAATCGTATGCATAATATGGAAAAATAAACAACCCTTGAAATGATTAAGAATATTCATAATACAAGGAGATAAAATAGGGTGTTTAGTTGAAAGGAAACAAGGGAAAAAAACTTAAATTTGAGTATGTTTGGAAGTTGCCGACTAGGGATGGACACGGGTATGGACGGGGACGGATTTTAATATAACTGTCCCCAAATCGAATTATAAAAACTGTCCTTGAAATCGCCCGAAAATCGTTGCAGTTCAGGGATGATTTTTAACCCGCGGATAACAGTTTGAGACATTTATTAAAAAAAAAACAAAAAAAAAACCATTTTTCAAAATTTTTAAAAAATCCTAGTCAATTAGACTCCTTTTGGTTATGCAATCAACCTATAGCAAATAGACAAGTCTCTTGAACTTGTTATCTCAATTTGTTATTTTGAGTTTTTAATAAAAAATTTAACATTTAATAATATATATTTCTATGAATCTAGATAAGGTTAAATACATATAAATGCAAAACACAAGATATAAATAAAATATTCTAAACTCATACAAATATTGAAAACTAATTAAATAAATTTAAGAAAACTTAAAGTATAATAAATCAAAACTTATCTCTTCTAATTATTCATCAACAACAAAGTATCCTGCTTAAATCAAACATATAAAATCACTTTTATAAACCAAAATAATAAATTGATTAATCAATAATATAATTTTTTTACCTCAACATCATCTTCTACAATAGTAATAGTGAAAGCGGATGAACCAGGAGCTAACATATCGGAATAAATTATAAAATATTTGAATACATAATTAAATAATTAATATATAGTACATAAAACAAGTGTTAATAAAATATAATATGTATAAGTATTAAATATATAGACTTATACCTTGTTTATGAATACTAGCTCATAACCAATCTTGAGTACACATCAAAGCTCCCAATGTGTTTTCTTTGAGTCTACTATGATGTTTATTCACTACTCTACCACTTGTGCTAAATGTAGATTCTGAAGCAACTGTGGTGATCGGAATAGCCAAGATATCTCTAGCCATGTCATGCATTATTGGATACTTATGTTTGTTATACTTCCACCAAGACAATATATCAAACTCTTTATCCGAAATTTCTACATCAGTCTTCTTTAAATAAAAGTCTAACCCAACTTTCAAAGATCTAGCTTTATGTTGCATTAATTTACATTGTTTATACTCATTTATATCACTAGGATTAAGAACACTAGTACCTTTTGAACTTTGAGACGTATTGGAGCGTGTTGAAAACTCCATTTGTTGACTCTTTTCTATAATTCGTTTATTTCGGTGCATATTTATCAAATCAGAACACTTTCTTCTCACTTTTTCAATTTCAAAAATGACGTTCTCTCCATATATTCTTGGAAAATAGAATTCGAGATAATTCATCTTAAATCTAAGATCTAAAACAACTCCTATGACCATGACAATATTAACTTTTTGCCAATACTTATCAAATTTTACAAGCATGTTTTTAGTCAGTCTCTTGATCAAATCATCTTTATCATTAATCCAATTATATAATGATAATTTGATGTCACAAATATGAGGAAATAACATGTTTATGGTGGGATAGTTGAAACCATAAATCAATTCAGTAACCTTGTAAAATACCTCTAACTTATCACAAATTATACTTGTTATTTTTCAATCCAATACATCATAAAGAGTATTATAATTCTTATCCAATTGTTTTAAACAAAGAAACACTTTCTCATAAAATAATGCATTTTTAAGCATTAAAAAAGTAGAATTTCAACGAGTTTGATAATCAAGAGATAAATTCTTACAAGAAGACTTTATCTCTTGAGATGCAATTTTTTTTTAAATTTTCCTCCCTCTTTTGTGTTGTTGTCCAATATGCAACATTATCTCTAACTTTAACAATGCATTGAGAAATTAGATTTAACCCATCTTTCACTACTAAGTTTAATAAATTAGCAGTACAACGTATGTGAAAAATATCTCTATACAATAACATTGAAGTTCTATTTAATGAATCTAGCAGATCGGGTAACATTGAGTCATTAGTAGAACAATTATCTAAAGTTAAGGTTGAAATCTTACGATCAATGTTCCAATCCAAAAAGCAACTCATTAATTCTTAGATCAATAACTACAGCATTGTGTGGAGCAGGAATATATATAAACCTACAAAAAATTATATAGTAACAATAAAATTATTATATACAATCATTTAATACATCAAATCTAAAAAAAAAAAAAATTCATAAAAATTGTATAAATTTCAACAATAAACTTAAAGTCTCTGATTAAATCTATCAAAGCACAAATCAAATAAGATTTTACCATGATCACTTAAAATAGCTATAAATTGTTGTAATAAAAATAGAGTAGCCAATAGCCATATCTCATAACAGGAATGTTCATACACAAAACAGAGTAGTCAATTTATTCCATATACACTATGAATCAATAATACATTGTCCAGATGACTTTAGACATTTAAATATATGTTATGCCGAAGTTATTCTGCTCAAGAAACAGAGTAGAAAAAATCCCATAGCAGTGAGGTCCATACACAAAACAGAGTAACCATGCATCAGCCACCAAGAGAAGCAATCTAAGTAAAATTGTAAAAGAAAACATGAAGCATAGAACATAAATTAAGTTGGAGATATGTTTCATACGAGAAAAGAAAACACTTACCTGATGAGATCACGAAGAAGAAGGTATAGCAAGCCGAGCCGGCGATAAGCTTAGAGCGATAGAGATGACTGGCGAGAGAGGCGACTCAGCGACTATACTCAACGACTAGACTCAGCGACTGGACTCAACGATGCGACTGGCGATTGACGGCTGGTGAAAACTGAGAAGTTTAAGAGAATTGAATTCTGCGAGAGGCAAGAGACAAAGAGTGAAATGAAATTTTTTAGGTTGGTTTATATATTGCGAGAAAAATAAGTAAACCCTAATTAATATATAAATTTATTTAACTAAATATAATTAATTTTTTGTACGGACAGATACGATTTTGAGTATAACCATAACCGAACCGTATCCGTTACTTTATGTTTGATTTTTACCCAAAATCATATCCATCCCAGAAATTAAACGGATAAAAACCAAACAGCCGGTGCGATTATCCACGGATAATCGAACTTGTAGTTTTTTTGACCATTCGTATTGCCGACAAAGTTTAATATTTAATATGATAAAGATTGGGATAATTTGTAAAATCTATTTAGAGTATATATATATATATATTATTTTACATAGTTGTATATTTATATAACAGGTTGTATATGTAATGAGATAAATAAAAAGAGAAGTGAGAAAATTTGAAAATATAAGCATGAAGTTGAAGAAAATATGTGTACGAAAAAATAATTAAAATGATATTATAACTTAAACATAAAGAAAATATGTTAAATAAAAGGTGTTAAAAATGAATTTAAATATATGAATAAATGTTATATTATATAGTTAATCTTGTTTTTTTTAACTCTTTGTCAAAAAAATAAATGATTAAGTTATTTAATATAGTTTTATTTTTAATACCTTAATAAAAAAACATATATTTATTTTCGTAGATGCTAAAAAATGTATATTTATTACTTTATAAGAAAAATAAACATATATTTTTTTTTACTAAAGTGCATTGGTCTCAAAACTTTAACTAAATTTACATATATTTTCTTAAATTTTTAAAAAATATAATTTGATTTTTAAATTTTTAAAACTTCAAACATGCGTCTTTAAATTTTTAAATCCTATAATTTAACCTATCAATGTTAAAATATTATATATATAGGTACTAGTTTAATTATTAAAATATATATTTATAAATAAAAAATTTAGGACTTAAACATGAAGTTTTTTAAAATATTATAACTAAATCATATGATTTAAAATTTTAGAGACTTATATTTGAAGCTTTAAAAATATGATGATCGAATTGTACATTTTAAAAATTTGAAGACTTATATAGGATTTTAGTTAAAATTTGAGGACCAAAAATGTATTTTAGACATTTTTTCCCTAAAAAAATTAAGAATGAAACTATATATATGAAAAGCTCATGCCTAAAATTAAACCAAAAGATAATGAGTTTATAAATTTTATACTTATTTTAAAAATAATAATGATATTTTTTATTTATTTTTTTGTAAAAAATTAGTTTTATTATTATAAAAAAGTATCTGCATAAGGACATATTATCAAATTTTTATATTTTTATTTAATTTTTTCAATTATAATTTATTTAAGTTAAAATAATTTTTATCTAATATAATCGAAAAAAATTTACTTTATTTATATATTATCATTTTTTAATAACAGAATAAAATCGTTAAAGAAAATAAATATAATATTTAAATATTATTTTTATAATAAATATATAATATTGAAAGTATTTATCTCTTAAACCAGTTACTTTTTGGAAAATCGAATATTGCTAGTTGAAAAGATATATATTCAAACAAAAAGGACAGGAAGAACGAAGAAGTGAGATCTGGTTCGTTTACTAAAAAAGGCATGTTTATTTTATAATTTGAAAATAATAATATAAATGTAATTTATTTTTATAATTAATTATATTTTAAAGTTTTATTATGAAAAAAATAATTAAAATGGTGATAATAACACTTACGAGAAATAATAAAAAAACCTTAGAAAACTTACGGATTCCTCGTTATGTAATACTCTAATATAATTCAAATAGGAGAAAAATAATTAAGAGTTATTAAAAATTAGAAGAAAAAGAAAATAGCGAATTGACCCTTATTTTTACCCCATATTAAATTATTAATAAGTATTGATCATCACAACAAGTTAATACATGGTAAATCAATAATTCCTGAAAAAGATAAAGCTAAAAGAAAGGTGGATACTCCACAATAATTGGCATCAAATGCTTATGGGGATTCGCACTGTTGCTGAATTTCAAGATCTGCAACAACCATCACTTATTTTATTCATTTTTTTTTATAAATTTTACTGGTTAAATATTTTAAAAAATTTAATTTTTATTTGTTGATAAAATTTAAAATAATTAAATATTTTTAGGTTTTTGAAAATAGAAATTTTATTATAATATTAGTAAAACTATCTTTAATTTTTAAAAGTGAAACCGAGTGGATTTTAAAAAATCCATTCCACTCCAAATGCTTTTAATTTCGTAACCTTTTTCCTTCTTTCCATTGGCATTGGGCAAAGGTCTCAGCTTTAAGCAATCTGTTTCTCACTCTATAGGAAATAAAAAAAAGGTGAAAAGAAGAAAACAAAGTTGTGAGTGAGTGAGTGAATGAGTGAGTGGTTTTACACTAGTAATACAAGTGCAGTAGTGCACTTAAGCTAGATAGAGAGAGAAAAAAAAAGTTTTTTTTAAAAAAAAATGAAAAAAAAATTTAAAAATTGGGAAAAATGAAAAACAAATTTAAAAATTGGGAAAAATGAAAAAGACGCAGCCAATTAGGGCTCCGTCGGAAAGTTGCACCCAAAAAGGTAACTCTTCTGTCTGTTAACTTTTTCATTCTCTCATTACCACACGTACCCATTTGGGTGTTTATTGATCTTTTCTTCAATCTCTTGACATTTGGAGCTTATTCGATTTCTACTAAGGCTGGATTTTTGACACCAATTTAGTTGGTTTTCGTTGTTATCAAGTTGTGGTTTTGCGTTGCTTTTTTTGGGTGTTATTTGGAATTTTGAGTTGCTCTTGAAGTTTGGGAATTCTGGATTTTTCCTTTTGATGGGGTTCTTCGAGTTGTAGCAGAGCTTAGCTAGCTTCAAGTGGATGTTTTCGTTTTCAATCTTTAGCTATGTTGGATTATTGCTGTATTTGTTTTTCTTTTGAGCTTCAATTTGCTTTGGCGCGTGGAATACACAGTTCTAGTAAACTAAAGCTTAGGTTTTGATACCCAAAAAGGATTTGATTTCTTGGCCTTTTTGGCATTTGGGCTCAGAGGTGGCTTTCAATTACTTAAGCGGTTGTTGTTTGTTCGAGGATTTAGGTGGAAATTAATTCACATAGTTGGAATTCTAGTAGGAAAAATGGCTACTGAATCGAACACTGGGTTTCACTATGAGGATGTTCTTGGTTCTTCTTTGAATCCGCACGCTATATCATTCCAGTCTGGGGCAATAAACAGTACATCAGAGATGCTTGGAGTGGGGGACTACTTTGGGATGAATAGTAATAGTATGATGTTCTCTGGGAATTCCAACATGATTAACAGCAATCCTGTGATTAGTCAGGCTGGGAATTCATCTGGGTCTCTGCTGCTTGATTCAGTGCCCGGGCTCAAGCACGATGCAGGGCTGGCCGTTGAGTGGTCTGTGGAGGAACAATACAAATTGGAGGAAGGCCTTGCCAAGTAAGTCTTAACAATTGAGTGTTCTATATTTTAGCTTGTGCTCTTATGTGTTGATTCATGTAACTGCTCCTTTTAGAGGCATGCTGCCTGATCCTTTTTTTGTTAATGAAACTATGGTGATATCGCCTACTGAGTTCTTTTTTTTCCCCCTGGTATGGAGCCCTGTTCTTAAAGTTTTTTCATCTGAATATTTATGGTGATTGATCTCATACAGTTGTTTTTCTAGAGTGCTTTATGGTATTACTTAGAAGTCTTGGAACATTAAATTGTACCGCCGAAGTTTCAAGTATTGACAAAAACATTGTTGTCAAGTCTTGATGGAAACTCAACACCTGCTAGCAGTTGATTGATTTTCAGGTTCAGTAATCATTGTCTATAAAGTGACATGCTCCATTAACTTGAAGAGTTATTTCCATGAACTACATTGTTTTTCTGAGAATTGTATATGCGGTTTAGTAATTATTAAATGCATCTATTTTTTGAGCGCTCCTTAGATATGGAGTGTTAAATGTCATTCAAGTACAGTTGTGTTACCTCAACTTCCTATTTTGGTTTGTTTTGTGAACTTTCTTCTTATAATGTGGGGCATATTTTCTCGTGTCTGTAAGTTTGAGATATATTCATTGGCTGTTAGGTTAAATTTCTTGTTTCATATCGCATCTAGTCAGTATATAGTGTTCAACTTCAATGCACTTTTTTTTCAAGTTTAGCAGTCATGATGTGAATTTGCTATTTGATTCATGTAGATATGCTGATGAGCCAAGTATAATGAGGTACATAAAGATTGCTGCCACATTGAGGGATAAAACTGTGCGTGATGTTGCTTTGAGGTGTCGGTGGATGATGGTAAGAACTTTCTTTATCAGTAATGTTCTTTCAATACCTTGAACGCACCTGAACATATCTTCTTCATGCGGTATGTAATTGCAACAATAGTACTACTTGACCAGATAAGAAGAACTTATGGTATTACTATCGTTTGATGATGGTGGCTAAATGTAGCCTTTTTTAAGTATGTTTTTTGGGAGGGAGGGGAACCGCGGATAAAATCTCTTCAACCCTGATTCCAATTCTTCTAGCTTTTGATTTGTATTTTTTGTTGTGTTTTGGGGGTGGGGGGGTTGTGTGCACATGTTTTTCATTTTGAGGGCCAACTGGACAATGGACATGAACCTTCCTCAGATAATAACAAGCTGTTGTTGCATGTAAGTTATCAATTATATCTCTTAATTGCTGACTAAGATAATGCATGAGTAGCATTCAATAACAAGTTATGTTGCAGCGATAGTCTTAAAATGGTATTGTATCAATGTCATATGGGTTGCAGAACTCTCTTTTTTCGTTTCAACTAAAGATTATTTGGCATCTGATTTGATCATAACTTTCAAGATGACAAAGTTCAAGTTCTTTTGTTTTATAAATTGGAAATTTCATAGTCATGAATATTGTTGCTGTTATGAAAGGACTGGTAGTGCCTATGTACTGCTGCTACCATAATAAGAGCGCTATCTAGCCATATATATGATCTATATCTGCTATTAAAGCCTTTTCCTTTACAGACACCTGCTAAATATTCTATAGTTATTTGTTTTATAGCATTTTGAGTTTGAAGCTGTACATTTAACCTTGTTCACATAACAATAAGTTGAAGACAAATGGGTTCAATGTTTACCAGCTTCATGTATTCTTACGGCATACTTTAAAATATGTTTTTCTAGGACTTAACAGAATGATATTTGCAGAGAAAGAGGAGGAAACCTGAAGACCATAATGTGGGAAAGAAGGTAAACAATCGAAAGGTATGTGTGTGGAACTCATCTAAACATTTATAAGATATGTTATTATTTCTGTCTTTCTATCAGGTTCCTTCCTGAAAGCCTCAAAGTGGATGTTTTGAGCTGATCTTGTTATACCGTAGGTTGAGATTAAACATATATGGAATGAGATAGATTTCTTTGCAAGGAACTCTTCTTTCCTAAGCATCTTGAATAGCTAAAAAAGATTTGACGGAATGGTTCAATTTTACTATTTTAGTGCCCATTAGTTTGTTGTAGGATGGACACAGTGGTTTCTAAGTTGATGCTTTGAAGTATTGTCAATGCTTTTCTTTCTTAAACTGTTACCTTAATCAGGCAACACATACATTTGTGAAATTGAAACTTAGTTCAATGATTTATGGATTCCTTGCATTCTTGTCGTATGCATGGTTTCCATTTTAGCCAGACATGGTCTGCATTTTTCTATTTACAGAAAAATCTGTTCTTCTTTAAGAAAAAGAGGCAAAGAAAAAAAATCCTTCAAATACACCTGAACTATCCAACCAAACATTTTTTACTGGGTTGATATCCATGACCAAATTTGCTCTGTCTTTCAATTTTATTATTTCATCCTATTCTCTTTCTGTCCACGTTATTATTTCATTCTTAAGATGGCTATTCTATTCTGAAAAAGCAATTTAGGAAACATAGGTGCTCTGAAATTTGAATAAGTTTTCTCTAACTTTAAAATGTAGTGTGAGCTGCAAGATGATTGAGTTTGCTCAATGTGAACAGAGATATAGAAGTGTGGTTGGTTTTCAATGCAGGACCTAGTTTGAACCATTAGGCTCCACACTGTTGTTTCGTGTGTATATCTTTTCACAGCTGCAATTTGGTCTTATGTTTTCAGTGGTTACCTATGTAGTTTATTGGTTTGAGGGACATTGGCCATAGTTGTTGATTGGAAGTTTTATTTTTGGATTTTGAGCTTTATTTGGTGGTCCTTTGGTAAGTTTCTATTACTTTTTTATACTTTAGATATCATAATTCTACCGAAATTAGGAGCTTTAAGATGCATAGAGATTTAGTTCTTCAGAATCAGTAGTGGTGACTAGTGAGAAACTAATGAAGAGGGAAGATTAACCAATGACAGTAGATTCTTTTCTTAAACAAACAATGAAACTCAAACCTTCTATGTCATATTCAAATGAAAACCAAATTTGGATTATTCTCTTTGTGTTATCCCTAATATTTACTGTTCTACTCTCACACATTTATTTTATAAAATTTCTATCCATAACTAAACATCTTTCGTGCCTAATCAGTTTCCCAAGTAAGATAACACTGTTTTGGCTAGTGAAACTTGTGTGACTCAATTTACCTGTAAGAAGAAAATTTAAAAGGAAAAAAAAAAAAGGAACTCCACCAAACTATCAACCCAAAACTCATACAAAGGAAATCATGTAACAGAGAAAGAAAAGGAGTACTACAGAACCTCCCTTTCAAAACTCTAACAATGAGAATCTTCATCTTCTGCATCCTTGGTCTCCTCTTCTTCGATCTTCACTTCACTCAAAAGCCCAACAACCAAAGAATATAAATATTCTACTAGAAATTTAGGGGAAGCACAGGCCCAAAGAGATGAAACTCTCAGAAAGTCTTCAAAACAGATTTAAAGGAGCTTGTCTGGCAGAAGGTTGAGAAAGACAGAAGACGAAATGACTGGAGTTGGGAGGAAGACGAAACAGCAGGTAGAGGAGAACTTCGTTAGCGATGAAGGGGGAGTGAGTGGTAGAGGAAGAGTGTGGGTGCAAGAAAGGCGTAGGTAGTGGGTAGGAATAGGGGAGGAGGCAACTGGAAAGGAAAAGAGATGAAATCCTAGTTTTCTCTCTCTAGAAAACTGGAGCGTCAGTCTCTAATGTTTTTAGCCTAGACTGTCTTTGAGAAACCAGTTACTTAATTTTGAGTGGCATAAAGGCATTATATTAATTCCATAGCTCAAAGTAAGAGTTGGCAATTTAGGCTAAACCAACCTAACATGGTACAAATTATTTTTTAATTAGAATGAATTATTAATTCTTTTGTGATTGTGATGTTATTGAGTTTTCTTATCATTATATATAAATAAATTGGAAAAACTTAATTTAATTATTTCACAATATTAAAAGATACGTGAATTTGGGCAGTAAAACACGAACAAGAATCCGCACACCACGAACATGCACAACATGCATGAATTGCAATTTTAAAAAATATGTGAATTTGGATGGAGTGAGAGAGAGAAGGATGAGGGGAATTTTGGGTTTGAGAATGTGAAATTGGGGATGAGAGGAGATAAGAATAATTGGGGGAGACACACTATATTTGCTGTCAATACTCATCAAATGCGTTCAAAGAGAAAACACAAATTCTTAACTTAAACTATATCTTGATTCTGATGACTACAATTAATTTCATGATTATGAATTCATAATGATTTATTGATTTTAGGATTTGAACCTGGACTCCTTTCAAGTATGTAATACTGTTTGGTTAACCCACATAATGTTGTTTTGGACAAAAAATTGTACAAGTTTTTAAATCACGGTAAACCTTATAAAAGCATGACATTTGAAAAATTCTAATCTTCCACCATCTCTCTATTTACTTTAAAGTTAAAAGTGCTAAGAGTATTATTTTTTAAGTAGTTGTGAGAAACTTATTTATTTTCCTGTCTTGATTCACTGTATCAACTAATTTCTTTAGGATCTTATGTTGATTGAGGAACCTATAATCTAAGATCATGCTTCTTTAGGATAAGCTGGTGGACTCATCTTCAAAGATAAATATCCCTCCCACTCTACTTCAGAATACGACTGCATATCCCATAGTGATTAACAATATGAACCAGAGTGATTGCTGCATGCCTTTTGAAGGTTAGCTTTCAGTTTTTCATAAATTTTCATAAAGCATCATTTTATTTTTGCGTGTTTCAATCGATACCGGTTATGCATTATTAATTTTGTTTTGGTGCATTCTTTTCGGATGCTTTCAAATTAATGTTTCCATGAAGATTTTGTTTGGGAAATTTCTGACTAAATTCTCACTGTAGGTGGTGCAAACTTGAATTGACTGGTATCATGTAACTTACTATATGTATTATGGTTCATATGATTTTCTGTATTAGTAGGAGATGGTGTCAATAATGAGAAGAGTTTGATAATGATTAGTTAATCCTTTGTACTATTCTAAGTGAGCTGTCCCTGTGATATATAATCTGTAAGAAATTTCATGGTAGAATTTATAAAATGAAAGGTCAATTGCTTGATTCAAGCTTTAATGGTACTCGGATGTCTAACAGTTTGACCCATTGTAGTAGTTAATTTTAGATGGAATTTTAGTAGTTTATTTCCCTAACCAAACTTGTAATGATGTATTTGATTTCTGAACTATGTTCAAATTGCTCTTAGACCTCTACATATGTTCAGCATTCTCTTTTTAATCCATGATAAATTTTAGTAGGAAGAAATAAAAATCTATCGTTCCATTAAGGGGTGGAGATGGTTCAATCTTTGAGAAGAGGCCTTTGGAGTTTCCTTTCTTTCATTCCATTTTTATGCTTTTTAGTAAAGTATGTCTGTTCTTGTCCAATACATATTCTCTGGCTTTGAATTATGTGCATATAGTCTTAAAGATGCATGTGTAGTTACTCTCTCTCTCTCTCCTCACACACAAATTTTTATTTATGAGATTCTATTTTGGTTGGTCTCAGGAGTGAGTGGTCCAGCGAGGCATCTTTTGGAACAAAACAAGCAAGCTTTTAGTCAAATTAGAACTAATTTTTCTACATACAAGGTAATATCCCACTCTTTGAGATCTTTTGTAGTTTAAAGTACATAAGATGTTGAAGCAACATTAAGTTAGCTTCTGAGAAAATGTAATGAAGAAGCTTGCTTATCTCAAATGTGCCATTGTATAGCTAAGTTTATTTATATGTCTCCTTGCATTAGTGAACAACCTTTGCATTTACCACTACCTAAAAAGTAAACTCAATAGTTGTCACTGTCAATATCAAAATTTTCTTTGGGATTGGTCCGATTAGCTCCAAGGTTTCTTCTAGCATATTGGTGGATGTTGAGTTTGGCGATATACACTCTACTTTTCCATTAGGTTATATTTAACTCAATGTTCGTGCAAGATAGCAAAACATAAGGTGTCAGCATGTATCCTTTTCCTCTTTTCATTTTATATAAAAAATTTCTGTATGTCCATTCATATGTACGTTATGAGAATAAATTAGGTCCCCGTATCTGATGGTCCATTCATATGTAGGTTTCCATATGTCCATTCATATGTAGGTCACCATATGTCCATTCATAAGGTGTCTTCTCTCCTGTTTTACGTTCTGTGTGCTGGCACAATTATTGCTAATTTATTTTCACAGAATATGTTAGTATATATTTATTTATCTGTATTTATTTTATGAGCAAGAGTTATATTCGTTGTGGCTTAATATTTTGTTACTTAAACAAGCAGTTACAGGACAACATTGAGCTCTTTCGTTGCGCAAGGAGCAACCTTACTGCCATCCTTAATGAGTAAGTGACTGATTTTTGTTTCTCCCAAGTCGTTTAGAAACACAATTTATATTGGGTTTGTCATGAATTTTATTTGTGAAATGGGTTTCAATTTTTTGCAGAATGAGAGATGTTCCCATACCTGCACTGCCTGTATCAATTGATGAGGATCTTGCCTCTAGTATTTTTCCCAAGACAACTTAGGTAAGGATTTCACACGGCTTATAGAAACCCATTTTCACTTTTATGTGTCACATGATTGTGAAAATATCCGGGTAACGTTGTTTTGGGAGTGGAAGAAATTGTTTTTCCTTCGCCATTTTCCTCTCTGTTTGGTTTCGCATTCAGGTTCCTTTTAGGTTCATTTTCCTTGGTCATGCTGGATGAAAATGAATGTGTTGAAAAAGTATGCATGTAAAAAATTGATTTATAGTTGACAAGAGCAGACAAACATTTTACCCTGATGAGTTGCATAATTGTCTGACCTCTCCAGTGTTCAAGTCCCTTTTTGTTCCGGAGAAGCAAAGATGCAAGCTGAGTGGAATAAAGAGCCTTAGCTTATGCGAATATATGCAAAGCCTAGCTTTTTATATTCTTGAGCAACGGATCTTCATGTTAATTCAGTGCTCCCTGGTTTATTTGTGTTTGTCTGAAGATAGTTCTTTTGTACTCTTTTTGTTACATAAATAAACTATTTGGTGCAGAAACTTGTATTCATACATGTATTTGATGCTCAAAGTAATTTATAAAATTTTCACCATGATTGCGAATTGTACAACTTGAACAGTGCTACGATATATTTTTTTTAATTTTGAAAAATCATATTGGATCATGACCATCCATGTTAGTTATGGGCATGGAAAGTAGTGAAAGTTTTATATGATATGGGTTTATGACTAAGTGGTGCATCTTGTTGATTTTAAGAAAATGCTATTAGTTTTTCAATCAAAATTGGGTCGTGCCTTGTGCTAGAAAATAGTCGCATTCCTCTAAAACTATAAATGTAAAGCTTCTCAGTGTCATTTGCGAACAATACTCGGATGATGTGATTTGTTGAAGAAAAAATATGTAATTTCTAGTAGCACTGTGAAAATGTGTTCTCAGTCACTTCCTCTTTGAACTCTCATTTTCTAGGGTTTTTAATGTGCAAGCTTAGCTAAAACGAATCTCATTGATGTTTTAGTGCAATTTTGACAGAAGTGTGGATGAAATAATGAAATCATGTATTAACTAGAAGAATTTTGCAAAGGTTGGTTGAAAAATTAGATTATGCCCATGGACATAATCTTTTCATATAACATTACTTAAAAGTCAAAAGGAGAACTTTTCAATTGTAGGTTTAAATACGCCATCAAAATTGCATGAGAGTCGGTACACAAAGGAAACATAGAGGGAAGTTGCAAATATGGAGCTATATATACATGTTTTACAAACAAAAAAGAATTCCAAATGAAAACAAATATCAAATGAGAAGAAAATATATATTAACAAAATCTAGATAGAGTTCTTGTGTGAGTAGGTGTACTCCATATATTATGTCTAACCAATCTTGACATATGATTCTTCATTTCTGTGCATACTTTTTCCAATTCCACAACTCTTCTTTGCATTTTTTGCATGTTTTGTTTCATATCTTCCTTGTCCTCTGTGAAACTCTCAATAATGCTATCACAGCTCTGATAGTGGGATTCACTTGGAATACTAATTGGACTCATGTTATTCTCAACTTCTTCTGCAGCTACTTTGGATTGTTTAGACATCAAAGCTTGAATAGTAATCCTTGGTGGGATTTTAGGGTTTTTTGCAAGTTCTTTACAAGCTTCAAGGCTAAGCTTATGATAGTTCAAACATCTGCATAACTTTGACCTTTCTTCAAATGAAAGTTTGGGGTGAGCCTGCAAAATATGTCAGTTTGAGAAGTTAGAATGGAGATGCTTATTTAATAGAGACACTCAAAGATTAAAGGTTACGATAAAT
Source organism: Hippophae gyantsensis (assembly GCA_030763125.1). NCBI lineage: Eukaryota > Viridiplantae > Streptophyta > Magnoliopsida > Rosales > Elaeagnaceae > Hippophae > Hippophae gyantsensis. The sequence goes on along the minus strand of CM061036.1, from coordinate 41,707,471 downwards.
GTAAAACTAAACTGAGTTTGAGGCTTTGTAGAGCTATATATATCATATTTAGATCAAACAGTACTAAATAGTTTTATTTATCAGACTACAAGGCCAATCACATTCACGTTTTACACCGATTATGATATGATGAAAATGAAATATTAAACATGTACAATTGTTTTCATCCAATCGTATTCTTTCACTAGCTTGTGACAATGTTTAAAGGGTTCAAAACTAAGAGGTCAATAATATATATTGTGTTCAATTCCATTTTCCCCAACATATTGCAAAGGGCAATTCTGGTTACATCTCACACTTCAAGTACGGACCACAATGTTTAAAATTATAAAGGGTATCTGATTTAGAGGTATGTATTGGAGGTTTGTTGGATGTAACTAGAATTACCCTATTTCAAAACATAAAATTTACCTTTAGCTCTAAAGTGTTAGAAAAGCATACTCCATTTACTCATGGAATCCACCTCAATCATAAGGAAAGTGGGGCTAAATAGAACATCTTTTTAATGGCAAAAGTTGCAAACAAAGACAAAGACAAGAACAAGATCACATGCATGCATTTTGTAACTGTGTGAAGACGTATGGATAAGGGAAAAAAATCCTTTTTCCTATGAATATGTGGTATATATGATATATCCTTCTTAGCCAAAAAGAAAACTGGCATATCATAGGTAATGACTTGGCAGAGATGGAAAAACTTGCATTTGACCCAAATATTTTACTTTATTTTAAATTTATATATTTTAATCCTCTTAATATTACATTTTAATCACTTTATTTTTTCAATTTTTTTTAACATTTTTTTCTTCAAACATCTATAAATATCCTGTTATTAAGATTTAATTCTTACTTAAATTTTTCTTTTTACTAAAAAATAATTCAAAAAAATCAAAATTGACAATAAATAACTAAATTACATAAAAATTTAAAGTATAATAATTTTTTAAAAAATGACTAATATATTAAATTTATTAAAATAAAGTGGCATGCCATGTTACCTTTTATAATATATTTAATAATATTTATCAGTTTTTTATTATTTTGTGAATAGAAATTTCAAGATAAATAAAAATCTAACTAAGATACATACAAAATAGGAAATTGACCCGCATTTAAACAATGTACAGTATTACTTTGCTATAAAAGAAATTTGATGTACAAGTAGCAACTACCACTCACAAACATTCCATGCAGGCATTTAATGCCATAGCCCATAACTCAGAAGCAACTTAGAATACGTCCACAAGAAAAACAAAATCGACTCCTCAAAATCGGGTCAATTCTCCTCAAATTAAATTGAGAAAATCAAACATATTAAACTGAAAACCTAAAATCAGCTTTAACTTAGATAATGACAACTTTGTCCCTGTAGTAGCTCTCCAAATTTCCTTTTATATATATATATATATATATATTTAGAATTAGGTTAATGATTATAAAATATTATATAATTTTTTATGTTAATATGTTAATGGTTAAGATTTATTGAAATGTAAAAAATTATGTAATATTTTGTGTTAATTGATCTCATATACATACATATATATATATATATATATATATATATATATATATATATATATATATATATATATATATATATATATATATATATAATTAGAGTTCTCTAATTTTTCCATTTTTTTTGGCCTAGCTCAAAAAGGATCTAAATAAGGTCAATTAATCTACTAGGAAAAAAAATATTTATAGGAAACCAACGTAACCTGAAATAATGTGATCGCACTTTGTTTTATGTAAATTACTAATTAATATTTTTCCACTCTTAATTAAACAATCGCATTACTAATGACAAGTTGACAACTTGGTGTCGATTGATATTTCTATCACATAAATCACAAACATATATATTTTAAGTAATTTATAAACAATCATTTTGTCTGGTTGTAAATGACAAGGGAGTGTCTAATCACTGCATCCATAGTATTTGACAAGGGTGGTAATTATGTTACTAGTATTTGCCTATAATTTATCACAAATTAAATGTTTTGTGTTGTGTTAATATTTTATCTAAATCAATTTTTTTTATAACTTTATTATAATTTTTTATTAATTAATATTTAATGTGATTTAAATACGTGATTAATTACGAAATATTAAGTGAATCATAATTTTTATTTATTTATATTATTGAAAAAAAAATCAATATCTTTATGAATATTAATTAACTCTAACAAGACAACTTTTTTATTTCATGTTTCAGCAGGCCCTCAAAATACAAAGAATCCAAACAAAATTTCATAAAAAAGAGAATATGCCAAAGACATGATCACGGACACTATCATTGAGAATCATATTGATTCTTCTAATATCAACTAGAAATTATTTTATCGCAAAAAAATAAATTAAGAGAAATTATTTTGCACATTTCTCTACAAGCAAAAAAAAAAATATATATAATAGTGATAAAAAAATTGATTGTTAAAAGTAATATTGCTCACTTCCACACAAGAAATATCCTATGGGAGAATCTATTATTTTTTTGTCCCTCATAATCCTTCCTATATTAATTATATATTGATTCTTAATAAATAAAAAATAAAAAACTTTTTGCTTGGGCAAACCAGAAAAAATAAACACTCTCTTTGGAAATTAACATTCTCAAGCATAACATTAAATTCTCTAATTCATACATTGGAGCCAAGTTTTATTAATTTCAAAGAAGCAAAGATATATTTCTTCCATGTAGATATTATGAATTACATATAAGGAAATGTAATAATGACCATCTTTGCTCATCTATAAGGGAAAAATAGTCTCTTATACATTTTTAAGTAATTTAATTAAATTCTAGGTTTTTAATTTTCAAGATTTATTTTAAATTTTCAAAAGTTAAGATTTAAACTAGCATTTATTTTTCTATCTTTGGTATAAAAATTAAGATTTGTTCATAATTTTATATTCGTTATTTAAATAAATTTTTATACCCCTATAAAATATAATTCACTCCATGGATAGCACATAACTCTCTTTCTCCTCTCTTTCTCTACATAAAATTAATTTTTTTATATAAAAAATAGACATTAATTTTTTGTAGTAACTAGGCTACTAGTATATTTTAATTATGATTTAAATTTTAGATATTTTATATAATTAATTATATCAATCAATATTAAAATTGTTTTGAGCTTAGGATATTGAGTAGAAAAAAACAGGAAACATCATAGAGGGTAAATATTAATTTTTTATTTATGATAGTTTGACTTGTTATAAATATTTGAAGCTGCCTTATCTATTTAGAAAACTCCTATGCCGTGTATATTCAGGGCATTATTTTGATCAATAAATACTTTTTGTAATATGTTTTCTTTTATTCTTTCAAAAATAACTGTTCTTTTATTAAAAGTAAAAGTGTTAAAAAGCAGTCCCATATGTAGCATTGTTGGTATGTATTTTGTTTGTACAAAATTTAAAGAAAAATATCAAAATTCTACTATATTTTCTTTGTCAAAAAAAAAAAAAGAATATGTATAATAATAATGCAAAGGTCCTAATATTTTAATAATATTTAAAAATTGGATGATATTTTCACAAGTTAAGCAAAATACAATAAATTAATATTAACCCTTCTATTAAACATTCAATGTGACACATTAAAAAAATCAACATAAATAAATAATTTATTTTTATAAAATTAATAAGTATTTAAATTTAACTAGAAAAACAGGAATATAAACACGACGTTATTGATAATGATATTCTTAATTATTTAATGATGACGGTGTGAATGAAAGAAATTGTTTTTATAGAAGAATAGGGTTTCAAATACTAACCTCAAGATAGATATCAATAGCTCTGTAAACTCCATCAAAACAATCTCTAGCAGAATCTGGCAAACTCTCAGCAGCTCCAAGAAACTTTGAGACCTTAAGGCTATGATCAGGAGATATTTCACCCAAATACATATCAATCAATCTTCCAACTTTTTTCATTTTTTGTAAACACACTCCTTCACTGCTAACAAACACTTTAATCAATCTTATAACCAAATTCACATCATAAACACCCTTGTCATGACCACAAACCAACAAGTCATCTAATGTTGCTTCATAAATAATTTCACCAATCAATTTCTCTAAAGCAACTCTGTTCTCTTTATTTAGTCCATAAACAGATAGAATTCTAAGTACCCAAAACAGAGTTCTACAAGAAAATGCTCTTTTTCCAACTAAAGTAACTCCATAAACAGCTGTTTTAGCAAGACCCATGAACTCAGACCTTGATTCCAAACTACCAATACTACCCATTTGATGTGATGAAACTTTGAGATAATGAAGGATAAATTTAGTGATTATTAAGCTGTTATTATCAGTCCCAAAAGCCCCCAAATTCTGAATCACCTTTTCAATAATCACTGGGGGTAAAATGGTTAAATCATTGAACCACCATGGTTTGTTCGATGAGGAAGTTGAGGTTCTAATTAACTTAATTGATTCAGGGGTTGTTTTAGATGAAGATGAAATTCTAAATCCAAATGGAGTTTCTGGTGAAGATGGTGATGAAGATCCAGAAGTAGCTAAAAGGCTTAAATCTGATGTAGTACTCTGACTCTGAGCAATTTTTGACAACATTGCACAAATGAGCTTTTCTATTAACCCAAAAGAATCAGCATATGTGAAAATTGATTCACAGCTTTTGAGACATGTTAAGATTTCTTTCCATGACCAATAAAACATACCCTCAAGAAAATTTTCTGTTTGTTTCAAGAGATTATTGGGTGAGATTTTCTCTGTCATACCTAGAAAAATTGCAGAGCAATAAAGGAGGGTTACATTTGATATTGTGATTTTGATTTTGCCATTGTTGTAACAAAATCTTGAAATTAGCTCAAATCCATTTGAGCCTCCTGGGAAATCAGCAAATTCTATCTTCAATTTCTTGATCTGGGTTCTTCTCCTTTCATTCTTGGCTATCTTCTTCAACATTTCTGAGTAGGTTGCTACAATTTTCTGCAAATGGGTATTTTTAATAAATAAATAAATAAAAACAAAGTATTAATGGAGTTAGTTCTAAGACTGACAATTTACCTCTTTGAGAAAGAATTTTTCTTGACCATTGATGTGGATTAGCAAATCACAGCAGAGTTTTGACATAGCTAGCTAGCTGCTTTCAAATGTTTGAGTATATAAATGGGAGGCATATAGATATAGGCTACTCACAAGTAGCTATAAATGTGATGAAGGATTTTTATATGGTGGTACGCAATAGTATACATAGATATGCATATTAATTTTTGTAAAATTTTGCCAAGGTACCCAGTATATAGGGTACTTTTATTATCTTCACCAGATCAACCTACGGTTTATGGCCAAAAGAATCTTTTAAAAAATAAAAATTTAAATACTATTTTAATATAAAAAATATTAAAATAATACATTTATTGTTAATTTATATTTTTTTAAAAATTAAATAATTAATTAATATCAATAATAATATAAGAAGAGATTAAATAATATAAACATTGTCTATTCTTTCTTAAAGAAGTGATCAATTTTTAAGTTAATTTATTTGTGTTATTAAGGTATTTAAATCATATAATTTTTATAAAATATTATAAATCATTTAATTTTTTAAATTATGATATTTTAATCGTATAATTATTAAGTTATGTATAATAAAAATTATATAATTAAAATATTTATATAATATATTTTCAGCGAGTTATAAAGTAATTTTTCTATTTAAAAATAACATAAATTATAAAACCTACCTTTACTTAGAGAGTCAGACCAAAAGAATCTTAAAAAAAACAGTTTTTATATTTTTTTAAAAATAACACAAATTATAAAACCACTTTTCTTCAAAAAAAAAAAAACAGTTAATTTACTTTTTAACTCGATGAAACGATCATTTTTTAATCATACTCTTCATGTGACTTCCGCTAAATGAGTTTATCTTATCAAAATGAAATCCGCTTCATTTGGAGATGAAGCTTACATCATCAAATAATCAATTACCTGTTAAGAACGACAAACGACCATTCAACTCAATCGATACAATGCGAATATGTTTAAGTTGTGTAGAGGAAACTTTATTCGATGATTTAAAAAAAAAAATTATTGTTGATTAAATTTATATATAAAATTTTAAAATTTTAAAATTTCGTATTTATTCTTTAAATTTTTAAAATATATAAATTTATTTTAAATTTTTAAATCTTCTTATATAAATATTAAAGTTTAAGAATTAATGATATATTTTAAAATTTTAAAAATTTATATACGAATTTAATTAAAGTTTAAAGATTAATAATATATTTTAACTTATTTATCGAAAGAAATTTAATTTTTTACAACTCAATTGTATCATTTTCAAAAAGGAAAAAAAATTATAAACATTTTGCTATATTAAAAATATAGAAATTTATTTCATTTTTTCCGGCCATACGCGTTTCAAGATTGTTGAGGAATATAAATTTGGAGAAAATAAGACATTTCTTTCTCCATATTAATATTTAAATGCCATGTTGTTCAGCCTAACAAATCTTTTTTTTAATTGTTTAATTAGAGAAGTAGAAAACATGAAAAAGAGGAGAGGAATAATAGCAAAAAATATTATTCATTATTATTAATAATAATAATAATAATAATAATAACTGGGTGTAGAATTGCCTTTTTCACTGTCAAATTATTACCTTAATTTAGAAAAATATATTTTCAAATTATTTTATTTACCAAAAATTTATCATTTAAATTTATTTGTTAGTCAAAAATATATCAAGTAATGATAAAATTAATTTTTGATATGATTTTTCGTCAAATATAATAAAATAATACATTTATCACATTTATATTTATATTTTTCAATAGGTATATACATTAAAAAATCTAAACATTTTTTTTTTAAATTTAAACAAAAAATTTAATAAAACTTAAATAAAAATTTTATTGTCTGATATCTAAAATCATATTGTAACAATGAAAATTTTATTCAATTTTGATCGATTTTTTTTTCAAAATATTTAAGTAATTTTTTAATTAAAATTTACATTATTAAATATATGAATATAAAATACAAAAATTAATGTGTTACATATATTAATCTATTATAATTAATGTAAACTTAAATAAAAAATTAATTATTATAGATAAATAAACTTAAAAATAAATGTTTTAAATAATGGTATTAAACAACTATGAGACTAAACAAATGGGATAAAATAGTTTTCCCATAATAATAATAATAATAATAATAATAATTTATATTGTATAAAAATTTAAATTACCATATTATAAATTTTTTAAAAAAAACTTGATTAATATATAATAAGAATAATTGTGATCGAATTCCTTCTGTTTTGTCCAAATAACAATAACACTAGTCAAGTTTTGTTTTGATTTAAATAGAATTATTTTGCTTTGAGTTATTATCAAAAACAACTCTTTGTATTTTGATAAAAAAAAAATTGACACATCTTTTGATCAATTCTTGCAACAGAGGAAGAGTTAAATGAATCAAATAAAATGTGATATGAATTAGAATGATATTTAGGCAAAAACATAATGGAGATTGATGATATAAAATAACTTATTTTTCAATCATGTGTTAGCTTATTTTAGTTTTTAATGACACAAAGCGTTATTTTTTATAATAACTCAAAGCAAAGGAAACTTCACTAAATCAAAATAAAATTTGTCTGATATTATTGATATTTGGGTAAAATAAAAAAATATCAATGATAATTATCCTTATCCTATATAATAATAATAATAATAATAATAATAATAATAATAATAATAATAATAATAATAATAATAATAACTGCACTCTAACAAAATGAAAAGATAATGTAGAAATTTTGTCTTGTGTGGGTGACAAACTCTGTCAAGTCAAGGATGCTTGATTGAATAATATTGTATTGGTAGTATTTCTTATATCCTTTTTGGAGCTTTTGTTACTTTGAATTTGCTTTGGTTTTGGATTGGAGTTTCATGAGTATTGGACATGTGAATAAGGGGACCCAACATATAGACTCATAGAGAGAACCCTAACAATTATAAATCATTGAATCATTTTGTATACAAGGAAACAATTTGGAACTTAGTTGATCAGTATGTCTAACTTGTAGTACTACTACTATCACTTAACAGCAAATAAGGGGAAAACAAAGTTTAAAAACTATTAATATTATATTTTATACCCATAAATTAATATTTTGTTCAAATCTATCTCAAAAGTTAACAATTTTGTCCAGGTTTTTTATTTTTATTTCTATGGTTATAAAAAATAAATACTAGTAATTATGATTAATATAACATTTTTCTGGTGAGAAACCCATTGGCTTAGGACTCATTTAATACCTTGTATCAAATGAGACAAGTGTAGTTAAAGTAACAATATCTTTACAAAAGTACATTTTAATATACAAATTATTTATTTAAATAAATATGGTACATTAATTTAATTAAAATTTTACATAAATATAAAAATCATAAAACCTCTATATGTAGAATATGCAAGGGTATTTTTAAAATATAAAAAATTAACTAATTTTATTTTTGGTTGAATAAAATTATTAAAAATATAAATAAATGGAGAAAGGGTAGTATGACTAGAAGAAACAAAAATAAATAGAAGTAAAATCTAACACATTTTGAAAATTGAGAAGAAGAAGAAAAAATATATAGAGAATATGAGGGAAAGATAATTTATGAAGAAAAAGAGAAGAGATTGAGAGGGTGTGTGGCATGTAGAAAAGAAAAAAAGGGGAAATTTTGGAGTGAAAAAATAATTGTTACATGATATTAAGAAAATAACCCATCAAAAATGATATTTTTGAAAATAATCCTATTAAAACATGTCATGTGACAGTATATATTAAAAAAAAAATTTAGAATATTTTGTACTTCTATAAAACTTTATTATAATTAATGTATTTATTTTGATTATGTTAAAAGTTTTTTTATTTCACTTATAATTTTGAAAATTATAAAATTATAGTAGCTTCAAACCTTTAAAGTTAAATTAAATCATATCAATTTATATATATTTAGTTGTATTTGATGAGTTTTTGAACTAAAAGATCTAACTATTTTAATTCATATAATTTTTTTATTTGATTTAATTTAATTTGATTTTGAATCCATCAACCCATTACTTGTGGTTGAGGTAATAATTTTGCTAAAATTAATTTTATTATTTTAATATATATATATTATTTAAATGTTCTAAATATGTCTGCATGCGAGTGTACACACATGCATTACGATATAAACGCAATATGTGATATAAAATCCAACTTGACTATAATTAAGGTATAACGTAGACTTTGTATCTCCTCACGAGGTTACTTGATAAGCTATTGCTACTCCATTTATTTATTTTTCGTTCACGTACTAAAACCAAGACTAAGGGTATAATTATGAAAACAAAATTTTATTTTCTAAAAAAACAATAATGTTCTTAATGTTATAAAAAAATATATATTTAGTGAAATTATAAAAATATATTAAATATATGTTTATTATATTATTAAAAATATATGTTTAACACCCGAAATTAAAATTAAAAATAAAATTTTATCTGTAAATATGTTGAGATATACAGTTATTCAAAACCCAATCTTTTGGTTCATTAGTAGGAAAACAAAAACAAAAAAATTTCTCTGTCCTCTGTTCCATGTGAAGAGAATAGCATGCTAGCAAGCTACTAATTGCAATAAATGGTGTTGAAAAATGCAATGTATGAAATTTGAAAAACTTGTTTAAGTGAGCAAATACATATTTTTTGACAAGAAAATTGATACTTACAAACATTCAATACTATTATTTATTTTTCGAGATTTGATCATTTTTTTTTACCAATCTTATTTTAAGATGATTTCACTTGCACAATTATTGTATGAAAAATAATAGCAGAAGTCTATATTAAAATAAGGTTAGTGAGACGGGATTAACTTATGTTATTTTTCTTCATTTAACATAAAAGGCTAAAGGGAAATAGACATTCTAGTTCAACTTACATATATTTTTATTATATACTTAATGTCTCAACAAAATTATTAACATGATCTCGAGACAAAATTGACAACCTCTCTTATAATCACTACAAATTCCAAATCCATATCAAAATTATAACATTGATGATAAATAGCTCAATTGTAGAACTCCTTTATGGTGAATGTTAAAACCAACCTTGAGAAAATGAAAAACCTTGAAGAAGTTGATTTCCTTGGAAAATTTGGCCTTAAAAATGAAACTATTATGACACAATTGTTATCTAATAATAATAATAATTTTTTTTATGTTCAACAATAACTGAGGTGTTTACAGGGTTAATTTTTTGCTAATGTAGGTTGGATATTAGATATTAGAGAAATGTCATTTCCGAAAAACAGATAAATAAGTTATTTGTTAATCTGTTGTGATATGGTTGTGAAATCTTATTATAATAATTTAAATATTATCTTTTATCTTAATTAATTTCATCTTGTATCATACTTAAGTTTACGGGAAGTTTCAAATGAAATTTGATCTCTTATGATATTATGAATTTGTATTCAACAAAATATTTGATCTTCATGTATGTTATATTTAACATTTGTATTGTATCTTAAGATTAGGGCATATGACATTTTTTTAAAATGAACATTGTATTTATTCTAAACAAAAAAGAAGGATATGATATCAGTTTTTCACTACCTTTCTTCACCTTTCTATTTTCTTACTATTTCCTCTGGTTCTCTTTCATTTTTTTCCCTTAATTTTATAACTCTATCAACTATATTTATTGAAAATTTTAATATAACTAATAATAAAAGTACAATTGGTATATCTACAAATATAAAATATATGTGTAAAGTAGAAAACAAAAATTAGGCAGAAACACTTCAATATTAAAATTTTCACAATTACCATATAAAACAAGGACAACTTACAATAATATATGTAAAATATAAAGGGCCAAGACATTTAAATGTAAATCTTTTTTATAGAAATTATAAAAAATAACAACCTTAAAACCTATAATAATAAAAATAGTATATCAAAAATATTGAATGACATTTAACATTGAAACGGTCTAATTATTCATAATTTAATTTAAACATCCAATTAGATGATATTTAAAATAAATTATCTTTTTTTAATAGTAAAAATGTATGAAGTGAACATAATAGATATTATTTTTGTGGTTATAAGTTTTAATGTTTTTTTTTATGTTTTCTTTTTCAAAAATCATAATGTATATGACCAAATACATGTGATATATATCATATATGCTTACCTCAGTTAATATAATTACCCATTGCTTTCTCAAAATATATAACTTCCATATTTAGAAAATCGAAATAATTGTCTCTCTTTTTAGATAATTGTTTAGTAAATTATAAAATGTTCCTTTTTTATCTTGCCCCCTATTTTTAAGATAAATACAACAATGCATTGTTGAGTTTGTAAATAATCACATGTAACCGATATGGGATTGTCTAGCTTCAATTCAATATAAAACAAATCATCCTCCATTCCAACCATTGTTATCGTTTGGGCATTTTCGAGTGCTTTTACCCTAAGATGAATGATCCAATAAAATTCAAATTGTCTTAACTTACTTTCTTGCATAACTTTTAAGAAATATTAAAAAGATAATTGTGGGATCCTTTTAGATTGTTTTCTATAGTCTAAAATGCTTTCGGAGTTGAGAAACAACATCTATTTATTGATTAAGATAATTGAACTCGCTTTTTCTTAACCGATAATTAAGTTGTTATCTAACAACTTAATGCAAAAAGATTTTCTGATGCTTTTGAATGGACCAAAATACTCGTAGAAGTGATTGGCAATTTCATCAAAGGTGCTTTGTGAAAAGCAACAAAATTATATGTTTAGCCCAAAAAATTAGGAAAGGGGAACTTGTGGTGTAACACCTACAATTTTCAAAACTAAGTTTGAGACTTAAATTTCTTGGGTTGGGTTAAATGAGTTTGGGATGCAAACATACCAATTTGGCTTTGACACATTAATAAAGTACTACTCTTTGGGTTGATGTTATTTGGGTACAGAACATAAGTGATCAACACAAATACAATCATAAGCAATTTTATACCACCACCTGCAAACTCGACATGAGCCCAAAACTTTTAAATGATTTTGAATTGAGTTAAACAAATTAGGATGCCACTAAATGGTCGCATTCAAGTTAAACAAATTACACTAGAGTCTGCCAACCCAAATTAATAGATCAACCTGCTGTAAGTTATGTAACCCATTTATTAATTGGGTCGTGCATTATTGTGGTTGTACCCTTGACATTTTGAAACCCTACAAACTCTTCACTCCTCATATACCAGCCTCACCCTTAGCTCAAGTCATTAGGCAAATATCACAATATGAGGAGTGAAGAGTTTGTAGGGTTTCAAAATGTCAAGGGTACAACCACAATAATGCACGACCCAATTAATAAATGGGTTACATAACTTACGGCAGGTTGATCTATTAGTTTGGGTTGGCAGACTCCTCATATACCAGCCTCATAAACTGAAGCTGAGATGAAAAACAAACATCAAGCTGTTTTTCTTAAGTTGCAAATATCACAATATGAAAGACAAAGTTCACAACAAGCAATAACTTCATAACATATGGAAATGGCCAAATCCTACTTCCATAAGATAAACTAAATTCACAATTCAAGCTGTTTCAGAATTTGTATTCTGAGACAGATGAACCATACACAAGGGTAAAAAAAATACTCATTGAAGATTGCTAATATAAATTTGACTTAAATGTAAATTTTCGTTGTAATCAATTGAATATAGAAAATCCGATAAAATACATTAGTAAAGTCAGCTGTATGAATATACAGAAATAAACAATGCAAGTTTGGCCCTCTTTCCCCTTTTACTTGCAGCCACTACGGGTCAAAACTATGAAATAAGGACTTTCCGAAAGGAGGACCAGGGCATTACCTTCTAACTATAGTTTGACCTTCTTAATCCTGAGGATCTCCCAGGGTCAACAAAGCTTCTACTCTTAAGGTCCAGTTTCTTGTCTCCTCTATTGTCAACTTCCAACTTCTGTTTGCGCAGCATGTCCTCAGCATATCGTCGCCACAAAACTTCCCTTTCTTTTCTTGGCATTTTTTTATATCTAGGATCAGGTTTTAAAAGACGTTTAGCTGTTGACCATGAATTGAGAACTGTTTTCCCATCTTCAGTCTCTTGGGCAGCTGCAGCTGTTGTCAAGACTTCTGCCAAGAGAGCTCTGTACTCACGTGCACATCGCTATTGTAAATGCCAAAGAACAGAAAATTAGTGCTTCAAATGGTTATTTAACAAATAAAGTTGATTATCTTATTGATGTCATGTTTTGTTCTAAAAAAATTAACAGCTATACTACTAGCTGACCATTTTCTGATCCTACTTTTCTCTCTCAGGGCACTAGCAGTGATCATTTACAAGCAATCGAGCATAATACAAACCATGTTTTGAAAATTGCAACTAGCTTAAATAAGAGAAAAATCCCACTAGGACAGAAGCGGAGGTGTGCAGCTAGCTTGGTCCAACCCAACCAATAATTTAAAGGGCTCAACTTGATCCTGCATAATTTGTAATGAGTTGAACAGGACTTGAGGTGGACTTAGCTGAGCTGGATATAACCTGCCCCAAATAATTTCTTTTTCTATTAAAAAAACGAACTTTTAGCATCTAACCTCTCTAAAAAAATGGAATTATTTAAATGATTCCGTCCATCCTTTTCACATTCCAAAAGAAAAGGAAGGAAAAAAGGACTTCAGCTCAAACGGAGAGCTTACCAGTTATATGAGCTCAGTTGAATTCAGCTATAAATACAGAACTAAGAGTTTAGCCCACCAGCCCATTGGATATTATATATATGAACTTAAGCAGCAGCATTGGATCAGCTCATTTTAAATTTATACACAAGCATGAAGAGAACTAGTTGGGAGACTAATCTGTGACATAATGGGCAGTAACCACTGATGGACCAAAGGAAGATAACAGCAATAAGCTTACCTCTAGCAATGTCTTAATGTGATCCCGAAAAAGCTTTTCCATTTCAGATGAATCTAGATCTGAATTGGATGCACGCCCTTGAGGGTCTTTCTCCAATTTTGCTTTAGATTCTGTCCAAGATGCCTGACAAAATGACAACAAAATATATAAAATATAAATTAAAACAACAATTAAACATTAGGAAACCACTGAATCAAGCAAACACTAGACCATCATTTCCATGTGAATCAAAACACGGTAAACCGGGGTACTATGGAAATGTCTTTGCACAGGCAAAGTTAGTAACATAAATATTTTCAAATTTTCCCAAGTAATATAAGTCAAACAAACTGCTGAATATGGAAATTATATTTTTGGTGGAGCAGTAGAAATGGAGGAACTGTTCATGGGTAGCTGGGAATTAATTTAAAATGAGGAAGCAGGAAGCCAGAATTAGTTTAAGGGAGTACGAAGAGTTTGACAAGACCCTGTTAGAAAGAAAGATTTGGCAGCTCTTATGAACCCCTATGACCCCATACTATGGACTGTAGTAGGTAATTTGTGGTTGAAAGATTGTGGAAGCTACATCTAAGGAAAGGTGCTCTTCTGTTTGAAGGAGGCTTTTGGTTGGGGTGGAGACTGTTAAGAGGTTCTCAAGATGAAGAGTTGGAAATGCAAGGGATGCTGACTTTGGGAACTGAATCGACTGTTAGGGATGCTAAGTCCACCTTATGCCTGATGCAACTAAAGCAGCTGAGTTTTGGGAAACATGCATGGAGAAAGTAATGTTCTAAACAGTTTCTCATGCAGGATAAAATTAACAATTTTTTTAGAATTCTGGATTAATTAGGATTTTGTTATTTTAGAGCTTTATTCTCGTTGCCATTGTTATTACGTTAGGACTTATTATTGAATTAGAATAAAATTTAGCATTATTTGAAACTTTATAGAATTATGATAGTCTTTTATTTTCCCTATAACTCTATAAGTAGGCTTATTTGCATTGTAATTGGATACTTTTATTGATTTTGATTGTAATTATTGATTATTGAGATCTTTTGTTCTTCAATTATCCCCTTCACGTGATATGCATCAGTTGCATCAGAGCTTCTTGATTTTGTCTTATTAAAAAATATTAGATCTTCTCTAAAATATTTTGTTCCTGTTTTATGTGAAACAGTACAAAATTTATCACAATTTTGAGAAAATAAGATCTCTTAATATTTTCTTACCTTAAAGATACATAGAATCTAATTATTTTTTATTATTCAAAACCTCTTATCTTTGATGAAGAGCCACAAACTGATATTGAGTATTTTGATTCGGGTTCCCATATATGATGAAAGAATTCTCAATCCTCAACGAAAGGAGATGCATGCATATATATTGGATGGTAGAAGAATGTGACTTGAATTTTCGACAATAAGAACATTTTTCATACCCAAGTTTGATGATACTTTTCAGTTCAATTTGGTCATCATTTACTTATAGTCATCATAGTTTTAAAAAATATGCATTCAAGATTTTTAGAGCCATCAAAATCTTACACGAGTGTGTTCAAGAAAGAATTTGGCACATAAATTAAATTGCATGCAGTCACCATAAATTTGACAAGCTCAAGCATAACTCGAGGATAATTTTTTTCTCAACCAAGGAGTCTAATGCAATTAACAATTAATTAAGATTTTGTTATTTTAGAATTTTATTATTGCAATTGTTATTAGATTAAGATTTATTATTGGATATTTCGATTAAAATAAAATTTAGTATTATTTGAGTCTGGTTCAGTCTTATTTGTTCTCTATAAGTAGGCTTATTTGCATTGTAATAATTGGAGATTTTCATTGATTTTGATTATAATTATTAACTATTGAGAACTTTTGTTCTTCAATTATCCTATCTACACCTTCTGGCTTGCGTTAGTTTCTATCCTGAATATTGTCATAAAGTAGTTTGGGCTTTTGCAATGAAGGGGGGATTTACTGTTAGATCTTTGTTATCACAAGTTGAGAATTTCACTTGGCAGGCAAGAATATCCTTGCACTTAAGTTACTGTTTCACATAAGCTTTGGGCTTGAGTATGATCCCTTAATGTTCCCCCCCAGGATTCGAATTATTTTTACACAAGTAATTTGGCTCAGAGAGAAGTCGCTCAAGCAGAAATGTCCTTACTATGATTTTGCAAATGAGACATGAACTCATAAGTTATTACAATGCAGGTGGGTTTTCAAAACATGTTTGAAATCCCAAACACCCCCCCAAAAAACAAAAATCAACTTAAAAACTGATGCAAATAAAAACGTGTGTGGCTCTTTCGGTTCAAGAAAGGATCTTTTTTTCTGACAGATATAGTGATATAAGCCATAGGAATGTGGAAGCTCTTGAGCAATATGTCGTCAGTGCAACCAAATTGGTCCTAATGTAGCACACTATATCAACTTCATACTTTTAGCAGAGGTTGTCTATGATTCATATGACAATAAAAATTAAACCTGGTCTAAGGTACTTTCAAGTATTCAAATGAAATTTAACGAAGATACAGAAATGATGATGATGCGTTTGAGCTACATTAAAATTCTCAGCATTGCAACAGCATACAAAAACATAAGTAGCTTCTTGTGCAGCATTACAGTTTATAAATATATAACACTCTTTTGTCACTTCCATTTTTCATCCAAGTATAGGCTTTAGACAGAAGAATAGTTATTAAGAGCATTACCTGGGGGTCTTTAATTGTTTCAACAAGTAAAGCTTGAAATGATGCACTCACTTCCTTCCTTCGAACTTTTAGACGCACCCTCTCCATTTCTTGTTCTTCTCTTTCCTTCCTTTTTCGTAATTCTCGCTCCCTTTCCTTGAGTTTATCCTGAAAGTCAACATACAAAGGTTCAACAGCTCCCACAGTAAGAAAAGCAAATGAAGATTAAATAAACCATAGTTCTATTTATTTGGAAGAGTTCTCTGCTCTAAGGCAATTAGTAGTCCATTATTTGAACTATTGCAGTTAAATAACACCGGAAAACTAATAAAAAATGTGTGATAAGGAAAACCTGCCGGAAACCATGTAACATTGCATAATAGATACAAACTAATGTCTTCAATCAATAGTCAATTAGTTCAGTTCCCCAAAAAATAAAAAATAAACTAGTCCACTATTACCTCTTTGTCTGTACTCCAAGTATACCCAAATAATACTGCAGAATGAAACCCCCCCCCCACAAAAAAAAGAAAGAATGGGGAAAATAATAAAAAGCTAATAAATCAATTGCCTAGAAAAAAAATAGATACTTCAATTACCTCTGATTAATCTTGAAAACATATTTTTTTCACCTATGTCTTCTATTCTAATCATTCTCAACCACTATAAGCTTAAAGCATCAATATCAAGAAATACTACAGTAGTAAACTAAAAACAACAGTGAAACTAACACAAAACAAATGAAGGGATTACAAAAATGTGTTACTAGTTATATGTATGCTCATAAACCATAATCTGAATTGTTTGTTTTTCAATGTTTCAAACATCAAGAAGAGACTGCAAGTGCACCGTAATGCATGTGGGAAGGTGGTGGTGCATGTATGTGACATACATAATAGAGAGGGTAAAAGGAAAAGAGATACATTATTAGAAACTGTGTCATGCAAAACTATTTTTTTTACCTGCTCCTGTCGTTTGGCTTTTGCCTCTTGCTCCACTTCCTCTTCAGCAGCCCTTAGCTCAGATAGATACTCATTGAATAAAACTTCTCTATCCTCGTGGTTCACAGATTTGTATCTTGGGTCATTCCTTAGACTATCTTTCACCTACATCAATCTCACAACTTAAGGATCAATCAAGAATGATACCAGGTACATTTTACTTGATAGAAATAAATCTGCAGTAATAGCATGTTCCGATCAATTATTCATTCTTTTGTGTTCTATTAGTTACCATTAATACTTGTAGCGAAAGGATTATATAAACACAAAACAAAATCATGACTGATGTAGGATAAGAAAAAGAAACTGAAACTGGTAAATGCAACTTGTGCCACCTACAAGTAAAGAGCAATTATATATCTCTATCTTGTGGTATGTCAACAACTTATTGGACGAAATGAGTGGGCCCAACAGTGTCAGCGGTCAGCCAACAACAATCATCCAAGGAAGAGATACAACTACGAGACATTAAAACTTTTTCCAATCTTTTTGAAATAAAATTTATTGTAGAATTAATATTACATTTATGTTTCTTAGTATAAAGATGCGTGAATGCACTTTCTAATGAAAGTAATGAGAATAGTACTGAATTTTTTTGCTTTTTATTACAGGCTCAACTTTCTTTTAGCTTTTATATTTCTGACGGGAACATCCCTTCAGTTCTCTGATAGCAATCTCTGCTGCATATCTAGAAAAGATGATAACATTGGGTCCATAGAAAAACCGAATACCGAATTAAGCAATTGAAGATATCAACCATTCAATTATTCCATAATTCACTAGTATCTTTGAGGTGTAGACTTAGAACTCTTTTAAACAACTACATCAGGATAAGTTAATTCTTGATGAGCATACACTTTATCACATATCTGATATACTTTTTCAGTCCTTGCAATCAAACTCTTTGAGAGAAAAAATGTTTAGGACAACGGAGAAGGCAAGGAGGCCAGAAAACCAACACATATCTATCTTGGAAAAAAAATGCTATTGAAAACCAGAGTAATCTACAGTAATTTAATCCATGCCCGCAGAATTTGCAGGTCTCCCCCCACCCTGAATTCTGTTTTTTTTCATTGATTTTACCAATTGCTCATCAAGAGATATTATAGCCATGACATTTTAAAATACAGAAGTAAACAATAAAATATAGAGATAGAAGAAATATTTTGTCAAACAGAATGTCCTCTAGCACATCAAAAATAACAAAACCCAATGTGAAAATACGTACCCTCGACCAGCGTGAACTAACAGTTATATCCTCTTTTTCTCTAAGCATGGACTTAAAACTACTAACAGTAGCAGCACGTATTGCTTGAGCCTTTTCTTCAGCAGCCTTCTTCAGAGGGAGGATTCTGTAAACATGACAAATTCGTCTCAGATCGTAACAATACAAGCTAAATACCAAAACATAAATGGAACTTACCATGCAGTTCTATAAAGAGTAAAGGGTCAAGCACACACCCAAAGGGAATTAGGGAATCTGGTCACTAGTTTATTAGTTGCTGACTCGTGTTCCTATCATGGGTTATCAATAGAAATCATTCTGTCTATGAAATAGTTGTACATAGAGCTGGTCTAAGGATCCACCCAAATAAAGCAGATAAAGACCAAAAACGCAGATGAATCAATTTCACTAAATGTTGAACGACAAAAAGGCACGGACTGGACATGATTATAGCCACAGTGCTGCTCCAAAGTAAATTCATTACTATATCCAATTTAGTCCAAAAAAGAGGTGTCTATAAGGGGTTAATAGATGTGGAGATACTTTACAAGTTTACGTTTACAATGGATCCTCAAAATTGACAGACCCCAAGAATTCTTAAAACAGGAAAATCATGATTTTATGAGAATTTTACATTCCAATGAACTCTGTTTTGCAAAAGACATGATCTGCACATGTAGTAACAAATTTTTAAACAATACATGTCCTCTTTGGTGGCTTCTTTGGAAAAATAAAGAATAAAATAAAATTCCTTTCTTTTTTGAGTTCTAATTTTTCAGTTTCACAAATGCCAGACTTAAATCGTTGAATAGTACAGTCAGACAATTTATCATAAATTCAGTTCAATCTTGGATTGTTTTGAAGAGGATCTGGAGCCATGAATGGCTGTGAGACTTCCCTTTCACTGAAGGTCAAAAAGGATGTCATCTTTTTAGGATGATATAGAACAAGATTTCTCAAGGTATGTGCTACATTTGAAAAGAGCATGATGGAAGTAGCTCCTAAAGGTTAAGATTAAGTATTTCTTAGTACGTCTGCATGCATATACTTAGAATCCTTAGATTTCATGAAAATAGAACCTAGATATCATTATCCTTGGGGTGTTTTCTGTATACTCCTTTTGTTTAGTGTGATACTCCTACATTTTCCAAAGAAAATATTGATCAATAAAAGTCTTGAAAAAGCAAGACAAGAGAAGGCACAAAGGAATTAATATGGTTAAGAAGCTGCATAATCTCAACTCTCACGTCACACTAAGCATTTACAAGTCAGATGAAATAAAGTCAACTAAGTTCAAAACTTTAAAACTCTATCAACGTATTAAAAGAAAACCCAAACAGATCGCTCAAGCATCCCATGGAAACCAAAGAACTACCACCAACCAAGAGGGTCATAAAACAGTTGGTAGTACTTCTAAAAAAGTAAAGCGTATGAACAACAAGAAGCATCAAGTATAGGGGAACATGACACAAACATGCAAAAAGAAGCTATCTTAAGAATTTAGTTAAACTAACTGCAGCAGACATCTTATCTACTGTAAAAAAAAATGCAAACCCAAAATTCTAGGGATTTAGTCTAAATTGGTTGGGGTTGTGTCCAAAGCTTAAAAATGTCCAAAATGGTGTCAAACTTCACAAATATGCTCTTAAAAACCGCCTATCTACTAACAACCAGTTATGTATTTTGATCTTGATTATGGTTATATATGCCCATCAAGTTGATTTTGATCAATTTTGGATCTATTTTGAAACCCAAATGTATTTTCAACTCCACAACCCCACAGTAAAAATGCTTTGTCGTACTTGGTCGATTTTGATCGATTTTAGAACCTAAAAAAGCATTTTTCAACCCCACATCCCCGACAATGGTAACAATCGTTGATGGTGTCCAAGTTCAATTCTTAAAAAAATTGACCGAAGTAGACAAAAGAAGTAGCAAAAAAGGGGTAAAGTTTCTGCCAGCAGACCTATTTGTGAAGTTTGACACCCTTTTGACATTTTTAAACTTTGGGCACATCCAAAACCCATTTTAGACAAAACCCCAAAAATATACGTTATGCAATACCTTTCTTTCAATAAATTCTCACGATCCTTGCGATCCAATGCTAAAAAGCGTGAATCATTGCCCCATTTCTTTCTTAATGTTTGATAATCAGTTTTATAATCAATATCCTGAAAAATACAATAGGTCAGCAATCTGCAGTCCACAAGATTTCAATGATAAAAGCAACACCAGCAAAATAATGAAGGCATCCATAAACCTCTGAAGCTTCATCAAGTATCTGCTTAAATCCCTCAATTGCAGCCCTCTGGGCAGCTCTTTTTTCCTTGCGTTCCTCCTCCATGCGAGTTTTAACATAATGCTCAAATAAGGCCCGCCTAGTAGAATGACTTGGTATAGCCTGTAATAGAACAAACCTTTCAGAATAAGAAGCATAAACGCACAAGTCCCGGTTAGAACAACATTAGATTTTTAAATGCCATGATTATGGCGAAATAAAGAACCAGTGTGGTATCTTCCAACATCCATTTTAAAGGCATGCTGCATGTATGCAAAGTAAGCTAAAAATGATTTAACAGATACAAACAACATAAGAGAAGTATGAAGGTTCTCAAATGTTAAAAAGTTGTATGAGGTCTGCCAACATTTGTCCTATTTTGGATATAATTAGTTTTTCTGTTTAAAGGAAACAATATTTCACTTCATTTGAAAATATAGATAAGTACAAAGGAATTATTAGAATCTGTTCAGGAATAAATATCACCACCTTATCAAGACTTGGTATTAGCAAGTTGTTAAGAGCTAATATCACAACTTTAGCCACGGTTCTTGACAATAGTAAAAAAAAATCTTAAGACCAAAAGTAGAAGACTTCAGCAAGGGTTGGGATTAGTGCAAGTTTGGGGCTAATGGAACAGTTTAGTCTTAAACAACATGACTTCTGCCTCTTATCAAAATGGATGAGAAAATTATTTATCAGCATTTATGAAACTTAACACTGCATCAATAGCAGCCTTTTCTTTTCCGTGAGACAGCCTAATACATTCAGAACATTTTGCAACTAAAATTACCAAAGACCACGCCAAAAGACATTTAGTTATTAAGAGAGATAATCACAGAAAGTCAACAGATACTATCCAAAAAATGTGTATTTAGAATTTCTCAATGGAATAAAGCTCCCTTATTCTAGACAAAAAAACTTATGATGTTAGGACTAAACGAACCTTAAATCGTGGATCGAAAACAAACTTTGGTAGTTCCTTCTCCCATTTTGAGAATGGTGCCACTCCTCGTTCCTTAAGCATCTCCTGCACACAAATTATATCACTATAAGAATTATGAGAAGGCATGCCTCAAGACTTAAAGTTGTAATAAGAGGAAGTCAAAAGTCCCAAATCATACAATACTATCAAGGAAATGCAATACTAGTTTAGCAACAACAAAAATTGAAATGCAATGCTAAGGCTGCAACCTCCAAAATCACAAAAAAAACATAAATAACTTGAATAGGATTCTTCTATATAGCCATAAATAATATAATTATGTTAGAATGTTATAGAAGTTAATGCCATTGGCATGTACCAAAGACTTATAGGTAATACAAAAATATATGTTTGTTTTCATTGATGATGAGAAGCATAAGCCTTAAGACCATCCAAGGCTTAAGCCTCAAACTTAAACTTAAAAATATATATAATAACGCGGGAAATCACTACAAACTGCCTTAAAGTGCTCAAAAACTACAAAAACACCCTTAAATTTGGAAAATATGCAATTGCATCCCTCTATTATTGTTTTATTACAATATTTTCTTAAATTTCTTATATTTCTATCATATATCTTCCTTAAAAAACAATAAAGTGACAAGGAGGGATTTAATTCTTATTTTTAAAACCTATTGATGTTTTTCAATTTCAAAAAGCCTTGGGAGGTATTTGTAATCGATTCTAATAACAATTTTGAGCCCAATGATCAAGAAAATAAAAAATAATCAAGCTAATAATATCATAGGTAGTATGGAGGTGTAGTTCAAATGGTAGAGCGCTCGCTATACATGCAAGAGGCATGAGACATAAATATGCTCTAATTTAACAATATGATGCTACATCTATATATGAATAAGAATTAGCAATACATACAAAGAAATTACTCTAATTGGGGAATATTTTTCCATTGAAAGAGAATAATAATATCATGAAAAATTATCAATATATAAATAAGAGAGATAAGAATATAGCCAAAAGCTAATTAATATTCCATGGTTTCTGACCGTGATAGAAATATTTCAAAATTCAAACTAATTAATATAATAGCAACTGAGGAAGCACAGAAATTCATAAGAACAACGTGACACATCCAGGTTTGGAGGCAGTATGAGAAGAATTAGAATAAAGCAACTGAGGAAGCATTGAAATTCACAAGATCACCGTGAACTCAAAACAGACGTGGAGGTTTAGAGGCAGCATAGAAAGAATTTAAAAAAAAAAATTGTCCTAATTTGGTTTGTATGATTTATTTATTTTTAGTTCTTTTTAAAATCTCTACTTTTTTATTTATTTAATGAACTCGGATCGAGTTTTAATGGGTAGCCCATGACCCAATTTAAAAAACCTCAAAATTTTATGAGGCTTAAGCCTCAACCACCTCAAGGCTTGCACCTTATAAGAAAAAGGCATAAGTTTCAAATCTTCATCACATGCTATAGCCTCAATACTTTTTTTGTGTGCCTCGCCTCAAGGCGCACCTAACCTAAGAACCGCCTTGTTCAACATTGCTTATATTCTAAACTATTCAAAATAATATCCAAATTAGTAGGACGTGTCCTTTCAAGGGCTAAGAAGATCTACAATTAAAAACAAATTATAAAAGTATAAAAATTGTTCCAAAAAAAATAACTTGCAAAGGTATAACATCAGCCTCAATTTTATAAACAATTTGCTAAGATAGTAATAAGAAGAAGCACCTTAAATTGAATAATGCACTCCTCTTTCATCGACCCACTATCTGTATCCTCAGAGTCTGAAGAGGAGTCAGAAACATTGCCATCTCCATTAGTATCGTTAGGCTTATCTTTGCTACTTTCATTTGGATGTCCCTTGGATGTAGCTTCAACTGCTTTTGAGCCATTTATCTCTGATGCTGTCGTAGCTGATGGCACTTGTACTGGTGAAGAAGTAACAGGAGCTCCAGAATCCTGCAACTTCTTCTTCACTAAGTCAAGCGCCGAGGACTGCATACCTGAAGCTCTGAGAACCATGGCATCACGACCACCGGTGCTAATGGCAGGAACATTTAGACTTATTGAAACAGCTTCTTTTTCAGCCACTAGATTAGAGTTTGGCACAGATGCTAGTGCTGCATGTTCCTTTAGATTTTCACCATCCTGCTTCTTCCTTAATTCTGTTACCTCATTTGGGATCTGCCAGCTGCTTACCTGATTGAGGGAGCAAGAGGACAAGAAAGAAGAGATTACCAAAATCATGTAAAGAATTTACAAAGAAAATTCGATTGCTCCACACAAATACTACAGATCCAATGGACCTCACAATAGAATGCATTAAACAGGGAGAAAATCTCAACAAGTTTCATCAAAAGCAACTGCTACACTTTTGAGAACTGTTTAGCCAAAAATACAATCTAATATCTAGATCCCTATCCCTAATAAGTCATAAATTTCCACACTTCTCCCTTGGTATCAGCATTTATAATAAAATAAAGCAATGTGATACTTTATTCAAGGATGAAAGTTTCAGTATTGGTGAACATTTCGGTACGTCAACTTTATAGAAATTTCAGTGGAAATTTTGGTTTCATAAAATAATATGTTATAAACAAATATGTGAAATATAAGTAAACAATAAGGTGTTTTCACGGACTATAACATAATGCATAATATGATATGAAATATAACATAAAAAGTCTCTTAATTAATTATAAAATAAATTCTTTAAAGTTTCAATCACTTAGTACATTACATAATCATTTGAGATAAATAATGCACTTATACCTTAAAATAATTTAGTATAAAGATAAGCTTCTAGTAGCTTAAGGTATCATAAATAAGCACATAAAATTAACAGAAAAATTAAATAATTGATCCCATATCTTATGAAAATCATTTGTGTGGAGTTAAATTTGTAGCAATTTTTCATGATAAATTTAGCATTTATTTTTAATTAAAAAAAGTTCAACCTTTAAAACCAAAATTTCACCAAAATGTCCCGAAATTCTGGAAGAAACTGATTTCTACCCTATGTTGCTAACCAAAAATTTCCGATATTTTCATCTTTCAGTCTATTGCACATAAAGGAACCAGTAGTTTAGTGTGAATGATTCAAGCAAGAGAAGATCTCACATATAACAGATTTTTTTACAAGACACGTAAATTCTTCAAATGAAAATAACAACATATGATGGCTTCTTTTGGTTGGTACATTATTTATAACACAAGCACAGAGGAGAGACGAGGGAGAGAAGAGCATATATTAATTCCATCAACAATCCAAATAGCTAGTATATTTGTGGAGGCATGAAAGGCCTCATATACACTTTTAACACATTACTAATTGGCTATATGGGACTTCAAAACTCTGATTTCTTTTGGCCAATAAGCAATGTGTGTGTGTAACCCAGTACATAAGTGATTTAAAACAGGATAGGGAAAAGGGAAAAAAAACATAAAAAGAGAGGACTAGCAATCCACTCAACCTCAACTACATACGAACATAACAAGAAAAGTAAAAAAAGTCAAAGTAGGCTAGCTTCCAGTTCCAAAAATTAACAAGAATAACATATTTTGGATGATACATTAGTTGTAACACAAGAGAGAGAGAGAGAGAGAGAGAAACTGTTTTTCTTCTTTCTTTTTTATAGTAAAATACATAACCGTTTAACTTTCTCTGACGCAGAATAAAATCAGGAAATATTTAGAATTTTAGAATTTTTCATTTTATTATTTAGAGTTTTATTCTTATCATAATTGCTATTAGATTACGATAAAAGTCTAGATTCCATATGCATAGCCGAATCCTAAGTTTTAAGCAACCCTCCTATCAAGATATAATTGAAAGCTGAGAAACTATCTATATCTGCTACTTTTTCCTCGATGCTCTCAATTTTAACTGACATAAGGCTGTGGCTTAATTAATGATAATATGATAGAATTAACAAAAACAAATGACACAGGAGAGCATGAGAAGGTGCGGAAGCTATTCAAGCACTTAACAGTTAACAAAAGCAACAAAAAAATATAACCGAAAGAAAAGACAGGGGGCAATGGAATTCATTAAGAAGAAAAGCCTAAAATACCAAGAAATTTTTGAAACAAGTCATACCTTGGTCTTACTATTGTAGTAATACTTTTTTCCATCGGTTGTGGTCACCAACACCCAATCAGTTCCAACCAAGTTCACCCTAAATGCAAGAACACAAAGGGAGAAAAAAGTTCAATTACCACGTAAAAGAGGAACAGCATCAAACTTAATACCAAATGGAAATAACCATATGATGGACCCTAAATTGTTCTACTCCAACAATTCTAAAAACTATACCCTGTTGTAGAGGATTTTTCCAATTTCATTCATTCCCTCCTCCCCAACCCAAATTAAATAAATTAATAAAAAGGTAAGACAACAGCAGCAATAGTGCTTAACAACAGTTTTAAAAAATCCATTCTTTTAAGATCAAATATACTTTTTCAATAAAAAAACTAACAGACCAAAATTAGGATTTCAGTGTAATTTTAAGATAATTGGAGCTTATGTAAATACAGTTTGAATATAATTAGAACTTTGATTTATTTTATAGTTCTTATCTCATTAAGATTAGACTTTTAAATAGACTTTGAGTTCTAGCAAGATTGTGTTTAGGTGTTCTATATAAAGTAAATGAAGAATCCTGAATAATGAATTATTGAGTGATTACGAAATAAGGGCTTTCATCTCACTCGGCGGGTGAGCATCAGTGGTGAAGACTTTTCTCCTCAATGTATGATATGGGTTAGTAATCATATCATCTGATTGCCGAGATTCTTGTATTTATTGATTCAGATTTTCTCCCTCTATTTGTTTAACACTTGAATCCCCCCAATTAGCGCTACCTAAATATAAAAATCCCCTTTTTAATTTCTTTCCCTTTATCAGCAGCCCTAGTTTCCCCGATCTGATAGGAATAGTTTATAATCTTTAACTCATCCTCATCATTTATTAGTTTGGTGCCAGTTTAATTTCTTTAATCCTAGAGGGGGGGAAAACCCAATTGTGGATGATGAGGAAGGTGGCGAGGATGATGACTGAAGATGATGATGAGGATTCAAAGGTGTTAGTTATGGTGACAGCAGGTGGTGAAGGCAAAACTCAGACCTTTAACCAGGGTTTCAAATTTACAATAAATGTGGTGATAATATTTCCTAGTAGTATTATTAGAAGTTTAGTTCTATTGTTATGTTATTATTCTTAAAAGCACGGTTTATGGTTTATGTTTATTTTGTTGTGTGTGACGTCAATAGTTAGTCTGGAGAAGGTACACACAAGGTGTACGATTAATTACACCCGAGGTTGCCTTTGTAATTTCCATTTCTCTGCTTTAGTAAGAAGAAAGTATGTAGTTGATTTGGGATGTGTTTCACTTCCATTCTGTTGATTACAACATTTACAACAAGTGAAATCAAATAAGTGTCTGCGATGAAAACCAAAGCATTAGAGCACACACGATTAAGAGCCTATCTGCTTCATGAATACATTTGGTAATCAATTAGAGGTAAATGTTAACAATAAAAAAAAAAAAGCAAAATGAATGACATAATTTTTAACATTTGTTATCCATCCATGGTAGTAAACAAATGAACGAGAAAAAAATAGGGCAGAGCTTACATAGAAACTGGTTTTGGCTGTGCAGAAACTTTCTCAAGCTGCATTAATGTTGAAACAAAAAACAAATAACAGTTAATCCAGTGCCGCAATAACCCCAGGAGTAATGAGGAATCGTAGGTCATTAGTCCTAGAAAGAGTATATAGAATGATTACTAAGAGGAATTAAAGATCAAGCAAAATCCAGAGAGCAGCCAACTAGGCTTGCTTCAAGCCTTACCAATGTCACGTTTGATGTTTGGACAAGAATTTTAAAAGTAAGAATTAATTATGATTGCAATTTTCTATAAGAATGCATTGCTAAAAACTCCAACCCCAATCTTGATTTAATGCCAAATGCCAGCAAGAAAAGATAGACTGGCATCCAAGAGTAATACAATTAGTACATTGCATATGAAATCAAACTTCAATCCATTTTCTTTGCAATTAGCAAAAAGACCAAAGACATAAACTACACTCACGTAGTGTATAGAAAAACATTTATTTTCATAATAAAAAACATCACATTTTAATTAATAACGAAATAAAAGAGTACAACTAGTGGACTAGTAGTCTTTTACCAACAAAAGAAAAGCTAGTGGACTAGTAATCCACAAAAAAAGAGTATAAAAGAAAATAAAGTTAGCCAAACTATTTGATAATCACAGAAATGATGGTATGATATCTCACCTATACTTCTGCACAAGAATACAGACTTTACAGTGCCTCGTTGCAAGGTCTACTGCTAAAACAATGTTGAAGGTTTAACAAAATTAATTTTATACCTAAGTACAAAATATACAACTGTAAAGTCCATGTCAAAAGTCTTTTTGCCAATAGACCAACCACTGGGAAAAAAAATAGAGTAATAAAACAAATGAATTATCTTTGAAAGTGCAATGAATGAAACAACACTTAAAAAAAATAGCCCATAATAATGAATACCTCTCCCTTAAGGCCAAGAGGCTTATTATAAGTTGATTCTCCCGTCAATGCATTATAATAGTAGACAACTCCCGTCTCAGTTTTATGAGCCGTCCATGCCTCTAGTTGCTCATTGACAGTCTCTCCAACTTGGAGACAAACTTCGTGAACACTTGTCTTATTATCTGCCAAACCAAAAGTAAATTATTAAGAAAATACTCTCCCAATCAGCAATAAAGAAAAATCAAAATTGACAGTTTGACGCTGCCATCTAATGAAAGGATGGCTCCAGTACCAGAAGTAGGTAATTCCATCTTCATCTCTGAAGGGCCTGACAGCTGATGAACAGTACCAGCTGATGAAGCAGGAATCACACCAGTATTTAGAAGAGGATTAACACCAGGAGGATGAGAGCCTAGCACTGCAGTAGAAGGGGGAGGCATGCCACCAGCCATCAAAGGAAAGGGACCAGGAAATGTAGCAGGATATGGCATAGCCGGCAGTCTATGCATACCTCCCATCTGCATGGGTTGCAGCCAGAATCCCTGAGAGGGAGCAGCCACAGCAGGTAAAGAGGGATGAGGAGCATGTACATGTGCAGGAACAGATGGAATAGCTGCCACATTTCCCGCTGGCATACCAGGTCTCATGATGGTAGAAGAAGAATTTGCAGCCATGGATGGTAATGAAAAATTAGATGATAACGGTGCAGACTGCACCATTCCAGGTGTCCCAGGAGCTCTGGGTGCTCCAGGATTCAAAAAAGCTAGGCCAGTGTTCGCCCATGAAGCTGATAGGCCAGAGTTGGGAGTTGAAGTCATCGTAGTAAAATTAGAAGTCTGTGCAACCACTGAAATGGATGGAGAGGTAGTTGTTGCTGATGAACCAATACCAGTTTCAGGTGCAATTCCACCTGAGACATTCTGTAATAAAAAAAAGTACAAGGTTTTGGATACAACCAATAATAGTTTCAGTCTACTTCCACGCTCCCAAAGCATCTACTTAGACATCAAACTAAATAGCAACAATTTGTTGACAACTCATCACCCAGATTTTCAGAATGAAATGAGAATTAAATAGATAAATATGCACTAAAATGGAAAAATAGTCATTATCAGCCCACCCTGTCGATTACAGCACAAACCTGATGGGAAAATCTAATCAATAGAACATTCTACATAAAATCTTGAGGTTAAAAAACAAACATATGTTTTTAACCCTCTTCATACATGGAGTTTCATTTTTAACCCCTTCAAGAAAAACAAACACATGTTCACTTTTATTATAACATAAACAACATATGGTTTTTAGTGTTATAAGAAAATTAACATACGTTTATTAAAAACAAAATCATTTAAATAACTGGGTCATTTATGCACCGAAGTAAAAAAATCAGATTTCTCATAAAACAATATCAAAAAAAAATTTCTATTCACCTCTTTAACCCATCAGACTCATAAAAGGAATCTTTGAGTTGAAAAGGAAAATATATATGTACACACACATACTATATATATGTGAAACACTTTATTTTTTTATTGCCTAAAATATCCCTATATTTTAGACTAATTACTACTATTATATTTGATTATTGTAAATTTGTTTTGACTTTTATTTCTCTTGTTATTATATAATTTCTTGACGACTCTTAGTTCTCTTGGTTATTGTATAATTTGCTTAGCACTTTTATTTTTTTATCAATTGAGTAATAAAATATATATGGATAATGACGCATACTTAGAGAACAACTTCATTGTAAATAATTAGCAATAAAATTAATATATGTATCAAGTATCAATTTTATCTAAATAAAGAATAAGGTATAAAACAATGTCATTTTCTAGCACTTGTAACATATAATAGTAATTAAAATTCAAAAACAAAAACATAGCTGATTATCCACCAAATATATATATATATATATATATATATATATATATATAAATTCAAAATCATATATTATCAGTGTTTTCATCATAATGAGCTATTTTTAATTTGCATTAATGAGGTTTTTTTACCGGGTTTATTTTTATTGTTTAATTTTTTTTCATTAGAAAAAACTTTAGAGTAACTTAGTAGTAAATTACTTGTAAAATTTAAATAAATAATGTGCAATGTGTGTGTTCATGACTAGTATATATGTGTTTGTGTGTGCGTATATATATGGAGGAAAGAAAAATATGCTAGCATAATGTAAGCCAGTCTTTTAAATTGATTGTCAAACCATTTTTCTCATTAATGGGTACATGAAGATGAATATAAGAGTACAGTTATCAGGACTAAATCCTACCTTGGAACATAACATTATCCTATAATCAATGTCAAACCTCCTTACTAGAAGATCATAAAACTATTATAAGTATTATGCATTATGATTGAGCCTTTTGCACATATACATCAGCAAAACCATGTTTGGATAATTGAATAAACTAATGCTGATCCCACAAAACCAACCAATAAGTCAAAGCTTTCGATATTAAGTTTGAATTAAAAGTGTATGTTCCAACACATTAACCAGCCATTACATGATTCAACCAGGTGATCAAAGTGGTGCCTTATCGTAAAATATCAGCAGCACTACAAAGTTCATCAAATTTTCTTATAATTGCTAATAAAATAATATGAAAATTACCATGCTAGTTTGTAATTGCTGACTACCAGGGAACACGCTACCAGATTGTGAAACATTATATGAAAAGGAGTGGCTGGTTGAAGAATGCATGCCAGGGATAGGGGGTTGGAGAACCATTGAAGATGTTGATGGATTTAAAACAACTACCTGTATTGGCAGAAATAATAGAGAGAATTAATGATTTCCCTTTTATAAGAAAATGATAATATTAGAAATATGCAATTCATTCTCATTTCATAAGAATGATATCTATATAACTAACTGCATTAGATGATGACTGTTGAGTGGTTCCAAAAGTCATGTTCGCACTTGGTGACAGACTATAAGAAAAGGATGGTGCTGGAACTACATGGTTGTGTCCATTCACGGTTTTTGTTTGCAAAGATTCCTGTACTGGATCTTTTGTAGTGACACTGGAACTCTGGGAAGCAGGTGTGCTTCCACTTAGTGCAGGAAAAACAGCAGTTGGAGTTGAAGGGCCCGCAGATGGTACACCACTGGGTGAAATGGATACCAGAGGTTGGGATGCTGGTGGTGAGAACCCGGGAGGTAACCAAACCGATGATGCCATTGTTTGATCTACATGATTAGATTGGATAAGTAAAGAATCCAGTCATATGAATGCACCCCACCAACAAATAACAAAGAAAAATAGAGCACAACTCCAAATGTCAAGAAACATATGTGATTAATATATTGTTAGTGAACTGAATAGCAATCCTCCAATGGTACCAACCTTGTCACCTTTAATTTCATTCTTAATAGTAATATTCCTTTATCCTACCCCACTATACTATTATCTGTTGTTTCCGTAAAAGTGATTATTCTCCAGCCTCCCTCGAAGCCAAGCCACAAACAAACATCTCAAGACCAACACAAAGAGGGTTTGTTTGGGATTGTTGTTAGACCCCAAAGTGATCCTGGAAATATTTGTGTTTCAAAAACTTAATATTAAACAGGATCTCCCTTACAAAATTCCTGAAAAGAAACTTCTCAAAATTATCTTATTTCATGATTAAAAAAAATTATTTTTGTAATCTCTACAACACTCAAACAAAATTATTAGATCCACACAGCACTACTTCCATTTTCATTTTCATACCTTCACTCTAAAGCTGTTCCAACCTAACTAGCAACACCATACCAAATGTCCCAGACCAATGCTTTTTCCGTAACTACATCACTCCAAGACAAACTTTAAGCCACACAAAATATGTCAAATCTGAAACACTATTCTCACACTACATCAAGGGATATGAAACATAGGATTTCTAACTGACTTTCTGAAGCAATGTTTCTTTTCTAGAAGCTGGACAATGGACATCTATAAACAATAAGAAGGGCAAACGAGGAGCAACTTCAGTAAATACTAAGTAGTAAAATTTTTAGAATAGTTATTATTCATGTTCCTACCAATTCCATTCCATTCACATTTCATAGCCTAATCAAAGACTACCGTAAACAACTCTTAGGCTACCATGCAAAACAATGGGACAGACAGGATTTGCAGCTTTCCACCAACGAATTCCATTGAATTTCTTCAGTGTTGACTAAATATAGCTGCTTGACAATTTCATATAGTTACACTTTTACCCTAATTTGACGATATGATGTATGAAACAAATACGTCATACTACGTTTCACATCCAGATAGCAAACCAAGGCACTATAAACTATGCTGTTCATACAACATTCAATGTACTCCCAAATAAAATAAGTTTATTGAATTAAGTACCAAATACACACTAATAATATCGGAAATAAATCAAAATCTAATTAACGAACCTTTAGAAAGCGAATAGGGGGGAAAGGATGAACCCTATCCACCGATGGTATGATATATTTTGACGTAATGGAAAATCTAAAGTTATAAATACATAAGTACATCAAAAGCTTTAAGAGTCTAAGTATACAGAAACGAAGCTCTGGTACAGCTCGATCTTCGAAAAAACGCTTCGCTTCATTAATCAACATAATAAACTATTTTCAATGAAAACAAACAGAAAGTAGAGAGAATGACAAAGAAACTAACCAGATTGTGATGATGATTATAGTATCACTAGTAATAAATAAAATTTTGAACTCCACACTCCGCTGGGAGAAAACTGCTAGAAATCTGCACGCTTAAAAGTTAAGGTAAGGCATATCAGTGCGCTGCTTAAACGCCGTCGTTTTTATCCCGAGAGATGCATATCTATAGAGACTAGATGAGGGAGTGATTGCTTTTGATTTTTGATTGCGATTAAGGAACCGGGATCTCATTCGGATCCAGATCCACTACCCAGCAAAGTGTCCGAATCTCCTCCGTCTATCGGGCCCATTTCGTTTCTACAAAAACTCTTAAAATGCCATTCTTAAAATTTATAATTATAAAATAATATCATTTATATTTATATTATATTTAAAAAAAACCTAACGAATTGTTTTATTTTAAACACTCTTTAATTAGATGTCGTTCGAGTTAAATAATGATTATTTAAACATATTCAATATTTAACGCATTTCAATTATATCAAATTCAATATTATTTGAATTTTATTTCTTTTGTTATAAATTTTAAAAAAATTATTTTTTATAATTTAAAAAAAAACTTTATATGTAACAACTGTTAAAAAAATATCACATCGATTGTGCATGAAGTATCCACCTCGTATATAAATGAGGGTAATCCTTCATCTCATAACTTGAGTTTTGAGATGAAATTAGATTCAAATTTAACATTGTATCAGAACAGGCAAAATCACCCTTGTGACACGCAATTGTAAGTTCTTTACCGTTCATTGATGAACTGTCGATGTGAAGAAGAGTGTTAAAAAAATCATATCGATTAGACATGAAGTATCTATCTCATATATAAATGAGAGTAATTCTCCATCTCATAACGTGAGTTTTGAGATGAAGTTAGGTCTAAATTTAACAACAATAAAAGATATGTGCAGTTTGATTTTAGTATTTTTTTAACTTAAAATGTTAAGTAAATGGATATATTTCATTCTATAAAATCAAAAACCAAAAACAAATTATAAATATTATTTATTAAATATTTGATAAATTCTATTTGATATATTCGATTTCTAAATTAAACTTACTTATTTTTTAAGTGATTTTAAATAATTTTACTTTTATATTAATGTTAAATTAATAAATAAAATTTATTATTTTATCAACAATTTAATTAAAGAGTTGTATATTAATATTTAAAATATAATTATAAATTAATTTTTAAGTAAATGATAATTTTTAAAAATATGTAAATTGTTGATAATAAAAATTAATTTAAATTTTTTATTAATAATAATAAACTTTTTTTTAATGAACAAAAGGAAAGAATAATATAAATTATTTCACATTTTTAAATGAAATAAAAATTAAGTTAAAATTAGATAATTATAAATATTTATAATATATGTAATATAGATATGTAAAATTAAAAATATAATTATATATTATTAGTAGTAAGTAGGTTGTTTATTTACAAACTTTAAATGACTCTACACGTTTATTTTTGTATTTTTAAAACCAATCTAACTTATTTGTAATTGTATCTATAAAACATAAAACTCAATTTATACCAATTATATTGATTTATCAATTATTATGTTATTTTTAATAACTAACAATTATATATTCAAATAAAAAAATAAATCATACATTAAAATTATTTATTCAAGAAAACATATATGTTAAAATTAGATAGTTTGATATTACAATAATAACTAATTTGTTTTTTACCAATACCATGGATTTATATAAAAAATCTAATGGAGGATGGTTTACGGAGATAGCTAATTGGGACGAGGATATCCATTAACCAATGTTTCAACTGTTTTCTTATTGCCTTTGTTTAAATTAATATAATGCAATTAAGGTTTAGTTTTTAGTTGAGTTTGTTAACTAGTGATATTTTATTAAATAAAATCTATAGAATTATACCATTAAATTAGTATATTAATAATATTATTATACAACAAAAAGTAGGTTAAATTTAAAAAAAAATAGTTTATATTATTAAATTAATATACTAATAATCATCTTATTTAATAAAAACTATATCAATGGTTAGTTTTTCTTAAAATAATTTATAAATCAATTTTATCTTGAAAGTATTTATTATTTATCTTAATTTTTGTTGTCAATTTTATTATGAAAATAATTTTATCCACTTTATCAATCATATATATTTTTATCATACTCTTTGTGTATCTCTCACATCACTTTATTCCAAAAAAAATTAAAATGTAATTTTTATAGAAATTTTAATTACGTAATCACTAATTCATTTGAAACATTATATTTACTGATGATCGTAATTATCGTCAACTAATTTCATCTAAATTTTTTTACTCTTTTATCATTTTTTATCACCTTTTGTTATATCTAAACCTACTTTTATCTTAAACTTAATTAAATATAAGATTGTGTAAAAATGATGACAAGATCATTGAGATTAAAATGAGCAATTAGTGAGATATAAATTAATATTATAAATAAGTTGGTAGTGTCGTAATTACATAATCGATAAAAAAATAAAACGATATAAAGAGTAGGAACGAGGGGATGATAAAAATTAATAGTAATTATTAAAATCATATAAGATGTTTTTGTATTGAAATAACAAAAAAAATACATAAAATAATAAACATGTTTTTATAACTTATATATTTTTTAAAATTAGATCATTATTTTATATATTATTAAATATGGGACCATTAGTATACTAATTTAATAATATAAGTCAAAAATGTATATTTTATTTAATAAAATCACTATTAATTCGTTTTAATCCAATCTAATGCACGATGATTGATGTAAACGTTAATTAAAATAAGATATCTCATTAATTAGTACAATCTTATAAGAATCCATTTAATTTTATTCAACTTATTTAATGAATTAGAATGATAATAAAATGATATATAATATCTTAATTATTAAATAAGTTTAAATATGATAAATAAAATTTTAAAAAATAATTATTTATAATAATTATAATTACTTATAATATTAATGAGTTTATTTTTGATATGAATGTTGTTATTTTTGTTGTTTTGTTTTTTCCCTTCCTCACAAAAAGTAACTTCTTTTATATTCTTTAAAATAAAATAAAAAATTATAAAATATTTATAATTATAAAAAAAACATCATAATAGTATTAAATAAGATTTAATCAAATAATACTTAATATTAAATATATAAATGATCATATTTTAAGTTAACGAAATTAAATGTGAAATAATATAGCAATTTTTTTAAATATATATAAGTTGATAATAAAACATGTTATTATTATAATTATTAATATTAAAAATGTTATTTTTAGTGATACGTATGGGTATGGACGGAGATAATTTTTAATATAATTATCGTCGAAATGAATTATAAAATCTATATTCTAAAACTCCTAAAAATCGTTATAGTTCAAGGATAATTTTTTTATCCGAAGATAACAGTTCGAAACATTTATTAAAAAATATCCCAAAAAAATTAGTTTTTATAAACATATTAATTTAAAATCTGAATTAATTATAAACATATTAATTCAACAAATATATAAATTAATTAAATAAATATAATTAATTTTTCGTAGCGTGGAAACTATTATCAATATAATTGTATTTAAATCTATTTTAATTAATACCTAAAATCGTATATATTTTTAAAATTTATTCGATAAAAATGAAACTCACTAACGTCATTTTTTTCCAAATTATTTTATTGGTTTTACTGATAAAGTTGATGAATTGGTTGGCATTTAATAACTTTGCAGTTAGAAACGTAACAATGTTAAAATTTGTTACAAATTAATAAACTTGAAATATATTGAACTTCGTCAACCCAAAAAAGATGGTTATATGATACATAGAGTATACTCTAGTGTTATTTGTCTTGTTTTTAACGTGGATATATAGTTTTAAGAGGATATTTTAACGTGTAAAAGTATATTTATTATAAGTTAATAAGTCTGTATAGTTGTAAATATATGGAATTATTATTTCAAGGGAACCCATCCATACGAAGAAAGAGTATATTTAAAAATTTATAGTAGTAGCAGGTGAAAGAAGTATACTGTTTTAGTGTATTAAATGAAAACTATACTTTAAAGTGATGTATTTTAATAAAAATGAGGTTAAAGATTTTATTTTTGAAAATAATATTTAGTATTATTAATAATAATTATATATATATATAATTACATTTAATAAAAGATATAATATACGTAATATAATTAAAATATATAAAAAATCGAAAATGAGACTAAAATGTAGTCTTTTAAAAGAAAAGAAGAATATTTATTCCGCGTCGGCTCCGACCCATGTGCATTTTACGAGGTTGTGTAGACAAGAAAAAAGAATTACAAAAGAAAATTTTAAAATCTATAATAATAAAATAACATATTAATATTATTAAATAAATTTAATTAATTAATATTTAATATTAAGAGTATAATTTAATTTAAAAATTATTAAATTAAATAATATTTAATATAAAATTAAGTGATTTTTTCAATAACAAATATATAATTTAGAGAGGAATAATATTATTTTGTAATTAGAAGAAGGAAGATAAAAACAGAGAGGGAACAATTACACGTCTTCCACAAGTTTATTTTTGGTCGTACGTCTTCCACATCTTGAGGCCTAGAATAGGGGCTAATCAGAAATCAAATGCTGCACGGTCCAATTCCAACACGTAATATGCGTACGTCTACAGTTCTACAAATCACCAACCACACAGCCCAACTATCGCTCTATCTCTCTTTATACTAATTTCTTCTGCCAGTTTTTGAATCTCGTCTCCTTTGATTCTCATGGACTTTTCAGCTTCTGCCCTATTTATTACGTGTTTCAAACGTCAAAAGTTTTCTAAACTACTCTTCTGCCGAGTTTCTGGGCTCCCCTTTTCTTTTCATCTGTTAGAGAAAAAATTCACAGTTTTGTTTGGGTAATTTTGGCAAATAATTGCTGGGCTTAATTGGTCACCTAATTTCCCCCCCTTTCTGGAGTTGATGAAAACCCAATGTTATTTCTCATGCCCATTTTTGAATCAGGGGCTTTGAATTTCTCTCAACTACTAAATGATTGTTCCATCTGTTTCTTCGAGCTTCGACTCCTCGGGATTGCCTCAGTTTTTTTGCCCATGTGGAAATTCAGATTCTAATATTGTGACTGTGACCAACTTAAGAAGAACCCAGAATTTAAATTTGGTTCCTTATGCAAAGAGAAGAAAACAGCTTCGCATTGCCGGTTTTTTAAGCAGAAACTTCCAAAGAAAATGGAGTTTTCGGTCGCTTGCAGTTTCTTCAGATGGCGGGAATCCTAATTTGAGTATAGAGATATCGAAATCGATAAGACGAGGTGCGAAAAGCTTCGTGGTTAAGCAAATTACTGATGATTTGGATAGTGAAGAGTTATCTGAAGAGTCATCAACACAAATGGGTTCGAATTTTACGAATTTTCGAGAAGACCCAATTGTGGATAAGCTTAGAACACAGCTGGGAGTCATACATCCGATTCCATCCCCTCCCATAAATCGAACTATTGTTGGGTTATTCGCTTTCTTCTTCGTTGTTGGGGTTGTGTTTGATAAACTGTGGACTGCAAGGAAAAGGAAGAAATTGAGTGTTGTGGAGGGTCGGCGTGGAGCTTGGCCACAAGTGCCCACAAGCTTTTCATTGTTTTTAGAAAAAGATTTGCAGAGGAAAGAGTCGGTGGAATGGGTGAATATGGTGTTGGAGAAGTTATGGAAGGTTTATAGACCTGGAATTGAGAATTGGATTATTGGATTGCTTCAGCCGATAATTGATGATTTGAAGAAGCCTGATTATGTTCAGAGAGTTGAAATTAAGCAATTTTCTTTGGGAGATCAACCACTCTCTGTGAGGAATGTCGAGCGCCGGACGTCTCGACGCGTCAATGACTTACAGTAAGTTATCACTTTGTAGTCAATTTGTTCATCTTTTTTTTTCTTTCTAGTTTATTAATCTTTTGAAGGCCGAAGTACCTACCAATTTCTAATTTGAAGGATTTAGTACCCGAAATTTTAATTTAAACGGATTGGTTCACTTCCTTTTCAAGTTTGTTCAAATTAGTCATTCAACTTTTAGTTTGCCCAATTTGATACGTATATTCTCTATATATAAAAGAAATATAAAAAAATGATCCAAGGAGGTATTTCATTAATTCTCCTAATACTTTTATCACATTAACTTTTTTGTTGATTATCTATAACGGTAATGATCAAATTAGAAAAGTTTGGGAAATAAATTGGTTAAATTAGTAATAAAG
This sequence comes from Hippophae gyantsensis, assembly GCA_030763125.1. Taxonomy (NCBI): domain Eukaryota; kingdom Viridiplantae; phylum Streptophyta; class Magnoliopsida; order Rosales; family Elaeagnaceae; genus Hippophae; species Hippophae gyantsensis. The sequence continues at coordinate 41,667,898 of CM061036.1, read as the reverse complement.
GACCAGTTTGGTCTTATCCTAAAATTTAAGGTACCAAATTCAGTCTAGCCAGAAAAGATTTTTTAGTTTCTTCCTTGTGTTTATATCAATGAAGACCCGTAGAAATGTCAGACTTCTTTATCTGTGTGTGAGGGGAAGGAAGTTTGTAAGGGGGACGTGAAACAAAGTATGCAGACAACACTCCTTTATGTTCCATATGAGGGTATATATTTTAATTGCTGTGTAACTTAATGGTGTTGACCTATGAGCTCGTGCTAAATTTTGTAGAACTATTTCCTGTGTTTTTTTGTTTTTTTATTGATATCATTAGAGAGATTACTGCACTGCCCACTATGCAGGTTGCTCAAGAAAACAAACTCATGGCCAGCTATGGCATACTTTACTGTTTTATTAGTAGGTTAATTTATTTGTTTGCCATATATCTTGAGTTCTGTTGGGCTAGGGCATTTGTCTAAAGGGTTCCAAAATGAGTCAAAACATCAGCTCCTTAGATGGTTTTTATTTAAAAATCCTCAATTGGTTGCATCAACCTGCTATGGGTTGGTCATCAAATTTTGACCAAAAACGACTTTTTTTTTATCTTAATTTATTATTCTACTTTTTAACATTCCAGCTATATTGACCTTCATCGACTTTAGTTTGACCTAGGCTGTAACTTGTTATAGCTGTTTAAAACTGGTTATAAATTCTCTTTTAAACAAACTACCCATAGGGCGTCAGTTGATTTTTCACCCATATCTGTTCTCTAGTCAAATGACTGTTGGGTTAATTGGAATGGTTTTTTGGGTTTAGTAGATTTTATTTAAGTTCAAGAAGTTTTCTTCTCCCAATTTAGGTTGTCTACTCAACAATTTTTCCTCTTTAGCGAAAGGGAAATGTGGCTATTGCTTGGAGACTTTTATTACTTTTCTATTGCTTTACTGTTGATTGTTTGCTAATTTCACCTAATTTCTTACTGTTGCATCGTGTAAGACTCAACATGGTTTAAAATTATACTTTAGGTCTTCTTTCCATATCTTTAAATCCCCCAAATGAATATTTTCTAGTCCAAACTAAATTCAAGCCGTTAACTTTATAAGTCTGAATTTTAGATCATAATATCTTGCTTTTTGTTGTTTTCGGTCAATTTCACTGCTGCGTTAAAAATTTACGTACTTTAATTCATCGTAGAGGTCTCTATACCTTCTGAAATCTGAACCTTCGAAACTTAATTTGTTTTGTTGTGTATGTGGTAAGGTGGTATCTTATATAAACAATAATTTAATAAGCTCACAGTAATTCACTGCTCAATTTCATAGGAATATATGATTATTCTATGTTGAACTTGGGTCCTTTGTTCTAGATATTTATGGGATGCTTGGTTTTAGGATTTGGTTTGGTTAGTGGATTTGGATGTAGTAACCCTTGTTGAATTGGACTATCAAATTGAACTTTGAATTGATCAAATCACCCATTAGTAACAATGAATGTCATTGGTACAAGCTCTGGTCTCATGGTTAGTGTTCAATTTTTTAGTTTTTATTATGTTTTTTTTTGCCACTTCTAGGTACTATTTATTTGTCAAAATATTCGTAAGCTAGATGTTGCATTTAACAAGTTATTGTTCTTTTGATGTCACCTAGGTACCAAATTGGTCTCCGATATACTGGTGGTGCTCAAATGCTGTTAATGCTTTCACTAAAATTTGCCATCATACCCATTGTTGTGCCAGTTAGTGTTCAAGATTTTGATATTGATGGTGAACTTTGGGTCAAATTACGATTGATACCAACAGAGCCTTGGGTGGGAGCTGCATCATGGGCATTTGTTACGCTTCCAAAAATCAAATTTGAGTTGTCTGCATTTCGGCTGTTTAATTTAATGGGTAAGTACTCTTGTGATGGTCATTTGTGTTCCACTTTAAAGTTTCATCTGCTTCAATGACTTTGTCAAGAGTACATATCTACCTGCCATTTGGCTTCATACCTTGTGCATTTTTGGTACTTGTTTTCAGTTTATACAACATAGAAGTCAGAGTAAAAGATACAAGGAAAAACATACATAATAAAGCAAGGGCTTTTAGTTTCACTTAGTGCTTATTTTGTGTTGTAGTTGATTAATTGGAATATTAGACAATTAATATTGGACTCATAATACAACTCTTAAACTAATAAGAAAACTTAATAATAATAATCTAATATTCCAATTCTTTTCATTGCCTTTTTTCTTGTTAGATCTGTCTCTGGAATATCCTAGCATCTTCACATCACCGTGATTAACAATTCTGTCACAGAATTATAGTACTGATCCTTCATTGCTTGGATATGTTGAAACAACTGTTGCATCATACTTGTGGCCTATACTATTTTCTTTTGGACATCAATAATCTCTAAGTACTCTATATTTTCGGTAGGGGTGGCAATTTGTGTCTCAACCTAATTGCATGAATCAAACACGATCCAAATATGAATGTCATGGCACAATATAACACGATCTAATAACCCATTTTGTTAATAGGGTTAAACCCCACGTGAAATTCTTGATGTGATCTGGAAGCACAAATAAATCACTTAATTAATATATTTTTTTTATTATTATTTACAATGTTTTCAAAAGAAAAATTGTAAAGCGAAGTGTTTTATTCTTATTATTCTTATTAACACGAGGCGTAAGCCATGATGAACATAAGCCTTTTAATTTTTTTTATAAATTATTTAAATATACAATACATTAAAATATTGAGGTCAATTTAGGGTGCAAATATTATAAAAAAACTTTATTTACCCAAAAAATAATTCTAAAATACAATACCATACAAATTAAAAAAGAAAACAATCTACAATAAATAATTAAATATATATGTATTATAATCATACAACAAATGGTGGAAATTAATTCAGATTGCAAAATATAAGCTTTTGATTGGCCTACTAAAAATATTATCTTTCCTTTTCTTTTCCCAATTTTTTTTTAAAAGAATAAAAAAATACAAAAGTTACTGACATATGCTCAAAAGTGGTCTCATAATTTATTTCATTAAACTGTCATCCACTGTAGAAAAGGAGATGCTAATTAAAAAAATTAAAAGCTGAAAGCTAACTCTTAAATAGAGTACAAAAGCTATGCAAATGGTAAGTGGCTATGCTTAAAAGGTTAAAAGCTAACTCTCAAGTAGAGTACAAAAGCTATGCCAATGGTATGAGACCATGCTTCTATTTTGAGGCTTATGATAACTGATTCTAGAGGCACGCTTTAATTCCAAAGGTTTTTTATCAATGCCTCGCTTAAGAGCGCACCTAAAAAGTTGGCCCCCACACACCTTTGAAAACGGGTTTGCTACCTTAATGGTATTATCATTTCATTTTTGGTACCCTTTTTTATCCAGATTTTAGAGATGGTATCTTAGCGGTACCCCCATTTAAAAAAAAGTACCAATTTGGTACAATCTGTTATTTAAATGGTGATTTTTCATGTCTAGTAATATAAGAGTGATATTTAAAGGGTATTTTTAGATAAATAATTAATTAAATGATATTTAGAAGATATTTTGAGACAATCAACTAATTATTTATCCAAAAATACTATTTGAATATTGTACTTATATTACTTTATATGTGAAAAATACCCAATTAAATGACAAATTACACCAATTTAGTACCTTTTTTCCAATGAGGGTACCACTAAGGTACCACTTTCAAAATCTAGGCAAAAAAGGGTAATAAAAATGAAATAGTTGTACCACTAAGGTAGCAAACCCTTTGAAAACACTGTTATTTTATGTTATTTTGCCTTAAAAATTACTGATTAGTTTTTGGGCCAATGGCTTGATTGCACGACTGAAACACGATGATCACAAACACGAACATGAAACATGGCTGATACAATATTGGCATGAACTGCCACTTCTAATTCTTGGGGATATGACCCATACTCTCATATTTGGTAATCAGCTCTATCTTATGACATCTTATTAGTGTTTCAGGTCTTCAGAAACTAGCACTGACATGTTTATGTTATATCCTTAAGTGCACTGAAGACGCTACATATACTTTGTGTAGATGATAAAAATGAAAGATTTAAAGCATTGCAGTCAACTAGCTAAACTGTTTGTTCTAAGACGAGAAGCTTGTTTTGCATATTAGATTATAGCATCAGATGTTTTTTTCTGTTAACATTAATGCAAGATATAAAACATACTGGATATACATAAACTATTAACAAACCTGTTCATTTTCTGATAATGTTCCTCGGCACTGTTCAGTTTTTAATTTTACTAAAGCCACTTTGCAAATGTCTGTCATACTTGCCTCTTCCATGTCATGTTGCCACCAAGTGAAATGCAATTTTAGAATATCAGTGATTATGAGGTGGTTTTTTCAAAAAATTAAATTATATTTGATGAAGATACTGATGCTAGTTTTCTTGTCTTGCACATGCTCTGGGCAATATCAGCAATCCCTGTCCTTTCCATGTAAGTCAACCTTGTATCAGATCTAAATTCTTACATTTTTCATATTTTATCCACACACATAAAATTTAGCACCTTTGAAAGGTTAACATGTTTAATGCATTTTACTAATTGGTCTGGAGTTGCGATTACTTTGTAAAGTAACTGTGCATGTTTTAAAATTCATATCTAATTGCAATGATTTTCTTTATTTTTCCTTTTCTATTTCAGAATCTATTTTCATTTGTATAACTATCTCTTACTGGAATGAACATGAGCTTTGTGTAGTCACTTTTTACATTCTGTAACATGAGGGCTAATAGAACTTTTTCACAGTTTCCTTTGTAATAGTTTTGTTTTTTAGCCTTTGGATTGCATTACTCGGTTCCTTTAGCTACTAAATTACTTGCATGTGTGTTTCAAGTGTACACTCGTTAATATTTCCATTATACAGTCATATTAATTTTGAACCAAGAATTTTCTCCTTGATAAGCATGGTGTATTGTTTTTTACCAAACATCTCCTCAGATATTCTCTCTTGTTTAATATTTGACATCTTTAGATTTTTTTCTGAAAAAATTTCATCCTACTTCTGTGGGTTGATATTTTTCTGTGTTCAATCATTGACATAAACATTTTATTACATTTTCTAGGTTCCTTACCAAACTTCTCACTGAAGACTTGCCTAGATTATTCGTACGCCCAAAAAGGATTGTTTTAGATTTCCAAAAAGGAAAGGCAGTTGGTCCTGTTCGCAATGATTTTAAAGCAGGAGATGTGCAACAACGAAACAAGGATTTTGTTGGAGAACTATCAGTCACTCTTGTGGATGCCCAGAAGATTTCGTATTTTTTCTACGGTAATGAGTCCTTATCTAGTGTGAATTCAGAATTACCAATAGAATTCCAGTGTTCTTTATGAATTAATTAGAAAGATTGGCCCCTTTTCCTTCAGATCAATGTGTTAAAAGTGTATATCCAATTTAATGAAACTCATAATTCTTGAGCTGTATATATTTACAGTCTATCTTGCATTGATCATCCGTAAACAAATATCTGTTATTTCTTTATTGAAATTTTATTTTACAGGAAAAACCGATCCATATGTCATTTTGAGCCTCGGGGATCAAATCATACGCAGTAAAAAGAATAGCCAAACCACTGTCATTGGACCTCCTGGCGAACCAATATGGAACCAAGTGAGCTCCATACACTTTCTGCTTCATCAACTTTCTTGTATTCTAAGTGGAACTTTTGGACAATGAGATCATTTAACTTAGCATATTTACAGAACTTCTTTTAGCAATCATGTATATGCATTTCTTGGCAGGATTTTCATATGCTTGTTGCAAATCCTAGAAAACAGAAGTTATACATTCAAGTGAAGGATTCTCTTGGATTCACAGATTTTACTATTGGTACAGGAGAGGTAAAATACCACATATTCTTGTAAATACTTGTTCAAAAAAGTAAGCATTAGCTATTTGTGTAGAAATTTCTTCTCCTTCAAGAATTGTACCTTTTATTCGGTTTACAGAGTAAAACTTTAAAGCTATTATCCTTGATAAGACTGTTTAACACCAGAAACACTCCAAGTTCTCACAGAAAACTACTTCCACTTGTCCAGTTAGACTTTAAGTTGGACACTTTTCACTTTCACCCCCTCGTTAGGGAAATCAGAACCTGTGAAGCAGAAACCCAGTTTCGATTATAAGTTACTCTTTAAGCAGAGTGCTTTTGCAATTAACGAGCTACCATGTCACAAACTACTGACCTTTTTTTTCAGATACCAACTATATTATTGTTTGCTAAGGTGAAAGTAATCCTGCTTTTTTAAAAGAAATTGCAGGGCTGAGGGGGCTCATATAACCACTTAATTTTTTTAGGAAAAAGGGTAGCACAAATCCATTAACTATAACGTAAGTACATTTTAGTCTCCTACCTATTAGGTAGGTCAGTACAAGTCCGTTATCTTTACGAAAGGAGGTCGTAGAAGTCCATTTTGTAGAGTAATGGATTTGTGCTGTCCCAGTTTCAAAGTGGACAAGTGGGGCAACACAAGTCTATTACTTTACATAATGAATTTATGTAACCTTTTGTAAAGGTAGCGGACTTGTGATGTCCCACCTAATAGGTATGAGTCTAAAGTGCACTTTCTTTAAATGTAATCTCCTTTGAATAATGCCCTTGAATATGCAACTTTGTCTATTTCAGCATGTTTCGAGTCTTAACTTCCTGGAGGTGATAACATAAAATAATAACTCGTGAATTGGATGGGGACGTATTTGTATTTTGATATATTAGCTTCATATTCTCTGCAGCTATTAAAGTTGTTCTTTCAATTGGATGTGATTTTATTTCCTGTCAACTAGTAAATGGGATTGTTTCAATCATACAGTAAGTTACTGATACCTTTAGTTTATTAATGAGTAGCTTCTTAATTTATAGGTTGATCTTGGGTCTCTCCAAGACACTGTACCGACAGACAGGATTGTGGTCCTGACAAGAGGTTGGGGACTATTTAGAAAGGGCTCTTCTGGGGAATTACTCCTTCGACTGACTTATAAAGCATATGTAGAGGATGAAGAAGATGACAAAACTGATGCAGAATTCATGTACATAGATGGATCAGATTCTGATGATGAGATGTCTGGTTCTGATGGATCAAGCGCTCCTTACATTAAAAGTGAAACAGAGTCTCCAAAAGGAGCAGATAAAGAGTCATTTATGGATGTTCTAGCTGCTCTAATTGTGAGCGAAGAATTTCAAGGAATAGTGGCATCTGAAAACAGAAGTACCAAAACTTGGAATGATGTCCAAAGTACAGACCCCAGAATATCAAGACCAGGTATTTCTGATGTTGAAACCATATCCCAAGATTCCAATAGTGGTTCAGAAAGTTTTCAAGGTATTTTGGTCTTACAATATGTTATGAAGGTTTTGATAATTTAGATTGCAATTTAATGTTGGTTTAGTTCATTTGTGTATTGATGTATGGACAAAAACTTTCACTGCAGGATCACCCTTATTTTGGCTTGCTGTTATTACAAGCATATCTGCTCTAATTGCTATCAATGTTGGGGGTTCAGGCTTCTTCAATCCTTGACCATTAGTATAGCTTGAGAAGGAGTTTTTGGTCCTTGCTCTTGATCAAGTAATTCTATTTATCCTTCTCTATTGCTTCACAAAATGATCATTTTGAGAAAATCATTATGATGGCCTGTGAGTAATTTCTTCTTCATTGTCTGTTCAACTATCGCAGCATGACTAATTAAAGAAAACCATTTTATAATTTGTTTTCTTAAGACTTTGGTATGAACTTCTAAGGCAATGCGAAGCGCGAAAGGGAAAGGAAGAACATCAAATCCTGAAATTAAATAAATCTGGAATCCACCACAAATAATTCTGCAATAAAACTTAGTTTCAGAGAGAAACAAAATACAGGTCAAATATTTTACACCCTAAAGAAATAAAGAGTAGATTTAGGCTACCTATTTTATTAGCTAAATAAAAATATATAAAATAAAACCCCTTTAAAAATATGAAACTGTGATCAGTTCGCATTTTGAAAATAGGAACAACTATAGACTCAACGGTTAATGAATTTTCCTTTGTTAGAGACAGTTCCATTAAAATAGGAATACATTAGTAGATTTGGTTGTCTACAATTAAACTTGATTGTTGTTTTCTGAAACTAATTGGCTTTCATAATTACATATACAACTCATCACGTTTGGGGAATGATTAGAAAAATGTACAAAGTTTGTTATCCCACCACCTGATATCACTTTTGGAAAAAATCTTCTTTTATATAATGGCCTAATACTCTCAATTCATGAATTAGGATATTAAGAACCAGTTGATCCTTTGCTTGGGGCCTAAAGGACATGTCTAGTTACAAAAATTATATGTAGTGAAGCCCCGTACATATGTCCTACAGAGTTCAATCAATTGTTGTTTCAATCTGATAAATTACATTCACATATCCATATGAGATTGTTTTGATACCTTCCAATTGTGCAGTGCCTTCCCAATAATATCATAGAACACAAGTTCAGCTTCAGCCTTGGTTAGTTGCATAGACATGAAACCTTGGCCATAATAGAAAATTTTCATATCTTGTTGGTCAAGAGTCTTCACATCTCCTCTCCATGCCTTTGAACCTCCTCCACTTGTCAAGAATTGAAGTGCATTGCATTTAATTAGTGATAGAAAACTAAGACTTTAGTTTGAAAATGAAAACGGCTCATCTTCTTAGAAATGAAATGATCCAAATGTTCTTGTGCTAAGTGTCTGTTTGCTTATGTTTTTGAGATTTTGTAAAAGCATTTATGCGCCAGTAACAAGTGTGGGGGTGTACAGTGTATAAATGATTATTTCAGAAGGAAAAATAAACATTAGACATTTTTGTTATGTCATAAAGGGGTATCATCAGATTTGGGTTTTTGCTCAGCTTTACCTTTGGGGGCTACTGATGTGCTCTAAGCAGCGGTCATGCCCATTTATGTAGAAGTCAATATCATTTGCCTACAATAACTACAAAATTCCATCACACGTGTCATGTGTTTATAGAGACCTTTAAGAGTAATTTTAACAACGTAAAAGCAAAGAATTAAATAGATTTTTCAAATTATCTCAAAGCATAAAAGGTAATAGAAGTCAGATACTGTTGACAAAAGTGTACTTTAGTCTACTAGTTATTTGGTAGGACATTACAAGTTCGATATCTCTTTTGAAAGGGTTACTGAAGTCCTTGTATAAGATTTAGACCAAAGTTTTAGGGATAGAATTAGTATTCGGTAAAAAATTTATTTTTTTACTAAAAATAATGAAAAGAAATATTTAAAAAATTATTTTTTATTCACAATTACACTGAGTCCATCTCCTTACAAAGAAGTCTCAATGATATCTTTTGAGGTATTGCCACTGGAAAATATAACATCAAGCGCCACTATTATAATATTTTACCATTTGAGGTATTACCACTTAAAAATTAAAATGTTTTGTTATATATTTGGATATCAAATGACATTTTTCATATAATTTTGAAGTGCAGGTTACATCATTCAAATGATTTTGCATCTTCGTTTACATGAAGTCAACTTCATTTGGAAAAGATATAGAAGAAGATGGAGTCAAGTTCGTTCTTTGGTCATCACCTATAAGTTTTAGCTAGTCAATGGCCATTCAATTCTCGATGGCAGTGTCAAGCAACCTCCAGCCAATGGTGGCCAATGTTGAATGAAGTTATTTTGAAAAAAATGGTAACCTTCAACTAACTGCCTCTCTACTAGAGGTAAAAGTTTTGCATTTTTTATATCATTTCTGTCATTATAGTAAAAACGATTTTTTATTGACATCATTGTGCTATTTTAGAAGTAGATTTTTTTTTTTTTGAGGGGGAGGGGGAGAGTTTTGTTCGTTGATAACAAGACTACCTCACGATGCCCAGCACTTCTGATTGTATGGTGACCAATCACAATCTTCCACTTGGCAGTTGACTCCTTTACCGAGGATTCCAAATCCTTGTTACAAGTGTTAAAATTGAAACTCTTATTCAATGAAGTTTCTTTAGAAAATGTAATTAAGAAATTTAATTACATAAGATTTTGTACCTTGAGAACATGAGACAGATATTTCCTTCTAGGTGACACAGCTCTCCAATCATAAATATGATCTACCTCTATGAAATAGTTGTCCACAAAGGGGACAAAGAATAAATGGGCAATTCCTTAGAATGGGAGGGGGAAAAGAACTGTGTAAGGAAATGGACGTGAGATAATTTCATACATCGGTTTCTAAATTCTTCACACATTTGGTTCAACTTTTAAAAAATACGATTTAGTATTCAAATTATTAAAACATGATTTGAACACCATCCCATTTTAGTATTTTTAAAATTTTCAAATCAAACGGGAACTGAAATATTAAGTATCACAAAATATTTTTAAACTTTTACCTGTTAACAGCATAAAATATTTGACAAAACTATATGCGGTCTTTAGATAGATCTTAATTGTGCCTCATTGTCACCCCTATAAATTGGAGAAGAGTAAAAATATAACATTAATCATTTTAGTAAATTTACCCGCAATAATAAGTAAATAAATAAATAACTACTTTTTTTTAAGGTGAATTATCATTATACTACGGTTTTTGTAGCAGTGTAAATGTTCTTAAATATTCCTCAAATGTTGGATCATTTACTATTTTTAATCCATCTGTGCAAAAAAACGACAAAAAAATATGAGTATCATAAGTTGTGCGAAAATCAAATGTAGTCACCAAAAACAAATTATACATATAATGTCGAATTTTGCACAATTGATATCACATTGTGAATTTCTTCATATTTCGTCACTATATTTAAAATCTTTTGGTTTTCTTTTCATAAATAGTTTCCCTTTTAGTCAAGGAATAACTTACAAATAACATTGCTTAAATTATTTTGATTTCTCAGGATGGAAACTTTATACTTAAGGCATTTGTTCCTCCTCCATTCATTTAAATTGTTTAAAATAATTTAAAATAGTTTGATTTCATCGGTTACTGAAAAATTGGAAGAAAAGATAAAAAAAAAATAGAGATGTTTCGTTTGTTCCATGAAGGGTTGGTGACAAATTTCATGGTTTTTTGAAAAACAAACAAATTTTCCGTTTTGTATCTATTAACAGATTTCAAACCAACGAACATTTTTTTTGCCTATTTGCAACGAAAAATAACCTTTTTAGCAGTAGTGGCAGTGTGGCACTACCACATACTAATGAACTAGATTTAAAATCAATCTTGAACAATAATTATAATGTGTCATCAAAGGAAACATTTTCTTTTTTAAAGATTAATACCCCATAGCAATGCAATTTCAAGAGCAAAATGGTTTTTTTTAGATCAATTTAGATGAAAAAAATTTAAATTAAATTAAATTATTCTTGCTATAACCATTAATTAACCTAAACTTGCAATTGATTATAAAATCCTTTTATGTCCCTCTTGAGTTATCTTTAATGGAAAAGATTACACCATAACTCTTAATCTCATACTAGATTTATATCATGATATATTTTTTAAAATATTTAAATATAATTCTCTATTTTGTATAAAAAATACATTTTAACTCCTTTAGATTGTTTTATTTTACAGGTGTATTATTCCTTACCTTATTATCATAGACGCTAGATTTATATTAAAATATATTTTTGGTTATATCCTTAGTATATCTCGATCAATATTAAAAAAATTGAGGTGGCTCTAACAAGGGGCGGATGAAAAAATTAATGGTCATTAGCTATGGCTTATCTGCAATTCCCTAGAGGGAGCAGAATCCAGAATTCACATACACGAGTAAATGTAATTCTGCTTTAAAACCAACCTGCATTAACGTTGACAGTGTGTGCATCTGTACACGATGTTTCAAAAATGTCCAATTAAAGTGCAAAGCAATATTTGGTAACATTATCACAGTCCCAAAAAATATGGATTTGGACGAAGGTATTCTCCATTCAGGGTTATATGGAGTTGGAAAGAATAACAGAAGAGTTATCAGAAACGCAAAAGTGGGGTTATGCTTTCATTGTTGGAAACTTGGAATCACTTTGATTTACTTAACTGCAAGGCGTGGTGTTCTTTAATTTAGGTGCCATTGATGTCTCTCTTCTAGCTCTTCAATTGGGTTTGGACAATTTGTCTGGAAGAAGGATCTTTAACGATTTTATGATAGGCAATAAGTTAGCAGAGGTCTCAATTGGCGTTGTTTATTCTGGCATTCTTGTTCTCAGAAATGCTACTATTACTATGGCATAAAATAATTAGTGTATTTTTATTATCTTTATTATTTATAAAATTATAGATAAATTAGTATATTAGTGCATAAAATAGAATTATGTTTATCAAAATCTTAAATTTTAATCTTTTAACATTTAATATATAAGTAAAACTCAATAATTTAAATATATTTTTACTAAAATTACATATATATATATATATATATATATAATATAGTTTTTAATTCAAAATAAATAATAGCTAAAAAATATTATATATATATATATATATGATGTCATTTACGAATATAAATATTAAATTCGACTCTTACCATTTTTTTTTTAAATATCCTTGCAAAGAAGATAAGAATCATATATATTTTTTCATTCTATAACATAAAAAGGTATTATATAGTTTTACTGGAAAGTAGTATTATTGACGTGAATATATATTTAGCCATCGTTAAAATTCCATTAAAAGAAATAGAGAATAGTTAAGCTATGAGACAACGAGATATTGTGTACAATGATGCTACAAGAGATTTTCATATTTTAAAATAACACATATTTTTTGGAGATAAAATTATAGAATAATTTATGGAATAAATTAAGAAGTAAATCAAGAACCTTAATTTAACAGTAAATTAAAAAATTGTCATTCTTAATTTAAGGAGTAATTCAAGGAAAAAAATAAAAAAAATCCTTAATTTAACGAGTAAAACAAATAATCTTTAATCCAAGACCTAACTAAATAAAACAATCTCTCTCAAAGTTGTATTATTTTTTTTCTTCATATTTTCATTACAATTCTATAGCTATATATAACGAGATTTACTCTTTGAATTAAACATTTCTTGATTTACTTATTGAATTAAGGATTCTGTGTGTTTACTCATTGAATTAAGGGTTTCTTGTTTTATTCTTTGAATTAAGAATTTTTTGTTTTTTTTCTTGAATTATTTCTTAAATTAAGAATGATAATTCTTTGATTTACTCTTTGAATTAACGTTCTTGATTTACTCATCGAAGTAAGGAATTGATACTCTTTAATTTACTCTATAAATTATTCCTTAATTTTATCTCTAATAACATATATTAATATAAAAGAATATGGTTGATAAAATTGAGTTTAGTTTAGTTGAAAATTTGAAAGTTTAGTACAGCTCATATAAATATTTAATAAAAATGTTTTCATACAAAAAAAAAAAAAAGAGTTTAGTAAACAAGTCGTTAAATTGATTGCCTCTCTCTTTTTTTTTAGTTCTCTATGCTATGAATTTGTTTATATATAAGGTAAAATTAAAACTGGATTAATAAAACTGGTTTTTAATAAATTCAATAAAATTAATCTAAATTAAATTATTTAAATTATATTGGATTAGAGGAGATGGATTGATTATTAAGTTTTATATTTTTTTAACGATAGTCAATTTTTAAATATTTATTTTTAATAATTAAAAAATTATCGTACATAAATTTTATATTTTAATAATTAATTAAAATTTTTTTTGAACTTTTTACTAACAATAAATAATAAAAGATGATAGTGTAATTCTAAATTATATTATAGATAGCAAAAATCCTAACACTAATATTTAATATTTAATTTTGTACCAATTTAAATATAAAAGATATACATAAATAAATATTTAATATAAATAATAAAATAATTTACTTATGTTTATATGAGATTAAAAATATACGTAAGATAGATTTAAAGATTAATTAAAAAATAATAATCTACTAACTTATAAAATTATTAATTTTTTATATTATTATTATCATTATTACTTTTATTAATAAAATGATTATATTAAAATAAAAATATATATATAATATAATATAAGCATGAGTTATATATATTTTTATAAAAAAATTAGTATTAATAACAGATACATTCCATCATATATCAATTTTATAATTTAAGAATCCGATACAAATCTAATAATAATAAAAAGTCAAATAGCATGAGTTGAATTAGTTTAAATTCTATGGGTTAGATAGAGTTTTAGTTATTTGAAGAAAATATTGCTCAAGGGATTTCCTTGCATGAAATTTTTTTGTTAGTTAAATTCATATTTAGGTGTGATTGGTTTGACGGTAACGGAGAAAGAAATAAAATAACTACTTTTTTTCTATTTTAAGGTTATGTTTATTTCATACGCGATTAGGATTTCAAAGTATCATTATTCTTACAGATGGAAGGATTTTTTTGAAAAAAATAGATAAAATAATATTATTAAAATTTATAATAAAAGTAGTATTTTTTTATCTTTTCTTTAATAGATAGATATATAAGTTAATTTTAAGAGGTATTATTTTTATTATTTAAATTTTTAATAATATTAATTTTGTAAATTTTCCCAAAATTATTTAATTCATTTTTAATGAAATAATAACTTATAAACTAAAGAATATTGGTCCTATCCGTATTTTCTATTCCCATAAATTAACGTTCATAACTTATCTATAATATTTTTATTTAAGAGTTTAATATAATTGACTGAAAACCACCCCAATTACTAATAAATTATCCTTAATATTAAACATAAAATATTAATCTTAAAAATCTATAATCTCTATCTTATTGACATGATTATCGTATATTATTTAATAAGTAACTTAAAATTTATATTATTTTAAATAATATATTAAAATCATGTCAACAAAACATAAGTATTATTATATATCACAAACTTATGATACATATTATTTGATGTGGTAGAATATATTTGATCATAACGTTAATATGAACTTGAATTAAATCGATCTTATTTTACTACTTCATTTGTTATGTGTGGAGTCTTGTAACAATAAATATTTTTTATAAAATAGATATTAAGACATGATTTAAGATAAATAAAAATATACATTAAAAAATCAAATAAAAAACTATTTATTTCAATTTTTTTTTGTTTCATATGACATGTTGATAACTAGCGAACAAAATAATATAAATTATAGCTTTTATTCTTATCTATTTTATTCTCATAAATTAATATTCTTAATTGACCAATAATTATAATTTTGTAAAATAAATATACATTTTTCTTGATAAAATGAGAGTATTTATTTATTTAATTAAAAATTACTATATCCTTTTTAGATATAACGAAACCAATTCAACTCATCTTCTATCCAAGCGATACAAGTACGTAACAAATGAAATACTTTGCATCTATAATTTAAGGGATATATATATATATTTGTAAAAAGATATTATATAAGACAATTTATTTTAATAAAAGTATAATTTAATCTTTTATTTATTAGATAGAATGATATAATTTTAAAAGAGTAATAAAAATATATTATATTTTAAAAAAATGAGACAATATAAGTTTTTTATTTTTACAAAATAAACTCTTATAATTATTTTTATAAAAAATATAAACTTATATTATCTTACCTAAGGATTTTGTCTAAAAAAATCATATTTTTTATAATAGTTTAAAGAAGGGTTAAGATTGGTTTTAGTTTAAAAAATGGCACATTTTAACCTTAAATTTGAAAACATATTTTTTAATCAATTTTATTTAAAAAAAAATAAAAATATATATCAACTCTATTTTACAAAACATAATTATTATAAACATAAAAAAATATTAACACTTTATAAATTTATAATTAATTTTAAATACATAAATCTCTTTTATCGTATTATATATTAAATTTTTATTTTAAAAAATAAAAATAATCTATTTTATAATAAAATAAATATAAATTTATACGAAAATTATATGCTAAGCATTTTGATAATTCAAAAATAATATAATATATTATTATTATTATTAAATATAATTATACTTAATAATTAATTATAATTATGATATAAAAAATAATATTCATAAAAATAATTAAATTATTAAAAAAATTGAGAAGCCTTTATATCCAACTTTCTACAAGATATAAATATAAATATAGAAAATTTTGACACAAATTTTGCATCAAAATATTATATAATATAATATTATTATAATTCTTTTTATTATTAATATAATAAAATATATATAATTAATTATATTTTAATAAAATTATTATTAATAAATATTTCTTATCTTAATAACAATTCTTATTATAATAATATTAAATATATGTGTTATAATGTAATCTATTTTTTAATTTTTTAATTTTTTAATTTTAAATAATTTATTTTTTAAAAAATATCAATAATTTTGTATAAAAATGACTGTAGCTATTTAGTAAAGTTTTTAATAATTTAAAATTTTATAATTTATTATTATTATTTTAAATTATTTTATAATAAAATTTTGATAAGTTATTTGTTATAAAAAATTATATATTTTTTATTATATAAATATAAATTATTTTTATTTATAAGAAAAATAAATTATTATTTATTAAAATTTAGTGAATAGAGATATTTTATTTTTGGTTTTTTTTAAAAAGATAAGAAAAAAAAAATGTGATTGAGAAATATAAGAAGAGAGAAAAAAAAGTGATTATTGCTTGGTTTTTTCGTGAAGAGAAAAAAAAAGTGGATAGATAAATAGGGAAGTAAAGAGAAAAAAATATAATCACAGGTAAATTGTTAAATAGGTTTCAAATTATTATTTTTTAAATTAAAATAAATTTGAATTTTTTTTAAAATTATTATAAAAAATATGTTAAAATCCTCTTACCTAATAAGTACATATTTAAAATAAATTTTTATTAAAGAATACATAGATCATTCTAACTTTTTTTTTCATTTTAATGATATCTCAACAATTTTAGTTGTTTAATTTTATCAAAGAGGAGTTAAAATTATACCAACAAAAAATACTTAAATATAACAAAATCATACAATTGGGAATTTCTTAACAAGTCCAAAGTTAAGAGTAAATTTGAAAACAATCTAAAGCGGAATGAAACATATTTTATTTTGTTTTTTTGTTTATAAATAAATTCCAAACACATTTTCTTTTACTTAATATTCAAACTTTAAATATATTATATACCTAAATAAATGTTAACGTTGTGGAATCACAATTCATAAATCGTTATTATAATAACATAATATAATTTTTAAAAAAGCAAAATGTTTATAAATAATACATACATTAACCTACATGATAAAATATAATTAACTTATTATTAATTTATAATATTTTATCCCACAATTAATATTTCTCATATTTTTAATTTAACAAAAAAAAACATACTTATATATTATTTTATTCATATACATGTTACGTTACTATGTCTTAAATGAGTATGCTTAAGTTCGAATAAGGTATAAAAAGTTCAAAATAATAAAGAAACGAATAAGGTATAAAAGGACAATATAAATAAATATTTCCATTTATTAATTTAATTGTTTTTGGGTAAGTCGTAAGATTTTTCTTATTTTAAAGTGACCACTGATCACAATGCCTTTGAAAGGAACACCTATTTTAAGCTCTCTATCTTTCTCTCTCACAATATTTGGAGCTTTTCCTCTCTCCTCTCTCCTCTCTCCTCTCTCTTCTATCTCATTTATCTGTTTCTTATACGTTTCTCTCTCCTCTCTCCCTTTCTCTCACAATCTCTCTCTCTCCAGAAAGGCAAAACCCTAAAGAACCGTTTCCACACACCACAGTAAGTTTTCTCTCTCCTCTCTCTCTCTCTGTCCATCTCTATCTCTTTATCTTTCTCTATCTAAAAATTTGAATATTTGGGTTCTATTACTTTGAAACCTGTCATTTTACATTTCCATGTTTTTATTATATTTCATTTCTCGGATTTGTATATTTGATTTGTTAATTTTCTATTTATTTTGTATAGATCTGTGATTCAGATATTGCAGATTTTCTGGAATTTCTATTATGTTTAATTGTTTGTTTCGTAAAGTGTAGATCTGGGTATTCATTGTTATTTCAGATCCCCTTTTGTCAAAATATTATCTTTGAATTTCCATTTCTATTTTTTTAACAATCTCGTAGCTTAGTTTCTATTTTTGATCTCAAAGTTCTTCATTATTTCGAATAATCTGATTTTCGGATATAATAATAAGGGTTATGTTTTAAATCTGGAAATGAAAATGGAAATGTTTTTCTGGAAAAGGAACGAATTTTTGTTCTTAGGTCTCTGCAGTCAAATGAAGATCGATCTTCGATCTAAATGGAAGGATCTGTTTGATGCTGTTTTAGCCCGTGCCCCATGTTTGGTTTCTCTCTCTGTTTCTTTCAATCATAAATATTTTGCTATGTTTAATTTTTCTTGCTATTGTTGGTTTCTCAGGTGGTCCCTTTTTTTTTATTTCTTTACAAACACCATTCAAATGATTTTATTATGGAGTCAGTTTAAAGCTTGACAAAAATTTTATTATCTAGTTCTCAATGGATGATGATGCATTGAACATGCGCAACTGGGGTTACTATGAACCGACTTTTAAAGGCCATCTTGGCCTGCAACTCATGTCAAGCATGACAGAGCGTGACACGAAACCTTTCCTACCTGGACGTGATCCTTCAGCTATGTTTACTGCTAATGGTCCTTTTCATTCCCGGGATTGTGTCGTATCAGACACTCAAGTCCCGATGAACTATGTGAGAGACAGCTGGGTGAATCACAGGGACAAGTTTCTCAATATGTTGCCTGCTAATCCCAATTATGGTGTTCTTCCTGAAACATCGGGAGCTCATTCCCTGCAGATGCTACAGCCACCTGATACATCTAGGGATGACAGGCTTGTCAAAATGGAGGATCCCGTTGTTAGTAAGGAGACTGGACCATCGAAGAAGAGGCAGTCTGGGGGTGCTCCAAAGACCCCAAAAGCAAAAAGACCCAGGAAACCTAAGGAGAATGGTAATACTTCGGTTCCCCGTGTGAAACCGCCAAAGAAGAGTATGGAAGTTGTCATAAATGGGATTGATATTGACATTTCAGGTATTCCTATTCCAGTTTGTTCCTGCACTGGAACTCCACAACAATGTTACCGTTGGGGTTGCGGTGGTTGGCAATCAGCTTGTTGTACCACAAATGTGTCCATGTATCCTTTGCCAATGAGCACTAAACGTCGCGGTGCTAGAATAGCTGGAAGAAAAATGAGTCAAGGTGCCTTTAAGAAGGTACTTGAGAAACTTGCAGCTGAAGGTTACAATTTTGCTGGCCCAATTGATCTCAGGACTCATTGGGCAAGACATGGTACTAACAAGTTTGTCACCATCAGGTAGATTCACCCTGCACTGGTTGCGCTGATTCCATTAGTATGACTTCCATCATTGCATTTCATCTGTTTGACCTGTAAATATATCTATGGCTCTTTGCTGAGATCTTTTGGAATATTTTGTAGCCCTTAAAATACAGTCACTATGGATGACTTGTCTTAGAATTTGCCATGTCTTCTTTCGGCTTATTATGTTAAGAGCTGACTTCTACCCATGAAGATTCAATGTTACGAATTGTCATTTATTGAATTGTTGCAGTGGATTCCGTTTAGCCTAATGTCATTAGAATTAGACATGAAATGCTCATTTGTATGTTGTCTTTATATATTTTATGTATTTTTGCACTTCTGAATTTCCCCCCTTTAGCAACTGCTTCACCTTATACAAGTGACTCCTTTTTTGGGTAATAGAGATTATGTGATATGTTAAATTCCAACGTATTTGCACTTGTATTAATATGGTGTTATGTGGGTTAGAATTTTCTTTAAAAATGAATAATTTATCCATTGTTAAAGTTATTTTATTATCTGACACGATATAATTAGTGTGATTTTAAATTTGTGTGAACTTAGTATTAGATTATAAATGGGTCAACTGTTTCACAATAAAAGTTTAGTTATATACAAGTGTAACTTAGTGTATAATTTAGTTATACTGGTGCCTAATTGAGTTGTATAAACTATATTAAGAAACAAAGATATCTTATGTTAGTTTATGATTTATGAACTTTGTTGTAATCTAAAAATCCTACATTGGGTTGTTTTCTGTTACACTGGATTAAGTAGCCTATTTCTAACAGAGAAAGAATTTCTATTCAAATGCGCAAGTACTATTTTTATGATGGTAACCTCAAGTGCTTCGAAATTTCGATTTTACTTCTCTTCACTTCCAAAAAAAAAAAAAAGAAGAATGCCCATCTCCTAAAAACCACTCTTTATTTTTTTAATAATTTTTAAATCCTCTAATTTTTATTTTATTTTATTTTATTTTTTCTTTATAATTAATTTTGTATATTTATTCCCAAAAATTGCACTTTTGGTTTGTCTTTATCTCTAAAGCTATCTCTAATTTATTACTGACCAAAAATAAATGTTACTAGAATTTCTTTCTTTCAGGAATGAAAAATTACATTATGAAGTTTTGTTTTATGGGTGATAATGTAGTAGGAAGAATATTTCATCTTTTATGATTAAGGAGATTATTACCCTACATCATCGTATACTTGGTTTTTTGATATTTTTACTAAATTTAGTCTTTTTCATTGTCTTGAATGTTTGTTAATAATTACATTACTCAGTGATACCTAATTGTCTAACTTATTAAGGCTTCGTTGCTTCATCTATAGAGGTCCAATTGTCTCATTTATTGAGGCATAATTGCTACTTATCGGTAATATTATCCTTTTATTATTATTATTATTATTTTATTATCATTATTTTTAAATTAAATTTTATCTAATGAGTTCCTCGTGTCATAGAAATTATCAGGTATGTAGAATTTTATGAATGTACAAATACAAGTTAGGTATGATACTAATAATGTGATAGATTGGGATGCTCGTATCTCAAAAATTAGGTCGTTGTTGCTTGCTTGGGTTTCAGATCGTTTCCCTAATTTGCATATCCAATAAGGGAAAATACAATTTCATATATTTTTTGTAAATTATATTTGTATATAAACCTCTATTTTATTTTTTTTTGTAAATTATCATATATATTAAAAAAATACTATAGAAAAATGAGCGGAAAGTTTCGAGATATGATGGTGTATTTCTTTTGAATATTACTTTGAGATAAGTAAGGTATCAACCATTATGGATGTGTCTATCATAAGTTGGTTAGGATTTGAATTAAAATCAGAACTGAATTAATAATATTAGTTTTTGAAAGGTAAAAATCGATTCGATCTAATAAAACTTATAAAACCAATCCAATCTGAACGTTTTGGATTGGGGGAATTAAATTTTCTATTTTAATGTTTTCTTTGTTTTTGTTTTTATAATCAATAAAGTTTTTTTAAAATAATTATTTTAATAATTAAAAACTATTGTATTAAATTTTATAAATTTCAAATATATTTTGATCTTTTTTCTAACAATAAATAAATAAAGATCATGTACACAATTTTAAATTTTAAATAACAAAGAAATTAATACAAATATTTACTATTTAATGTAATATCAATTTAATTATAAATTGCATACATAAATAAACATTTAATTAAAAAATATAAATATAAAACTAAAGGATCCACCTTGATGTTAAGCTTAAGATCTCCTATTCATCCTCACGTTAGGAAACTAGGGTTGAGAAATTAGATAAATTTATTGGATTAGGATAAGGAAGTAAAAAATGATTAATTGAAATTTGAAAAGGTGAATTACGTTAGTAGAAAGTGGGTAAAAAAACTATTAATTTTGTTTTTTTAACTTTTTATTAAATAAAATGATGTATTAAAATAAAAAAAAATATGATATAATATAATTATGAGTTGATCAATTCTTCTAAAAAATTTAGCTTCAAGAATAAATCCAATCCCACCACGAATCATTTTTTAATTCCAAACCAACAAATCATAAGTTAAATTAAACTCTATTGTTTGAGTTGAATCGGATCAATCAAGTTTTAAACAACCCTAATATCCACTAAAATAAATTAGAATTAATGCAAACTCTAAAAGCACAATTGAATTATAATTACTAGTAACTCTTTAGTTATATTATTACAAATAATTTATTCCATAACAAGTTCAAATTTTTTAATTTGTGTCATCAACACTATTGCCAATTCGTACAAATGAAATAGTACACTCAACAAGGAAAGAAAAGAATAGAAAAAAAGGGAAGAAGATTATTGAAGCAAAATTGGTGCCAAACTGTCAAAGTACTGTTTAGAGTCGCAATGAAACAAATTTGGTATAATATGATTGAAATCTAAACTAAAAAATTCAAGGAAAGCCAGAACTCAGTTGATGACTGGCTCAATTCATACGCATGTTGCTTTGTCAATTTTAATTGCCTTTACAAGTATGCCCAAACTCAGACATCGTTTAAAAAAATCAAACTACCAGTGAAATCATTCCAAATCCAAAAATTATTCTTTGCTCCTAAAATATTGATGATATAATACTCCAATCCAATAAAATGCAAAAACAATGCAATAAATTCTATTAAAAGTACATATACCAATAGTTGATTGAAAAAAAAACAATATAATTGACAGAAAATACTCACTTATTCAAAGAATAATGAATAATATCAATCTGATCATATTAAGAAAATGTGATTAGTCACTATTTTTCAATAGAGTATGCAGGATATCAAACCATGATTGTATGGTTAAAACATATCACAAAAAAGATTCAAGCTAATTAAATTTGATTGCAGTTTCACACATCTAAATTAACTTGATCATCTGCTATCAGGTTAATTCAAAGAGTACGCAAAGCATTGACTGTATCCTCTATTTTTTTTAATACAATTAGTTTACAATAAGAGCATTCAAATATCTGCAGCTCAACAAAATCAAATTGTTCATTTTATAAATAATTTTAATGAGGCCAATTTTCACCCCTATGAGATGCACCATCGATGTATTTGCCTGGTACAACTTCATTAAACCTAACTAAAATAATAGAGTATGTGTGACCTTCTATCTCCTAACCAAGCAACAGTGATGATAATATCTCTCCCATAGTCTTTTCTGTTGTGACACCTTCATGATCCATAGCAACGCCTGACTCGAGTACAGCAGCATCTAGAACTAGCTTACGTTTTGCAATCTCATAAACATTTTCATCAACTGAACCCTTTGTAACTAGTCTGCAAATAACTCAGAGCTCAGTAAAGTAACTTTTGAAAAATGTAAGACAGATAAGCTAAGTCAGGCAAACCTGTATATTGTAACAGGCTTTGTTTGACCGATACGATGACAGCGGTCTTCTGCCTGTCTATCAATTTGTGGGTTAAAATCCATGTCATGAATAATAACAGTATCAGCTCCAGTCAGGTTCAAACCCTGTCCTCCAGCTCTTGTTGAGAGCAAGCATGCAAATATAGATGTGTCATTGTTGAAAACATCTACTATGGTCTGTCTCTCTGTTACCTGAGTACTGATAAAAAAGATAGGTACCCGAAGAATAAATGAATGAGTAGAAACATAATGCTCATATAAGCATATAGAATATTCAGTAGTAGCTAAAGAATCTAATTTACCAAGAAACAGAAATGGAGGCAGAGAGAGAGAGAGAGAGACAACAGCAAGAAAACGGCAGAGGAAAAACATGAAACAAGATTTTAAAAAAGAAAAAGAAAATAAAATGGAAAAAATATTTAACACCAATTGCAATCGTACAACGTGCCATAAGAGCAAATTGTAATTGGACCAGTCTACGCAGAGAAATAGAAGAATTTTTCAAAAGAGCAGAGTTGTATTCTTTTATGGGAGAATGTTTTGTTCTCAAGTATGGACAGGCTCAACCAAAGAATTTCAAAATCTGTCTCAGTTCTCAATTTTTTGGAATTGAGAAGCTAGCCTTCTTCGACCTGTTTTGTTTTGTTGTTATATTTTTGTTTCTTTCTTTACAGAGTGGATTCTATCCTGACTTGATAAAATGGCTTGT
This sequence comes from Hippophae gyantsensis, assembly GCA_030763125.1. Classification (NCBI taxonomy): domain Eukaryota; kingdom Viridiplantae; phylum Streptophyta; class Magnoliopsida; order Rosales; family Elaeagnaceae; genus Hippophae; species Hippophae gyantsensis. The sequence goes on along the minus strand of CM061036.1, from coordinate 41,643,942 downwards.
GTTCTTTCCACACAAAAAGAACCAATCCAAAAACCAGGTGATGGAGAGTTAGAATAGTAATAAATATGATTATTTGAATTCCTAATAGGGTGTTGATATATAAAAACAATTAAAGGACGCTGCACAAACTGATTATAAAATGGCTTCTGTGTTCTTTCCACACACGAAAAGAGCTGATCCAAAAACTAGGTGATGGAGAATTTGAATAGTAATAATATGATTATTTGAATTCCTAGATATATCAAAACTATCAAAGGATGCTGCCACATTGATTATAGAAGATATTTGCAATTCTGATGTTCATCCCTTACCGAGTAAAATAATTAGTTCTTTCTCGTCGGTTACCATGAGGACAAAATGTTAATTGCAAACGAACTTTATAATGACTAATGAGTGGAAGCAACCTCTCTTGGTGAGGGTTTATCACCACCCTTTCTACTATTCCTAGGTTTTTATGGTGAATGTTACATTTGCTACTAAAATTTTCAATTCTTTAGTAATTACTCACTCCCTTTTTATTCTTGTTTCAGTATCAGTTTTAATTTTAATTTGGTTACCATTTATTATTTTTTCTTTTCTTTTCATGTGATTCAGTACTTTTATGTTTTCAGTTTGTTTAAATATGCTATTTTTGAGCATTTAAATTTTACCATTCTGTTTTTATTTCAATTTAGTACTTTTATGAAGTTACTTCGGTTCACCCCAAAAAGCATATTGAAATCACCCAAATATAGTACTGAAATAGAAAATGTCAGAAAAGTAATAACGTGTGTGGAAATACAAGCATAAATAAACAAATTAAATATGCCAAGCGGCCTGTTTGGTTACAATTAGAGGAAAAAAGTAAAAGCTCATAAGCAAATTGCTACCTTCCATCAAGACGTCTATATGTAACACCGACCACATCTAAAGTCCACTCTAAGATATCGAGCATTGACGTCCACTGGCTGAAAATCAGGACCCGATGCCCAGCTTTTTTAAGAGTGGGAAGAAGTTTAGCAAGTGCCTATCAATAGAACACACATCAAATTTGTAGAAATGTAGGAATAATAGTTTATGGAAGAATTATTGTATTAAAATATTAAAATAAAGATTTTGTGGTTCTCTGATAAAGGAATTTAAGTATCTAAGTGATAGGGTATTTATGGTAATTTTCTACGCCTTTTCTATGGCATAGAAATCTATATATAGAGAACCCCTCTCGGACTTCCTCCATCTATTTTTTTCCCTTCTTTTCTTCAACATAAATCTGATATGATGATATCACAGTGTAAACTAGAAAAGTAAACCCCTAGCACCCCAGGATCCATCTCAAACAATCAAGAACACTCAATTTTCCCAAGCTATAGATGAGAGCCCTATTTACGTTAAAAACATCCCAGCACGAAAGTTCATGTTCACCAACCAACACTTGTGCTTCCTTCTAAAACTGTAGGACATTAAATTGTGCAATAGTAAACAGGACCTGCAATCCCAACTGCTTCCAGCTCCTCACTGATTTCGACTCCATATTGCAATATTACATGGGAGAAAATGATACTTATGAGGTTTTGATGATGTTATTTATTATGGAACTTATGTTCAACCTGCTGGTTTGCTACTATGCCATAATTACTTTCCCTTTGGTTCTGACACTACTTTCTATCTAATTCTTCATCTATGAGAATCGGTTACCAGTGCACTAATGGTCCCATGACTTTGAACTCACAGTCACATATGTATAATCTTTAGTTAATTTATTCTCTTAAGAATCTGGAGGACATCTAATGGGATATTATGAAGTTCAGATCATACCCGACATTTAGCTGAAAGCATCACATTTATCTCAGGACGAAGTCCCTCTGCATCAGTGATGGCATATGAACATAAAAGCTGTACATAAAGCACGGAAAACAATAATGTCAAGATGGAATATTCAATTAAATATGACAGAACATTACAAGAAATCCATGTGCAACTAACATTTTTCCAAAGATTAAAAAAAGCAAGATAAACAATAATTGATAGTCGTACATATTTTGAAGCATATACACTCACAATGTATGTTAATTTTATTTCCTATTCTTCTGTCTTAAGAAATGCTTTCTAATCATCCTCCACCTAATTATTTGTAGTCTTCCTTTTCATTAACATTTTTTGAGCTAGAGCAAAATAAAAATATTGTATACTATTTAAAGAATTGTAACATGAAAAAATGCTATGGGATCTCTTTTCTTTGAGTAAAAATATTATTCAGTCCTCTAACTTTAAAAATGTACTCATTAGTTCTTTTAGTTATAAAAAAATATTCATTAGTCTTTTTACTTATAAAAAAGAGCCACAAAAAAAATTTTATTGATAAAAAAATTTAAACAGATAATAGTGAGGGTATTTTAGTCATTTATCCTACCCTCTCAAACCAAACAAATTTATGAACATAGATGATGAGAGTATTACCGTTTTTTACCCCATCCTATGACTGGAATACTCCTGATAATTTTATTTAAAAAAAAATAGATTTAAGATTACTAAATGCCTCTTTTTGACACCATTTTTGTAAATAAAGAGACTAAATGTCACATTTTCAAAATTACGAGGATAAATGACATATTTTTGTATAAATAAAGGACTAAATGTCACCTTCTCATAGTTAAGGGACTAAATGACACTTTTTGTATAAATAAAGAGACCAATGTAGCCTTCCACCCATTGTAATATACCAAACTAAAAGGTAAAAAAATATAGGAAGGAGAGAAAACAAAGAGACAAGGGAAACATCTACTTTAATGATTGCATTTGGCAGAATTTCATAACATTGTTATGATTTTCTTTATAGGAAAAAGAGATCATTTCAATTTGAATCAGCACAAAACAGTATGCCAAACAGAAAACATGTGAGAAGCTTATCTGAAAATATGGGGCAAGAAATAGAGTAAGAGTTCACCTGATGGATAGAAAAGTCACTGTAACTCTTCATTTCCTCAATTACTCTATCCAAGGTACATTCAAATCCAAATGCACCCAGTGGGTGTAACTTTCTAGCAAAACGAACAACATCCTCGTCACTGTAACAACGCCTCACTAATAAAGGGTGATTTGCAATCTAAAAAGGACATAATTAGGATAAACCAGAGGCAATAAAGATAAGAATAACATAAATGTAAATGTATCAAAACACAAGTGGATGTTTGAAATGCTATCAATTTGGTAGAAGGAAGCACCTTGCGAAACTGAATAAAATAGTTTGAGATCTGCCGCCGACCAAAAACTCTGAAAGGATTGTTCATGTATGAGCATTTTTCCGTACGAGCCAGTGAAGCAGCTCGATATTCCTGAACAGCTTCTTTGTATGCATCTGCTTGTTCGTTTTCCATCATCACATATTCAACCTGCAAAATAAATCTTTCATTATAATTATAACCAAAAAGTAGAAAGGAGAAAAAAACTTCTTCGCAAATATGAATAGAATTTTATTAGGTAATCATGATACCTGCTGTATTTTTGGAACAAGTTGCTGCATTACATCAGATTTCAGTCGTCTTAAAATAAACGGCCCAAGAATGGATTTCATTTGCCCAATTAAATTTCTATCTTCAGCACTTAATAGCTTTTTCAAGTCAACATCCTCAGTACCAAATATTTCAGGCATCATAAATTCCAACAACGACCATAGTTCCTGTGACAAACACCAATCAAGTCAACCCAAGCAAGGGAGAATAGAAGGGTCTGAAAAAAAAAGAATATAAAATAAGGGGGGTTGGGAAAGACAATTGCCACAAACAACACAATTTTAATGTGTTCATCATTTGGACAGATATCATTCCATGCAGTGCCAGCTTAAGAAATAAAGCCACTCTTAGCCCAAAAAAAGGATACTTACTATAAACAAAGAAAACCAACATAAAGGAAATTGACAGAATGCAAACATCCAATTCATGCAGCTTATGTCACAGACAAGATTTCAACCACGAATTATAAGCTATAACTATCATTTTTCTTACCCTACTCAAACCCAACCATATAGTATCTCTCACGAATTCCATTAAGAGTTTTGGCAATGTCAAGTAACTAAATATCCTTTATTACAATATAAGAGCATTCAGACATATTATTCAGGCCATACATGCAAGTCATTTTGAAGAGGTGTCCCTGTCAGCATGAGACGCTGCTTCGCATTTCGTGCCACAGACATTAGATTTTTCCACCTATAACTGTTTCTATCCTTTAAAGCATGAGCCTCATCCATAAGCACACAGCTCCATTGCCATCGTTTAAGAATTTTACGCTCATCTTTCTGTTGAGCACTGCAAACCAAATTAGAAGCATTAAAAAAAATCAACAGCTACAAACTTGTTTGCCAAATAACAGCACCATTCAAAATACAATAAAAGCTACCTATGTCTTTCAAAAAGTGAATAGCACACAAGCAGAACATTGAAAGGAGGAGGTAATCCAGCTTTTGACAATGAACTCAACTCTTTTGAATATGCTGTCCGTGCAGCCCCATGAAACTGGAGAACAGTGAACGATGGACACCACTTTCGAAGTTCTCTTTCCCAGTTTTCCAAGACTGAAGCAGGACACACAATCAAATGTGGACCGGGATCATCATTTAAATGTTTCAACAAAGTCAAATATGTTATTGCCTGTTGGACAAAAGAAATGTTACAATCTAAGAACAAAAGTTCCAAGTCTAGTAATATAAAGTTTGAGACAAGGTAAGTAAAATGATACAAAAAATACCTGAATCGTCTTCCCAAGACCCATCTCATCAGCCAATATGGCTGCATCAAGCAAAAAGTTAATCAAAACTATTGTGATGCAAATTTTGTTCAGGAAAGATATAGGGTAATTATAGTTATTTTAGTTTGGAATTTTTTTATTCTTGGTATTACATGTTAATTATTATTATATTTTAGATTTCTGCTATAGCCTATTAGGACATTGTTAATAAGTACTATTTTATACACATTTTTAGATATTAATTCTTTTACATTTATATATATTTTATTATTATTATGAGCTAAAACTATTTATTATGTGTTTATAGAGAAAATATTGTTTTCTAGATTTTTTGGAATTTTATGGATTTTTTATGATTTTTATTTGATAGGTGGATTAATTTAGAAAAGAAATGTATATATTTAGTATCTTATTTTATCCTTTTAACCATCACAATTTATCCTATCTTTTTGACATATGTTTCTGCTATAGCCTATTAGGACATTGTTAATAAGTACTATTTTATACACATTTTTAAATATTAATTCTTTTACATTTATATATATTTTATTATTATTATGAGCTAAAACTATTTATTATGTGTTTATAGAGAAAATATTGTTTTCAACTATTCTTTGGAATTATATATTAATTATGATTTTTATTTGATAGGTGGATTAATTTAGAAAAGAAATGTATATATTTAGTATCTTATTTTATCCTTTTATCCATCACAATTTATCCTATCTTATCGTTAATCAATTTAGTTGATTGAGTAATTAATCGCTTAATCAATTTTAAATAATTGTTGACAAATTGCTTGCAATAAGAATAAATACTCAAAATAATTAAATTGAACA